>JAOTOL010001459.1:775000-1127001 GCA_034440575.1 Imbricaverruca yamaguchii | reverse complement strand
CCAATCTAGTCGATGGGCTCCAAAGCCCTAATAACTGACTAACTAGCCATTGCAGTACCAAATACGCGAAAGCCTTCATCAACTAAAAGGCCTAGGATCAGGAATTTCTGGCACAAATTTTATTTCGCTCGATTTCTTTTAATGAACTCCAATTTTGTGGTGAGTGGGTGTTGCAAGATACTCACGTTGCCTTTTAACACGTTTGCTTTGGTCGGCGTTACATTAACATGATCACCAGAGTGCGGTCTATCACGCTGGGCTTGTGATGTCAGGGTATTGCCACTGCGACTCGAAGATACCTGTTCCGCCACCTGTTTATCCGACGATGTGGGTAGTGTAAACAGTAGTACTCAAGCTTTTAGTACTCAAACCATGTAGTGATCGGGTGCCCTTCCCTGACAATCAAATACACTTTCAACTCTAAATGAGCGGCGCAGTATGGTTTCGGATCGGTTACAACTATAACAGACATGAATCGCTGCCGCACCACGTCCACCTGATACTCATGCTCTTACAAGCTGAAATCCAACCCAATCCGTTGGGGCGATAAGAGGGCGGCTGTTATTTGGTACTTTTTTGGTTCGTTAGGGCGCACCGACTACCGGGCCATTTTGCTGACTTCTCAGCTCATGCACGATTCTTTTGTGGTTATGTGCCCACTCCACTTCATCCGCCGTGGCAATGTACTCACCCCACTCCGTCCGCCGTGACAATGTTCCCACCCCACCCCATCCGCCGTGGAAATGCGCCCACTGCACGCTTGCGGCGTGGTATGGTGTAACTTGTGTCCGTGTCGCCCGCAGGGGAGAGCGTGCCGGTCACGAAAACCGCACTGACGGCCGCAGACGAGCGCGAGCTGTTCTCGCCCGAGACCCACAAGCGCCACACGCTGTTCTGCGGCACTCACGTGATCCAGACGCGTTACTATGGCAACAGTCCGGTGAGTCCCACAGGCGGGCCGTTGAGGACGTCCCCGTTAGTCAGGCGACGGCGTATCGACTCTGTGCACTGTGTGTGGAGGGGATATGTCGGTTGGATAGATCATAGTGTGAGTGGTGATGGGTGTCGCGGCTCATGTGGGGAGGTTAGGGAGCCATTCACGTGCGCTATGCGGTGTATGTTAAGATCTCCGGGTAGTTTATGGACTATGGAGGGAGAACAGTGTTCAGTTTCGTCTCGTGTTCGCCGTTACAGTGTGTGTTGTGGTGTTCCGCACTGACGTTCCAGTGTGACGTGTTCATTTTGGTATGGTATGTTAGTAAGTGGCATTTTGTGGATGTTTTGTAACGGTTTGCTGCGCACTGAAGCAGATTCTATCTGACATGTTTAGACAATTAAACGAAGTAAGGACATACTTTCCATTGCAGATTATCAGCCGGGTATTATTCATATCTAAGGTCTCCTATCCTGTTGCCTGAAATGGGTCACATAGAATGCTAATGATTTAAGCAATGGGTATCAAATTAGCGAAGTAGTTGACGCACCATGAAGCACCAATCCATCACCACCACCTCGAATTAAAAATGCACCTCGCACCATGAAGCACCAATCCATCACCACCACCTCGAATTAAAAATGCACCTAAACACTTAGCGATATTGTGTACGCAGCCATTAAGCGCCATTTAGCTGCAACTGTGGTGGTGGGCACTTCTTTTAGACTCACGTGCAGTGAAAAAAGAATCCAGTTACGTGAAGATTATGACAGAGCGTGAATGTATCTTGTAGTTTTTGTTTTCAGATAACCTTTGTCCAACGACAAATCACAGGGCTGAAACTTGCTATAATAGAAATGTGGAAACGGCCATCAGAAATCCAATTCACATCGTGCACAATTGGTGTTGTCAATGAGTAACTTGTCAAAAGGATTTTTCGATGGCATGTTTTCTTCTTTTTTTGTAGGGTCTCGACAGAGTGACAAAAACTCGAAAACAGTGTGGACCGCCGGGTGGCGAAGGCTAGTTTTTATCGGCAGGTTTGAACCATGCTTTTAAGTCGTCCAATATTGCCTGTGAACCCGTCCTTTACATATTAAATGGTTGCCGCCCCTCGTGGTTTAATCCAAGTACGTTGCACACGTAAATTGCCATTGAATTGTGTGGAACAATTTCGCTTTTACCTCACATTCGCACATGGAGCGGGAGAAAGAAGTACTCGTTGGTTATCATGGTTATGACGTGACATGCTACTTGCGAAAGTTGGCAATTTACGTGGCTTCCGTAATCAGCGGTCACGTGCCATGAAGTTGTGTATTGTTCTCGAGGACCAGTAACTGGGACAACAGCATCCCATCCGCCGGCGAATTGTCTACGATAGAGTCTACTGTCGCCATAATGCCGGCATTGGCTTCGCTAACGGAACGTCGATCCTTTTTCATGACTTTTCAACGATATATGTGTGTGTTGAATCGCCCGCTTGCGTATCGCATGCTGTGATGTGCAGTGCAGCTTGTTTCAGCCGAGTCTGGCCAGCCCGACTTGTGATTGGCACTAAGCTTTTTTTCTGTTAATATTTCGCTTGTGCAAGCTGAGAATAGAGCTAACCTTATGGCCGTGTCTGTAGGACTGGACCTGCTGTCAGGTAATCACACCTGTGGAAAGGTTGCCGTGTGGTTATTCCGACCGTGCGCATGCGGTTTGTTTTCAGGGAATTCGTGTTCTGCAATATCACGTGCGATGTTTATGACATCTCACACCTTACTTTCTGGCTCCGTTCGAACATCGATGCTACGTGTCTCGCAGTACTGTCAAATATCCTGGCGGTTTTCAGTATTTATATGAACTATGTGCTTTTTGAAAATAAGGACGAAGTGGAGATACGCGCCAGGGAATAAAAAAGAGAAAAGTCTGGTTTCGAATACAAATTGTCTCTGGTGTTAGTCTAGCGTGTCAAGTCGCATTGTACGCACGGTCTGGGTGATATAGTTGACGGCCTATGCTTGTAATGCACGTGTATTTACTATTTTACTAGCATTAACAGGGTAATTTATCCCAGGCAACACACGTGCAGAGACGATCAGCAGTCGACCCTTACGCATGATAACGCATTATCAGGCTTCCTCACACGTTCTTCGATGGCTTCCTCCGACGCCTACCTTGCCTTAGCTCTCCCTTCCGACGATGGACACACATCAAGATTACCAGGAAAAAGGGCTTAAGCAATGATGTGTGGAATAACTTTGAAACGTAGAGACTGTGCTGCTGTTAGTGTGTGAAATGTTTTGCGTCTCTGGTATTGTTTACTTTCGTCATCAATCATGATTTCCCTCGTTTTATGGTCCCTTTTCTATCCCCATGCTTTTTATGTGCCATCATCCAGCTTACTGTGCCATGTGTCGTGCGGTGCCAGAACCTGCTGTACCCGTGTTACGTCTCATGCCAGTGTTTGGAAAAAAACTGAACAACTCTACTCTCGACTCTTATCGGGTCATACATCAGGGGCCTAATCGGGGATTGACCTGTAATCTAGAATACCATTGAGGGATATAATCTGTCCGCACCCATATTCAGGCTTTAAAAAAATAATTAGCGACCACATTGCGTGCAAAATACCAAAGGTAAATTACCGTTTGACCTGATGACATCACACGGATTACTTTTTTGTTTTTCTTAGCTGTACCTTAGGCATTTCTCTCTTCACAACAGGTTAACTTTTGGCTGTATCTTAAACGGTTTGTGAGATATATTTAATGCACATCTAAGAACTGCACTAGATGACGTCGTCGTCTGATTTTGGTGGACCCCAACTTCGTTAAGTTAATAGACTGTACCTCAATATTTGACATGCACGTTCATCAATTGTGGTGTTATATGAGAAATTACCGAAGTGATTCTTTAGGCGGATTATGAGTTATTTCAGAAAACTTTAGAGGGTCTAATTAATCCCTGCATTGCGAGGTCCAAGCTAATGTAAGATATTCATTGGCTACCCGAAGTATACAAATGGGTATTAATCGCGACAGCTGATCACATGCACCACGCCGGCTTTTCTTTCGCTTCGCTGACATTCTCCGTTTGTAAATACTTGGAGAAGTAAGCCACATCTGCCAAATTTCTGGATAAGGTGACAACATGCAATACAATGCAATATAATGCAAATGTAACGCAAACTCCATCAGTAACTTTCCGTCTCCTTTTATGTCAGGCTACTGACTTGAAACCTGGTCTTTCACTCTATTCGGGGACTACTTCGATGGGCCATAGCAATGTACGCAACGGATGTTTCTCACCAAAGAACTTGAAATCTTCCCGTGCCATTGCGTGTTGACGACGGAAACTGGATACGAGTAGCGAGGAACACAGCCCATAGCGGTGGTCTATACCCTGTTGTGCTCAGCTCAATTTATAAAGTACTAAATTAATCGAATCGGCCGTCGAATTGGCCGGTGAATGCCACGTTGCATTTCACAGGCGAATCAGCACCTTGAGGCTGGTTTGCTGACAAACACAAGAAGCAGCGCTTAGGAATTCTTCCAAGCCATGACTATTGCGTATGAAATTTGTGTACAATATTTTGGCAGTGTCAGGGGTACTCCCGCTGTGCCTCCCTTCCTTCGGTTCATGCATCCCTGACGACAGTACCGGTATGCACTGGCCTGGCCAAGTGCATTACGAGGTGTGTAGCCTCAGCATCTGACAATGAATCATGATGCATACATTTCAAAGTGCTAGACGTATTCATCATGTCGGCCCAAGGAATGGTAGAGAAGTCGCCACCACTGCGTTACGTTTGAGAAGTATACTTGTTAGTTTTTCTCGTTATTTCGCCTACGTTAGCAAAAGCCGTGGTATACTCAGTAGTAACCATGCCCTCAATAAATCTGAAGTTCCTTGTTCGCTACAACATCCCCACACCTCATGATGCGTCCTGCCACATCAGTCAGTGTAAATTATGAGGTTAAAGTTGATGGAACTGAATGAACGTATGTGCCTGCGCCTCCCACTTCATCAAAATTAAAAACAGATAACGAGGTGACATAAAAAATGACCCTTACACTGAATACTTCCACTCAGTTTTGGAAATTCACATTAATCTCCATAAAAATTGTGTTGTTGAGGGACACGGGAGAATCTCAGACCGACACGGAACGACACTCTCGGACACAAGAGGTAACTGACACAGAAGGCTCCTCACAGACACAAGGACCACCATGACCGATACAGAAGGCCTCTGACGGACATAGGAGGCCCCTTGATCGGCGTAGGAAGCCATCTGACTGACAGAGGAGACTCTCGCTGGAAAATGAGGACAGCCTGACTGGCAGGAGACGCTTGGTGATTGGGAGATTGCATCTACCCTTCTAGATAAAACGTTGTCAATAAGGTTCAGTGTATGTAAACTATTTTCTGAGCTGCGCCTTTTTGGTCGACCTAATTACTTGGCTGCGATCATTTTGGAATAGAGAACCGATTGTTTCGTTCTCATGGGATGTACAAACCTAAATTGAAATATTATAAGTGTTGCTATAGGCTTATGCCGGAGTTTAGTATACTGAACTCATGCAGTGCGAAGCACCCGAAGTCCGAATGCCCCGAAACTCTCAGTCACGTACTGATTGTCTGCAGCCGACTTAACCATGAGCGAAGGCGTCATTTTGGATATACCTCTCTCTCTCTCTCTCTCTCTCTCTCTCTCTCTCTCTCTCTCTCTCTCTCTCTCTCTCTCTCTCTCTCTCTCTCTCTCTCTCTCTCTCTCTCTCTCTCTCTCTCTCTCTCTCTCTCTCTCTCTCTCTCTCTCTCTCTCTCTCTCTCTCTCTCTCTCTCTCTCTCTCTCTCTCTCTCTCTCTCTCTCTCTCTCTCTCTCTCTCTCTGTCTCTGTCTCTGTCTCTGTCTCTGTCTCTGTCTCTGTCTCTGTCTCTGTCTCTGTCTCTGTCTCTGTCTCTGTCTCTGTCTCTGTCTCTGTCTCTGTCTCTGTCTCTGTCTCTGTCTCTGTCTCTGTCTCTGTCTCTGTCTCTGTCTCTGTCTCTGTCTCTGTCTCTGTCTCTGTCTCTGTCTCTGTCTCTGTCTCTGTCTCTACTCTGTCTCTGTCTCTGTCTCTGTCTCTGTCTCTGTCTCTGTCTCTGTCTCTGTCTCTGTCTCTGTCTCTCTCTGTCTCTGTCTCTGTCTCTGTCTCTGTCTCTGTCTCTGTCTCTGTCTCTGTCTCTGTCTCTGTCTCTGTCTCTGTCTCTGTCTCTCGTCTCTGTCTCTGTCTCTGTCTCTCGTCTCTGTCTCTGTCTCTGTCTCTGTCTCTGTCTCTGTCTCTGTCTCTGTCTCTGTCTCTGTCTCTGTCTCTGTCTCTCTCTCTCTCTCTCTCTCTCTCTCTCTCTCTCTCTCTCTCATTTGAAGGTAAACTTTTGAACATTTGAAGGTGAACTTAGCGACTAATACACTTCCTTTGGCATCCACAAGAACATTGTCCGTATTGCTGACATGTTCAGGAAAAGATGGAAGGAATGGCATTATATCAGAATCATGTTTCCTTTCACCATATGTGAGGGATATGTCTCATTCCCATTATTTTTTCCAGAACTTTATCATCTTGAATATTGGAGTGGGTTTCCTGCAACAACGTAAAATGATGATGATAATCTATGTTTAGGAATCTGAACGAAGTCATTCGTTGTCAGTGCGACGGATTGAACGATAAAACATTAAATCCGGAAGTAATACGTTAACCCCCCCCGTCATTCCGGTCAGATCCTCACACCCCGTCTCAGGAGAGATTCATTATATACCCCTCCAATCTCCAAACCAAACGTCGCACGAAACCGAAAGATGTCTCATTGGAAAGCGTCGGACGAGTACGGTTAAAAACCACCCCAACATCCTACTGAGGGGGTTTATGTGGTCACGGTTGACGTCATGTATGTTATGTGGAGTTCGATTTCGGGGAAAACTTAATTGGAATCAGAACAGAAAGACGAAATTGACTTTGTGCCAAATGTTCGCTCACCCAAATATATCAATTGTTTATATGTTTCTCAATTTTTAGTTCAATTCTTAAATACTTTCTTACCGTTGCTAATTGATAAAACACACCGAGAGACGTTGTTTCAGGTAAACGTCGTCTCACGCAAATTGCCTACTTGGGCCATAATTTTCGATTTTAGCCTAAATAGACAAATATGCTAAACAAATAAGGCATAAAAACGCGAAGTTCAACCATTCCTCTGGTGCGTTTCGTTGCGTCCATAAAGAAAATGAAACGCTGAAAGTGCATTGAAACATCTTTACCCATTAAAGCGTGACGACTGGTTGAACATTTTTGGAGGGGGACCTCACTTGACTTCGCCTAGTTCGGAGCCCGTGAATGACCTGACTTCAAAATTTCCACGCAAAATAACAACGTGATGTGACGGAAAGATATGCAAAATTTTGGCGCGCTGTCATGCGCTGTTTTTATTTTTTTCTATCCGCGGAAAACCTTAAGGGATGCAAAAAATATCCGTCCGCCTCCGAGACGGCGCGGGTTAAGATGAAGGCCCAAAGATGTTTCAAAACGTACTTCGCTTAATTCTTTATGTGGGGCACAAGATGTTCTACCCTTTGTTGCGCTAATGTCCAATTGCAAAGTATGTCCATAATAGTTGTCTCGGCTCCTAACCTCCAGTCCTCAGCCCTGTCCTTTCCCACAATACTGGTAAAAATCGGCCCATTCGAAGCGCCAATTCGTTTCCTCAAACGCATGTGCTGGCCGCCCGCCGCCAGCCGGGTTGGCGGAAACCAACTCAGCACCCTATCGACGACCGGCCCTTCCTGCCTTGCACCAAGCTGCAAGCATGAGTGGTGTCAAGTTGCAAACATGAGCGCGACGCGTCTGCACTGCAACTTTCGGCTTGCTCACACTTTGTCCGCGCAGTACACACATGCACACCTGCTGGACACACACGGTCACATATATGGCTGAAACCGAAGATGGCGAGCAAATCCGTCTGGAGACTGTTAAGCATCTGACCAAGTTTGAAAACCGAGAACGTCAAAAATTGCCTCGCTATACACATCACGTCCTCGATTGTCAGGTGTGCAAACAGAAAATGTCCTCGGTTTGCACGAAGTACAAATACACACACACACACACACACACACACACACACACACACACACACACACACACACACACACACACACACACACACACACACACACACACACACACACACACACGCACACGCACACGCACACGCACACGCACACGCACACGCACACGCACACGCACACGCACACGCACACGCACACGCACACGCACACGCACACGCACACGCACACGCACACGCACACGCACACACGCACACGCACACGCACACAGACACACACACAGACACACACACACAGACACACACAGATACACACATACACACACACACACACACACACACACACACACACACACACACACACACACACACGCGCGCGCACGCACGCACGCACGCACGCACACGATGCCTTTGGAATGCGGGCACTGTCGGCGCGTTAGCTGAGATTGTCAACAGGCGTTCCAACAAATGCACACTTAGTACGTTTTATGTCAGTGGGGTATGCCGTGGTGTGAAGTAAAGGAAATGGTGATGATTTGTCTGTATCACCTTCTTGGGACTGTGTCTCTTTCGTCTTCTACTTGGAAAGGTGTTTATCTCTGCATGGGCTTTGTCGCGTTCTTGATTGCTATTTGCTGTGCTTCTTCCGGTGGTGGCGGCGGGTTTGAACCACCTTATGACCTTGTTTTGGTGGACGTGGTTGGGCGGAGGTGGACACAGCGATGCTGTGACTCGGGACGACCTGACCACATTCGAGCAGCTGTCTCGAACATCTGCCATATGTTATCGTGCCTTCGGCTTACGTTAACCACACACAGATAACATCTCAAGCATGAAATTGCAATTCAAATAATGTATAAGGTCATTGTGTGCATCTGCATACAACGGTGCTGCAGACCTCTGCATGACTCATCTCGGGATAGTTTGCTGTCATTTGGATGTCGTGACGTTCCTTTAAAGAAGTTATGCATCCATCAGTAGTTGATGTATTGCCTTCATGAGCGCAGTTTTGCGTCTTTCGATAACGTGCCACCGTCGACGGCGCGCCTCCGTCCGTCAAGAGCTGGCGTCTTTGCCGACAGGTGTTGGCAATTGTGATCCGAACCGGCTTCAACACGGCGAAGGGCGAGCTGATCCGGTCGATTCTGTTCCCAAAGCCGATGGGATTCAAGTTCTACCAGGACTCGATGAAGTTCGTCGGCTTTTTGTTCCTGCTGTCGTTCGGCGGGCTCGCATACACCGTCTACCTCTACACTATTCGGGGCGTAAGTCGGCGGCGGACACGTACTTCCGAAGGAGACGCCGCCCTCCGAACGACCCAGTCGAACGACCATCGAATGATGGTCTGCCGGCCCCCGCGTCTGGGTCGTATTGTTGTTGGTGAACCCCTTCCGGTTTGCACCCCGTTAGTTGTGTCGGCGTCTACGGGCAGGGAATAATTGTGCATTGTGGACTGTCAACAGCATGCCGACATACCATCACCGACCGTCTCTGTCCCCGATTTCTGCGATTGTTCCCACGTCTCCGACTCGGTCCGGACGCCACCTCTCCTTCTCTGCTCCACCGCCACCACCCGTCAAGCTCCGTTCCACGGCCACGTTTGATTCTACACTGCCTGCCGCCTATTCACCTCTGACTCCGGGGGACGACTAAACTAGGGGTAAGTTGCCTGTCCCACAATCGAGAGAGTGTGGGCTCGAATCTCACCTTTCGCTACTCTTCGCCGGCGACCAATCGGCGTTAGAGACTAGCGACGCTACATGACTAAACGATCGACGTGTCGTAAAACCAATAGCCACCACCTCTGACTCCACCCCTTCCGCTGCCACTCCACCTCCGACTCCACCCTTCCGCTTCCTCTCCACCTTCGACTTCATCCCTCCATCGCCTCTCCATCTCCGACTCCACCCTCCCGCCGACACTCAATCTCAGACTCCACCCACCCTCCGCTGACTCTCCACCTCTGATTCCACTTCATCCTGTGTGGTAGGCATCAGCGCGGCACACGGTGCTGCGGGCGCTGGACATCATCACCATAGCGGTGCCGCCGGCGCTACCGGCCGCCATGACAGTGGGCACCGTATACGCGCAGAACCGCCTCAAGGCGGCCAGCATCTTCTGCATATCGCCGCCGCGCATCAACGTCTGCGGCAAACTGAAGCTCTTCTGCTTTGACAAGGTGGGCCGACGCCTTCCGTAGACTGACGTCTCACACATCCTCCGTAGAGGCTGTGTGATCGGCGGTAGAGAAAATGTCATGGCACACGTGCATGTGTTTGGTGTTGATCCCCCACGACATTGTCCCCCGAAACGAGGGGCCTTGTGGTTTGTGAACTACTTGTTGGATTTATCGTGAACGCTATTTGAAGGTTGTCGCGCTTTCCTAGAAGCGTTTCACACTTGTGAGAAACGCTTCTAGGAAACGTCTTCGCCCGCGACCAATCGGAGTGAAAGATTGGCGACGCTACATGACTCAACGGTCTGTGTGTCGTGAAGCCAATAACCAACCAACACTTGTGAGATTATGATAGATCGTGGATTTGATGTGAATGCGCAGCTAGACAGCTATTAAGCTTGCGTGACCTCGAATTGACAAAAGTTCTACATTTCCAAGAGGAAAAGTCGAGCTTTTGAAAATGGTGCAGTGATCCACAAGCGGTATTACTTTTTTCTCGTCATATTTCAAAGTAATATTTACCACATACTGGCAGATAGCTAATGTCAATTTTTCAGCAAATAAGATTGAGATAATGCACTTCCACGAGTTGGGGATGCGCATCCACCCATGAGTTATGGAGGCATGTTCATGAGTTGGCTATGCATACCCATAAGTTATGGGTGCATATCAGTGTTAAATTATTCGCAAAATATGGTGGAATTTACCACTTTCTGAACACCCAATCGCCATCCTGCTCCAAGAAGTATAGACATCCTGCTTCTTGATGCGGGCTTATGAAGTGTCTCCTTTCTAGCATTACCTCGTTTGTTAAGTAGCATGATCATGCTCTTGATAAGGGGTGGTGGTACACGAATATTCGGCAATGCAATTTCAGGTAAATGGATTATTCATAATGCGAACATCACCAGGGTATATATTATTTTTTATCTCCCTATCCCAAATATAGCTCTTCCTAACATTTGAATATCAAAACAAACGATGAGGGTGCAAACATTGGCTCAAATTTAGGTCTGAAAAGCATCAAAGGCACTTGGAATGATACTAATGTCATGACAAATTTCGACATCCTACTGTGCTCATTTCCACATCTCACACCTAACGAAAAGCCAATATTTTCACACTGGTGCATATTCATCAATTGGAATGTATATTCATCAGTTGGGGGTGCATATTCATCAGTTGGGGATGTACGTGTGCGTCATACTGAGACAAGAGTTCCATCTATGCAAGCGGATTATATTTCGTCTTGGACGCCTAGATTTAGTAGCGTGTTTACTGATTATTCATGAGTGTAATTGAGTATTCACTCATGGCTCTCAATACGTTTCCCAAACTGAAGCCCCTTCGGAAGTGTTTGTTTTGGCCAAATGATATGATCTTGTCAGTGCATGGTATTCAATTGTAGCAGCAGAATGATACAACCGAAACCAGATACCGCGAGAAGTATTCGATATGCCAGATACCATGTTAAGTGCTCGATTCGATATACGTATACCAATGTTGAACTGGGTAAACGCGACCACGTGGTAGCCTAATATCAAAATTACATTTTTGTTATATTCGATATCGGGGGTGATGCTGTTTACTGTATGAACATTGGGGTTGCATAGTACACATATGCCACTGCTTGCTAATAGTTGTAGACATGTGCTAACTTTGTTGTGCCCGAAAAATAGCATACGCTTAACCCGCGCCGTTTCAGGGGATCGTTGTCCGCCGCCCCTCAAGGTTTTCCGCGGATAGTGAAAGAACGCCACGTGGCAGCGCGCCGATTTTTAAAATATCTTTTCCCACATTAATTTGGCATCTTGTGTCAAAATTTGGAAGTCAGGTCATCTAGACTCAACGAGTTAGTCAAGGTCAAGTGAGGTCGCCTCCAAAAAAGTTCAACCATTCGTCACGCTTTAACGGATAAAGATATTTTAATGGAACTGCCGGCGTTTGCTTATGTTTAGGGACCCAGTAAAACGCACCAGAGGAATATTTTAGATTTTTGACTACTTATTAGTTTTGCATATTTGCTCACCAGAGTTAAAATCGAAGATTCTGGCTAATGTAAGTATTTTTGTTGGAGCAAGTTTACATCGAACAACGTTTTTCGGCCGCTCTAACCATTAGAAAGAAGAAAATGACAGACAACTTGAAAACTTGATAATTTTTTAATTAAAAATTGATTTTTGGTGACCAGAAATTGTATGGCCCTGGCCGATTTCGCTTTCCTTTTCTAATTCCGAATCATTTTTTTGTTTTTCTCAAATATCCCCCAAAATGAACAACCCAGAGCCAAAAACGTGATGTAAGTCGTGAAATCCTAGGCCCATAGTGACGTCACATTGGGGGAATTTTGCGGGTGTTGTCTTGCCCCATTCGTCGAGCGCTTTGTGATGACACCTCTTTTGTTTTCGTGCGACGTTTAGTTTGAAGATTAGAAGGATCCCTATCACCCCTCCCCCTCCCAGGGGTGTGGAGGATATGACCGGCGAGATGGAGAGGGTCAACATAATGGCTCACAACTTCACGTGGCCTTTCCCCTAACTGCATTCATTCCCTAGTACTGCTTTGGCTTTCTACCTTACGACTACTGATCTTTGATGTCTAGCCCTTGATCCCCGACCTGATGTGATATTTTGCCTGATTGATTTTCCTATATCTATCGAAGACTCTTTCAATGTCCTATGCAACCTTAGTGGCGTGGCCTGACATGACTCTGGCCCACAGACAGTCAGTATGCGGGTGCAGTGACCTGCTCTGACCCTGATTCACAGACTTGTACCCTGACTGGAAATGGTCTTAGTATGTGGATATGGTGACCTGACCTGACCTGACCATGGTCTTCAGACAGGTGCCCTGACTGAGGACGGCCTCAGTATGTGTTGAATGGTGACCTGACCTGACCTGACCCTGGTCAACAGATGGGTACCCTGACTGAGGACGGCCTCAGTATGGGTGGAGCGGTGACCTGACCTGCCTTGACCTGACCACGGCCCACCGACGAGTACCCTGACCGAGGACGGCACCAGAATAGTGGTATGGGTGGCCTGACCTGAGCTGACCCCGTTCCGCGGACGGGTACTCTAGGGGGTCCGGGCCATGTCGGGCTGGGCGATACCGGAGCGAGCTCTGGGAATTGGGTATTGGCGGCTGCGGCCGGCCGCCGCTGGGCCGGCTGGATAGCTGCCGGTGTTTCGTCCCTCTCGCCCACCACTTCTGCAACCACTCCGACGTCCTTCCAACCATTCTGCGTCCCTTCGCTACCACTACATGTATTTCTTTTAGTGAGGCCAGGGTTCTATCCACATCAGATACTCCTGTGAGTGCGCCCGACTGGTTATGTAGCGAGGATGGGTTGTAGGCTTGGTGTGCGGCGTGATACTGTTGGATGGTTGGATAGTTATTTTATTGGGGTACACGACATGGGTACTGCCACCGCCGCCGGCACTCGTCCATGTACAGGACCCACCCGTGCACCCCAGACAACACAGCACATCCACCATCCACTCAACCCCCCCCCCCACACACCGAATTGACGTTCTCGGGGCAGCCAGATGCAAGCGTGGCCAGGGTAATATCCAGTAAAATTTTGGCAGTGATGCTTCTGATAGCTGAGTACTTCCATTCAATTCGAACCAATTTTATTGGTCCTTAAAATTACCCCTTTAAGCATTCATGCAACGATCACTTGCTCCTTTCATTCCGCGCGATCATTCGGTCCCTAATAATACGAAAACGAGGTCGCCCACAATTTTCCAATTCATTGTTACACAAGCACGTAGCGAGTCGTACTCCATTTCACCGGGGACTTGGTTAGCCCCGAATGCATATTAATTACCCGCTCCGAGGCCCACTTGCAAACGGCGGACGCGACTCTCCTGATTGCGTAATTTGCATATATTATCGTTACTGCCCTTAAAGCTTGGCAACACAGGGTGGTGAAGCTTTCCCTGGGCTTCTGTGCTGTTTCGTGACTGAACTCAGGTATCGACGCCACGCCGGACCTTACACGTTGAAAACGTGTGACCGGGTCTTACGTATCCCACGGGGGGAGGGGGCACGGATCTCTACCACGTTGGGTTAGTTCCCTGGTTGTCGTTATACCCTAGCCGGCTCTACCCTTTCAGCCCCGGGACTTGTGACATACCAAACCAGTCCGTGCATCCCCCGAACCTCTGTACCATCCGTGCCCACGTGCAGAGTTTGGGGGTGAACAAATTACCGGGCAGTGTTTTGCCTATATACCCTATTGGCCGGCGCCGAACTTCCAGCGAACGCAATATGGTGCCCTTCCCCGTTTCGGCCCTCCCACATGCATTATATGCTCGCCCCCATCTGCACCCCTAGGCCACAGAGGCCAGCGGGATTTTGCGGTCAAGAGATACCTGAGCTCAGTTAACAGTTACCAATTGAATAATCCCCAGGAGTAACAATCAGGAGAGTTTCGTCATTGCGCCCTTTCGTCGTGCCCCCCCCTCTCTTGAGGACGGGGGGTCATTGGCCTCTCACGATCGACACACGAGGACGCATCGCTCATAGGACAGCAGGCAGGCTGTCGCTGTCGCTATACCGGAGGATGCCATCGACGATAGAGAGATAGCGAAGCTGGGATGTGGTCTGTCATAGAAATGCTTTGATGTGGTGCCTTCCTACGACCGACGTTGAAGTAAATGTAGAGCATGCATCGTGTCAGCCGCCTGGTTTCGAAGTTATCGTTTCCGCCATTCACAACGCGTTCAACTCGGGAATTGTTATGACGAACCACTTGAAAACAAATTCATAACTGGTGACCTGTTGTAGTCCGTACAGGGCGGTTCTTTTTTAGCCGTACTTAACATGCGCGCGCATATAGCTGCCCCACTCCGGTTTTTCCTCATTTTCCGCCAAACTAATCGGGTTATCAAGGCCAAACCTCGCATAGCTGTTCATTACTCTTTTCTGCATATCCTCATACATTTGTTAAATCCTGGGTCATCTCAGGTCAGGTCACCAGGTCAGGCGTAGTGACGTAACTACACTCGAGTTCTAGGTGGCATAACTTCCACAATAATTGGGCGATTGATTTCAAACTTATAACATGTCATGATCTCATCACGGACCATAATATGTATATCGTTTTTTGTAGCATTGACCTGAGGTCAGGTCGCTGCCATGGCTTCCCCATTATAGGGCTATGGTAAAATATGCAAATGTTTCCTTGTTGCATATTTGCGCACGGAATGATATCACAACGGTTGTGGCATGTAGATGGAAGCTATGCTCAATGTTACCGCTGACATTATTGCTCAGTGACCTCACCAAGGTTTCTGAGGTCACCTGAGATCACTACACATTTCTGCGCATTATATCGCACTGCATTGAGCTAGAAGGCTGCAATTACCGTCATTGTGCTTGTATCGCCAAGACGTGTCGATTGATACATTACATGACCTCCCTAGGCGACTTCTTGACCTTGACCTTAGGTCATGACTTCATGACCTTGACCTGAGTTTCGGTTGACCTGACCTTAAATTACACCGTCTATTGTCGGTAGCGCATTTCAAGGACTCTCGAATAGCGTTCGCCGTTTGTTTCTATCTGTTACAGATCCTGAGATATGTGTCGATATCTGAGTTCCACCTGATCTGATCGAATTCGACCTATGGTGACCCAGTGATCTGAATGTTGACCTGAGCGAAAATATGACCGGAACACTTTCGATAGAGACCGAGATCTGATCCGATAGAGACCGAGATCTGCCCCCCCGGACATGCGAAGTTGGCGCGGACCTCCGGACGTGCGAGTGTTAAGTACCACTGCCAGTTCATCCACCCCGCGGAATGCCATGAAACTGATAGTCAGGAATTGTGGCCGAAGCTTTTAAGTGAATGCCTCACGAACAAGGAATTTGTTAGCCGATGCCTTCGGAAAAGCTATGTCTTTCAAAATTATATAATTATTCCAGAACAGTTTAGCTCAGGCCATTGTCCGTATTTTCAGTAGCGGATCTAGCCCACCGTTTTCTTTTGGTAGGGGGCCAACTTTCGGATTTTGGCGTCAGCCCCCGCCCCTCCCCAATGGCGTGTCTAGGATTTGCATGAGAGGGTTGGGATGGATTTGGAGGGTGCCCATCCTGCCATTATTTTTGGTCTAATAGCAATGCTGGCAAATACACGGCAGTAAACACTCAGCAACAGGGTGGGAATTAAGGCACTTCTTAAGAGATTTCATCTCTTAAAACATTTTTGCACTCCAGATTCATACTAGATAGAATGGTCTCCACATGTACTACGGCACAAGCATGCAGAAGCAACAAAAATACCACTAAAAACTCATACAAGATTGAATAAAGCATCCCCAAACATGTTATCCTACTTACGATTACAAAACAAACTAGCCACTTTTCGTGCCATCAAGCACACTGACAACATCCGAACACACACCACACTACACCACAATCAGCGGAAATGCCGACGACGACGCGCCAAACCTCGCGCCTGCGCACTGAGCAGTGGTCTCCTGTCGCTACGAATTCTGCCGATGCGTCTCCAGAAACCTACTTTCGAGCCACTCTATAGAAACTGACCGTTTTAGGAGACGACTTCCGGAGTCCCGGAGGCCGCCGATCGAAATTTGCTTCGTTAACATTTTCTGTTCTGAAAACTGTCTTTCAACCAATCAATGCAAGGTATTTTTTAAATGATGTCATAACCATTAGCAACGTTGAACACACGTTTAACAGTGCCATACTGCGAACACAAGACCTTGACTGATCCTTTGCCTTACGACCCCGAGGTGTTGGTGCCCGGTCCGTATCGCGCAGGAAATTGTCTGCGTGTGTGGGCAGGTGTGCGTTCTGAGCTGAGGGTGAAGCGTGAATTATTTGTGTTTGTTTTTCATTTTTCTAGCCTTGTACTGAGACCAACAGTGAAAGGAAAGCGCATTGCTCCTGTGAGTTACGAAAGACAAAGCTGAGCTAATCATCACAACTCCCTGTCTTGCGGTTCCGTTCATTGTTCACTTTGTTTCTATGCTTTGATGTGACTAAAAATGATCATGTGTATTACTTATGTGTATTACGTAGGTACTGACTAGGTACATACGATTTTCCCGTCGGTTATCGGCAAATAGATTCCATGCATGAAAAATATGTCCATGAAAATGTACTCCGGAAGAAATGTGATTGCACTCCGACTCCAAACCTGGAAAGTAAGTTTCCCACCCTGCTCAGCAATATAATCCACATGGGTTGTTTGTTTGTTTATTGGTTGGTTCACGACACACTTTATGCACATTCACGGCAAATGGCGCCGCCCACACTGTTTCGCCGGTGGGCCGCGGGATTGGGAAATGTCCTGAGTGGCGCTAGAGTCGAACCCGGGACCGTTGGTACCCACAGCCCGACACCTTAACCACTCGGCCATCCCCGCCCCTCCACATGGGTTGACGCACCCTAAAACCCGAAGCAGTATACACTCACCATGGCTTACGCCAAATTATTTTGGCATTAGCAACAGACTTCCCTTTGTTCAAGGAAAAAACCGGAGAAAAAAAACATCTAAAAGTTGTCAATATTTCGCATGGCAAGCTACGACCATTAAACCGGTTGCATATTTGTTGCATTCCCACTCTTTCCACAGTGCAAACCACCTGGCATACTGTTTATCTGACCACATTAGCAGCTGTCTCCAAGATAATCATTGAGAACATTGTTAATGTGAATGTCTTACTTGGAGTAACAGCAAGCAAGTTCATCTCAGTCTCATGAGGGTGGTGCAACTCTGGATCTCAGAAGGCAGAGGCTGGGCTGGTGCTGACTTCTGGAGTAGGCAGAAGATCGAGACAGGAGAGGTTGGAGGGTTGGAGGCAGAAGCTATCCCTTGAGAAGAAGGTTGAGATGGAGAATCCAGACTGAAAATAAGGCCAGACGTATGCTTCAATATGCGCCTTCAAGTTCACAACATTTTATTCCTAGATATCTTAGTTAAGACAATTTTTTGCCACAAGAACAACGAAGTTTTCCATCTATAAAAATACCCCATTTATCAATCCATGATTGTATCTTCGTTGCGAGGTTACCATAGGTTAGCACGCGCCATGGGGGGGGGGGGGCGAAATCCGCCCACCCCTCCGTTTTTCCGCACATAACTCCGGATTTCACCGGCCGATTTACGCCATTCTTTGCGTATCTGCTTCTAAATGACCTGCGCGTTGCTTAAAGCCAGAAAACGGAAATCGTCCAAAAAATTTCGAGTTAGGGGCCGTTAAAGTATACAAATTTCACAGCGACTACAAAAATAAGCGCTGATGCGCTTCCCGTATATTGGCAAAAGGGAAGTGTCATTGGCGACGCCAGCGACTTATTTATGTGTATTGTTATGCCATATAGTTTCAAAGTCATGTCTGGTTATCGAGGTCAAGTTCATGACAGGTTAATGGAACCAAGCGTGGCCAACTGGAATGTTGCCATAAATGCAAATGACCGTCATGCGATTGATGTCACCTTGCATGTTCCTCCCTACAAATCTTGAAAACTATTGCTGGTCATTGTGTACCTAAGCGTTTCAATACTGTATTCATGTACTTCACTCCTTTCTTTGCGAAGCCGATTGCGCCGAGCCGCCCAACGGAGCAGTCGGACATGCGGCCCGGTTCCGGTAACTGGAGCAAGTAACTAACTGATAAAGTGCTGCTATGTAGGTGACTTGACCTTAAATGCCTGGTCTAGCATCTGTATTGCATCATTAGTAATGTCCAAAACGTCATTGATGCCCATTTTGGATCGACTCTGGGCCGGAGATGACCGAGTGGTTAAGGTGTTGGGCCCTGGGTACCAAAGGTCCCGGGTTCGACACTAGCGCCGCTCCTGACATTTCCCAATCCCGCGGCCCACTGGCGAAATAGTGTAGGCGGCATCATTAGCCATGAATGTGCAGAAAGTGCGTCGTGAACCACCCAATAAACAACGACAACAAGCCCATTTTGGAGCATTTCAACACAATCACAGCGATCTATAACAATGACAAGCCAATCCATGCAAAACCAGAACAGTTCGACATTTTGACCTTATTTGACTTTGAAGATATTGACCTAAAGTCATTAAATTTGCACCACACAATAGAGTTTCCTACCGTACCCATCCACCCTGCGAATTTCGTTGTTCCAGCTTTTGGGGGAATCCACCCCTCCATTGAACGTAATTTTCAGAGGCCCTTCAGGGCACGAGTTACGTTCTGTTACATTTCATTTTTATTTTTTTAAACATTGCTTTTTATCAAACTCAAAGCCTCTTGTTGCTGTTATTTTGCTCACAAACTGAAAAGTAAACAATTGCACAGAAAAAAGTGCCCTAATTGGTGCCAGTCACATTCATAAGCATTGCATTGGATAGGTATATTCCGAGGATTCATAAAACGCCTTTAAGCATGAATTTACTACCTAACCTTCCATGTCAGAATTTGTTGAAGATACTTTTTTTGTTTTAATCTCAAAAAGCAAACAGAAAATGAACCAAAGCCCAGCCAAACCTATTCTGTTCTTTCAGAAAATGTTTATGAGGAAAGTTTATTGAAAAAAAGTTTTTGAATTTTTTTTTCAACTAAAAAGAAAGCCGTAACCTAACCTAATCTAACCAAGCTAAACCAAACCTAACCATATATGCTTGCTACATAGAGGTAAAATTGGTAAAATTTGCTTTGTGGATACCTTAACACGCGCCCTGGAGGGCCTCTGGAAATTACGCGCACTGGAGGAGGGATTCCAGCCCCTTAAAATCTCAGCTCATATTCAAGCTGGGGCAACGAAATTTGCAGGGTGGATGGACACTGTAGTGAACTCTATTGTGTGTAAATTATGTCATGACCTTAGATCAATATGTTCAGGGTCAAATGAGGTCAAAATATCACAATTGCGTGAGACGAAATGTACGACCCTCAATATACCAGGAGGTGCTGAGTTTACATCAAAAGTAACGTTAGGGACTTACCTAAAACCCAGGAGCACTTAAGAGCCATTCTTCGTGGTATTAAACAAACTTTCACAATTTTCTGGTTTTGCGTGGCTCGGCTTCTGATTGTTCTAGATCGCTGTGGTTGTGTTTAAATGCTCCGAAATGGGCATGAATGATGCTTTGGACATTACTAATGATGCAATGCAGATGCTAGACCTGGCATTTGACCTCAGGTCACCTATGTAGCAGCACTTTAATAGGCCATTACCTGCTCCAGTTACCGGAACCGGGCCGCCCGCCCGACTGCTCCGTTGGGCGGCTCGGCGCAATCGGCTTCGCAAAAAAAGGAGTGAAGTACCCGAATAAAGTATGGAATCATTTAGGTACACATGCCACAAGCAGTAGTTTTCAAGATGTGGAGGGATAACAAGCAGTGACATCAATCGCATCACGGTCATTTTTATTTATGACAACATTCCCGTTGACCAAGTTTGGTTCCATTAACCTGCCATGAACTTGACCTGACTTGACCTAGGTTATATAACATGACTTTGAGACTATATAGCATAATCATATACATCAAGCAAGTCGTTAGTGTTGCTAAGAACACTTCCCTTTTACCCATATACGGAAAGCGCATCAGCGCCGATTTTGGGTTCTCGCGCTGCTAATTTTTTTCCGCCGATTTCCGCTTTTCTTGCTTTAGACAACGCGCAGGTCTTTTCTAAGCAGGCACGCAAACAATGGCGTATATCGGCCGGTAAAATCTGGAGTTATATACGAAAAACCGGAGTGGTGGGCGGATTTCGCCCCCTCCAGAGTGCGTGTTAAGTGTAATAATACCCAAAGCATGTGGCAATAATCTTCGAAGCTTTTCAGAATAAGAAGTGATGAAGCCTACCAAAGGTCAATACAATTTTCATCCAACAGACTTCAAAGAGACTAATCTATTATCAGAGTATTTCTTTGCTGAACATGGTCGTCCAAATCATCTTCCAAGTGCACAGTGGTATCACCATAGTGATAAGCTTGCAGTGTAGGGCAATTTTTTAGTTCTTGGAGTTTCTTTTCCTGATGCAATGCTTATAAATGTTGTCAACATGATGCAACCACTAAGTTCTTCTGGAAGTACATACTATTTTTCGGTTGGGAGGCAAAGTAACACCAAAAAGGGGCTTGGATTTGGGTAAGATAGCATTAGCAGTGATATTCAAAGGAACAAAAAAAAATAGCCTGACATAACCTAACCTATGCAAGAATACCTAACCTTCCATGCAAGTTTTTTTTAATGTAAAATTTTCGAACAACTTTTTGCAGAAAATGATTCAATTTGAAAAACTTAACCTAACCTTACCTTGCCTGACCCATTTTTGTAGGATCAATTTCTTGGAAAAATATCCCCCAACATTGCGTTTTTAAATATTTTTCCAGCTTAAAACGGAAGTTTCCAAACGTAATCTATTTGTTTGCTTCATGAGGGTATATGTGTAAAACTTGTCTCATAGATACCTTAAACCTGCCTTAAACCGCATTGAAACCATTGAAGTTTGATAGCCCGGTCCTACCACTCCAATTTCCCGTACCTGCGAACCCTCCAGTTATCTCTTATTCAGGATTTAGAAACCTACATACCTCCTCTTGCTATTCTTCTTGAAAACAAATCATCCAACGTAGCCTGTCTCTTCGTCTTAGCGACCCACACCAACATACGGATCATGCTGTTCAGCTGGGCACAACTGGACATACGCATAAAACATCCTGTTCAAATTTCGCTTTCTAAATCTGGCTCACTGGGTTTGCTTGCACGTTATTAACTAGACTAAATTCATGAAGCCATCTGACTAAGGAATAATGCAACTGCCGATTTTGCCAACTCTTCCTGTAAGCAGAACTGAAGCAGCATGGATCCCTCGATGTGCGTCAGAATCTACTATGCTACCATGTTGGGCTTCCAAACGATTATTACAATGCATTTAAAATTGAAGATTCTTTCACCTGGAGCGATTCAATCACACAGCGAGTTTCGCAAATTTTACCATAGGTCAGATTAGAGAGGCGAAGTCACATCCAGGTATTTCTTTGGAGTCCAGGAGACTCCAACTGCAGTTATGTCGAACACCATCAACATTTCCATTTACCCCTACGCAAGGATAGAATAGAAATGAAGGACATTATGCATACACTTGAACATTGGGACAATTATTTCTCTTCACACACACGCGCAATTGCTGGCAGAACACACACCCTGGCAGAGAACGCCAGGTTTGTTTAAGCTGTTACGGTGGTGATTATGGGTGGGGCTCCGTGATGCCGAGCAGTACTCACATGGCGATGGTGGGTGGTAGGCGGCCTCGGCTCAGCTCTTCTTCTCCTCCATCCTATTCTGGTGCCATCGTGCCACCTCTGGACGCCAAGGAGAGTGTCTGTTTGGCGTCTCCGTCTGTTCTGTTCGGTCTTCTTTAACCCGTCCCATCTCGCATCTCGGGGGGGGGGGGCGGGTCTCCAACCGCCCCCTCAGGTTTTTCGCGGATCGCGAGCGAACGGCACTCGGCAGCACGCCAAAATTTGGCATACCTTTTCTCACATCAATTTGGCATGCTGTTTCAAAATTTTGAAGTCCGGTCATCAAGGGTCAACAAGTTGGTCAAGGTCAAGTGAGGTCACCTCCAAAAAAGTTCAACCAGTCGTCACGCTTTAACGGATACAGGTATTTTAATCAAACTTTCAGCGCTTGCTTATCTTTAGGGATTCAACAAACGTACGAAAGGAATTTTTTTCACCTTTTCCCGTTTTTGACTACATATAAATTTTGCATATTTGCCTATTGCAGTTCAAATCGAAGGATTTGGCTAAAGTAAACATTTTTTTTTATTAGGGAAAGTTGACTTTCCACAACGTCTCTCGGTCCGCTCTACCCATTAGAAAAAGGAAAATTAAAGAAAACTTGAACTAAAAATTTTGAAATTTCAAAAAAAAAAAAACATTTTGTTTTGGGGTGCCAAAAAATATGTGGCCCTGATATTTTTTATGTCCTTTTCTGATTCTAAATAATTTTTTGTTTTTCAAATATACCCCAAAATGGACTTCCCAGAGCCAAAAACACCATGTAAGTCATGAAGTCGTGAAAATAGTCCCCTAGTGACGTCACTTTTCGGGGAAAATTGTTTTGGGGTGGATCAGGACCCCACTCGTCGAGCGCTTTCCGATGACCCCTCTTTCGTTTTCGTTCGACGCTTAGTTTGGATTTTAAAGAGGGGTTACTATCCCCCCGAGGTGGGGTGTGAGGATCTGGCCGGAGAGACGGCGCGGGTCAATTTTTTGTAGCCCCGCCTCCATTTTTCTGTAGCCCCTCCCAGGATTTCGGAGTGAGCTTCCGCTCCTGATTGGTGGAGTGTACGTTTTCCTTTCCCCAGGCGACTTGCATCATCAAGCCGCCTGGGGCCTTCATGGCGTTTTGCTGGATTGGACATTTTCCACAGTGGTGACGATGTTGCAGACCTGGGCCACCGACCTCACCGGCCGATGACACTTCTGTTGATCTGGCTCAGCTGGTGTTCGCACCTCTGTTTGCCAGCTGGACGGGGTGCCAGGCCATTACTCTGATTTGCCCTTAGTTGTTGTTTCTGAAGCCGTCTTTGATCTTTTAGCGCCGGCACCACTCTGGTTTGGCTGTGCTTCCAAACATGTTTTTTTTTCTTTGTTGAATAGTCGTGAGGAGGGCAAAACGTCGTCGGACGCCGTCGA
The DNA here is from genome assembly GCA_034440575.1 of Imbricaverruca yamaguchii. Lineage (NCBI taxonomy): Eukaryota > Metazoa > Arthropoda > Thecostraca > Neoverrucidae > Imbricaverruca > Imbricaverruca yamaguchii. Next base: position 1,103,149 of record JAOTOL010001459.1, on the reverse strand, counting down.
CCGGGTTACAAGCTTTCGGAAAAGGTAAAAAATGTAAATCTACTTACAGTATCCTGACTGAAGACTGCATCAGTATGTGGGGATTGGTGACCTGACCCGATCCGACCCGACCTGACTTTAGTCCGCAGACGGGTAACTTGACTGAGGACGGCCTCAGTATGTGGAGAGTGGTGACCTGGTCTATCCTGATCTGACACTGGCCCACAGACGGGTACCCTGGCTGAGGACGGCCTCAGTATGTGGGGAGTGGTGACCTAATCTGATCTGATCTGACATTTGCCCACAGACGGGTACCCTGACTGAGGACGGCCTCAGTATGTGGAGAGTGGTGACCTGGTCTAACCTGATCTGACACTGGCCCACAGACGGGTACCCTGACGGAGGACGGCCTCAGTATGTGGGGAGTGGTGCCGTGTTCGCCGACCGGCTTCAACGCTCCTCAGAGACAGGTGTCAGTGCTGAGCGACACCAGCCAGCTGAAGGTGGCGCTCGCATCCTGCCACGGTCTGACCCGTCTGGCCGGCCAACTCATTGGAGATCCACTCGACATAAAGATGTTTGAGGCCACCGACTGGGTAAGTAGAGCAGACCAGGTGCGGTCTGCCACACCGACTGGGTAGGGAGAGGACCAGAGTATCAGGATTGCGTCACAAGTTATCTACACTCAAAATATGGACACGCAAAATATATGATCCTAAAAATATTGGCTGGCTGTCTCGCAATTCACTTACCTCCAAAGCGACGTATATCAACATGAATGTCGATGTTTCCCACGCTGGCGGCTCTCATATAAGCAGCTCCTTGCCCTGCAGTGTTGCCCTGCAGCGTTGCCCTGCAGCGTTCTTGGTCGATGCCATGGTTTAGTGGCTAGTGCCCTGGGCACTGACATCAACTGGCAATGGAGAATGTTTTCGTAGGTGAATGTATACATATTGCTGATTGCCTAAATAACATACGTTTTGATGTTTTATTCTCACAGAGGTATTTATTTCCCTTCCTTTTTTGTTTGTTTTTGCGCCGAATGGTTTGGTTCTTTGAAACGTCAGAAACACATATGCGTGTTCTGCGTTGTGTGAATACTGTTCATTGCTGCATGTATATGCATGGAGGTTGCGTAAAGCGAACATAGGCCTCATTTAGTGTAAAATCTGAGAAAACAATGTCCTGATAGCTCAGGTCTGCATGGGTTTTTTGTGTCCTAGCAAGACAGGGTTCCGTGGCTGACGGCAGACTGGGGCTGACTGTAACTGACGGCAGACTGGGGCTGACTGTGACTGACGGCAGACTGGGGCTGACTGTGACTGACGGCAGACCGGGGCTGACTGTGACTGACGGCTGACTGTGACTGACGGCTGACTGTGACTGACGGCTGACTGTGACTGACGGCTGACTGTGACTGACGGCTGACTGTGACTGACGGCTGACTGTGACTGACGGCTGACTGTGACTGACGGCTGACTGTGACTGACTGTGACTGACGGCAGACTGGGGCTGACTGTGACTGACGGCAGACTGTGACTGACGGCAGACTGGGGCTGACTGTGACTGACGGCAGACTGGGGCTGACTGTGACTGACGGCAGACTGGGGCTGACTGTGACTGACGGCTGACTGTGACTGACGGCAGACTGGGGCTGCCTGTGACTGACGGCAGACTGGGGCTGACTGTGACTGACAGCAGACTGGGGCTGACTGTGACTGACGGCAGACTGGGGCTGACTGTGACTGACGGCAGACTGTGACTGTCTGTAACTGACCACTGCCGGTGTTGCAGGAGCTCGAAGAGCCGGTAGTGACGGACGTGTCCAAGTTTGACCTGCTAGCGCCGACGGTGGTGCGGCCGCGGCTGCAACAGGCGGCGCCGGCGGCGTCAGACGTGGAGCCGGAGGTGGGCATCGTGCGCCAGTTCCCGTTCTCCAGCTCGTCGCAGCGCATGAGTGTCATCTGCCGCACATTGGGCCGCCGCCACATGGACCTCTACTGCAAGGGCGCCCCGGAGAAGATCGAGAGCCTCTGTCGGCCCGGTTCAGGTGTGTCTGGTCCTTCGAGGGTGCCCCGCAGAAAGTCGGGGGGCCTCTTTTCCCGGGTCATGTGTATATGGCCGACGCCGCCGCTGATGCGGGAGGGGGAATTGAGCAAGCAAACATTGAAGAGCCAAGGTCTCTAAGGCGTGCTAAGTGAACGACTATGCTCGCGATCTTGCAATCAAAAGTCGAAGGTGTCAAATGTAGCGATACGGTCCTGTGACGCACCTGAAACAAGGAATGTTTTGTTATCATCAAATCAATTTAGAACTGTACCAAGAAAGTATCACGTAAAGGAGAAAATTTGACGCCGGAAATTACACCGGCGTGTAGCCTGATGACTTCTGACTATATAAACAGCTACAACGCACCACTGCGGCGTTCCCTGCAGATCTCTTCAAGATGTGTCACGTGGCGAAGCGAATGTCGCAGGCGCTTGTATCCCTCTAACCCGGTCATTCTTGCCCGGTAGAGATCCGAGTGGACCACATTCTATCGTGTCACGTGTCCTGGTGTGTCAGGCTGAGCTGAGCTGAGCCGAGCTGTGCTAAGCTGAACTGAGCTGAGCCGAGCCGAGTCGCGATGAGCTGAGCCGTTCTATGCTGTGTTGTGCTCTTAGCTGTGCCGTGAGCACCACGCAGTGAGCCGATCTGTGCTAAGCTGTGGTCTGTGTGTTGCGCTGTGCTGTGCTCTGAGCTGAGCCATGTGCACTCCGCAGTGCCGGCGGAATTTGCCACCGTGCTGCACGACTACACCGTGAAGGGCTACCGCGTGCTGGCGCTTGCCCACAAGCAGCTGGAGAAGAAGCTGCACTGGCACCAGGCACAGCGTCTGAAGCGAGACCAGGTGAGGCCTTCAGCTGGCGGTCACCTGTGGTAACCTGTGGTAGGTGTGGTAGGTGTGGAACACAGCGTATCGTATCGTCACGGCCCAGGTGTGGAACACAGCGTATCGTATCGTCACGGCCTAGGTGTGGAACACAGCGTATCATATCGTCACGGCCCAGGTGTGGAACACAGCGTATCGTATCGTTACGGCCCAGGTGTGGAACACAGCCTATCATATCGTCACGGCCCAGGTGCGGAACACAGCGTATCATATCGTCACGGCCAGGGTGTGGAACACAGCGTATCATATCGTCACGGCCCAGGTGTGGAACACAGCGTATCATATAGTCACGGCCCGGGTGTGGAACACAGCCTATCATATAGTCACGGCCCGGGTGTGGAACACAGCGTATTGTATCGTCACGGCCCAGGTGTGGAACACAGCATATCATATCGTCACGGCCCAGGTGTGGAACACAGCGTATCATATCGTCACGGCCCAGGTGTGGAACACAGCGTATCATATAGTCACGGCCCGGGTGTGGAACACAGCGTATTGTATCGTCACGGCCCAGGTGTGGAACACAGCGTATCATATCGTCACGGCCCAGGTGTGGAACACAGCGTATCAGGTCGTCACGGCCCGGGTGTGGAACACAGCGTATCCCCCCCCCCCCCCGATGAAGCATCACCTTTCCGTGGTGGGCGGGATTGCGTGCCTCAAGGATCTGGCGGCCAGACCACCAGGCGGCCGTGGAGAGGTCAGACTAAGAGTACCTCACTCGTCCTTCCATCCATCCGTACGCCCCCATTCCAATCCCCATCTCATTCCAATCCATGTCCTTCACCTAGCCCTACAACACTAACTATCCCTACTATGAGCAGGTAGGGCAACTTCCCCGGTCCTGTCCATCAGCTCAGTTTTATCGTGGTAGCCGCGCCCCCTTGGCCCGTCCCCCGGGGTTGACGGAGTCCTGGAGGTTGAGGTCCCCCGTCGCACGGTGCTAGTTGTGACGGGGGACCAACACACTTTTTTGGTCCTGATATCCTGGAGGGGCGGGCGGGCCCGTGGGGCCTCACGCGGGTCAAGTGGCAGGTCGCCTCGGGCTGGGGGCCTGGGTTTCCCAGTGCCTGCCCGCCCGGCCGGCCGGGGTCAAGGGGTGGGCGGCGCTGGATCCTGGTCGGGGTGGTGAGTCTCTCTCCCGGCCGGGTGAAGGCACCGCCTGCCCCGTATAGCTCCTCGGGCGCCTGGCGACCTCCTGTTCGCGGGACCCAGGCGTCCTCACAGTAGGGCCCCTTAGGGGTGGGGCGCCCGATGAGCCGAAACCAAGAACAGCGCATGGCATCCAGAACAACAAAAATCACTCCTGGCTCCTCTTATGAGGGCCAGACAAATCGATCGTCTTCAAACGAGGCATGCCCCAGCATACTCATTTTACGAGCACGTGAAGGCTCCAAGCAGCTAGCGTCCCTATCACCATTTCAACGACGTGACGGGTGTGACATATTTGGAGTTATCACCAGATGTCACGCTTTGCGTGACGGAGGATTGGAAGGAGAGTTTTCAAGGGGAGAAGATGCGAAGAAAGTGCTCTCAGCTGAATTTTTCATATACAGTATGCGAGATGGTAATATCAGACGGGAAGTGACCATTCCAATGAGTGCGGAGGGCCACAAGACAAAGAACTCGTCCAAGGGCATAATTAACTGTTTCGACGTGAGAAATGTGTCTGACGCAGAAATAGTGGATGGCCTCTCGGAGTCAGGGGTTACAGAGTCTCGTCGTATAAGTACCAGAAAAGGACCGGAGGTGCGGCCCACCAACAATATTATCTTGACTTTCAATACACCCGATCTCCCAGCTACAGTTCTCTTAGAATACATTCGTGTCAAAGTGCGCAGATACATCCCGAATCCTATGCGATGCTTTCAATGTCAGCGTTTCGGTCACACCAAGCCTGCATGTCGCAATCGGCCCGCATGCGCAAATTCCGCGGCCACTACCCACACCGCCGAAAACTGTAGCACCCAAGATCCCTGGTGTCTAAACTGCGGGAGAGGACAATCTCCCCACACTTCTTATGACCGTTCCTGCCCTGTGTACGTAAAAGAAAAGGAGATCATTTCATTGAAATTTACACACAACATTTCGTTCCGTGAAGCCCGAGACATGCATATTGGCACACATCCTGCAATTTCTTACGCTGCCAAGGCAGCAACGCCACCACCGATGAGGAAGCCGCCTACCCATCCGCAGCAGTACGACCAGAGTAGCACCACTGTGCTGATAGGTCAGCTCGTAGCTCTGTTGCGATCATTTGGAGTCGCATGGCCCCCAGTATCCCCTATAGCGACTGGAGAAACCGTGACAACTAAGGATGAAGCACAGGTCGTGGCTCCCAAGCAGGGGTCCCCCCGGAGGATACAGCCACGGCCCCCATCGAGTGTGATGGAAACTGGCAGGTAGTACAAAGAAAGAAACGTCAAGGTAAACCCACATTATCCTCCCCACCAAAGTCCAGCCAATTACCATCTGCAACGACGCTATCCTCGAAACCACCACCTTCCACTGCCAATCCTTCCTCGAACTCTCCCCCAGTACCCTCACGCACCACCACCACCACCACCACCTCCAAATCCCTCTTATCCACATCCTCCCTTCCAGAACCCAACCGCCCTCCCGTGAGGTAGGCCTCTACCTCACCATCCACATCTGCATCCGCACCTCCATCGCCTTCACGCATCACCCAGCGACCAATCCATATATCTGATGCAAGTTTTCACTACCAGGAAGCCGAAAGGCATGCCCGCGAGGCCAAACGAGCACGACTCGCACAGATGGAGAGAGCCCGGACGGAAGGACGCCAAGGAAGTGACAAGTCTCTCCCCCCAAGGCCAGCCACCCCATTGCCACGACGGCGAGTGCAGGGACCGGCCCCGTCAGGCAATGCGATGGGACCTCCTCCACCTTCACCCCGGTTGGGGCCCCAGAAGAGAGGATTGCTGCTGTCGGGTTCCCCACCAGCGGAAGCGTCGCCGCGTTCTCGCCCCAGGACCCAGTCGCTGGGTCGTAATCGAAGTGAACCCTCTGAGTTAATAGACTCCGACCACGGCTAGTGGACGAGGCCTTAATCTCCTACTTCCCCTTCTAAACGACCATTTATCATGCAACTACCCTTTTATTACAGAAACCAGAACTGTTTATCTGTAAAGTTTCCGGTAGTCTGTTTTAACCTTTAAATCGCCCATCATGCAAGCCTTTTTACAGTGGAACTGTAGAGGTTTTAGCACTAGTGCCCCAGAACTCCAGAGAGTCCTTAATCAACGTTGTCCAACGGTAGTATGCCTACAGGAAACTAAGCTTAGACCCGAGCATAAGATATCTATTAAAATCTACTCTATATTCCGTAAGGATATCCTGTTTGATACCATTGCTCACGGTGGGGTGCTTCTGGCCCTGCACCATAGCGTTCCCGGGAAAAAGATCGCGTTGAAAACTGACTTGCAGGCGGTGGCTGCGCGTATCCTCTTAAACCGTCGGGCTCTTACTGTGTGTTCCCTATACATCCCCCCTTGTGTCGTACTGCCTATCAATGATCTGGGGAAGCGCTTGCCCCAGCTCCCGCCTCCACTCCTTCTTTTAGGAGACTTTAATTCTCACCACACCGTGTGGGGCTGCGTTGATGTTAACTCTCGTGGGCGTCTCCTGGAAAATTGTATTCTACGGACACCTCTTTGCATTTTGAACACTGGCGCAGGCACCCACATTAGCCTCCCATCAGGTTCTACTTCAGTTTTATATCTTAGTATCACAAGCCCACAGCTGGTGAACAGTTTTGAATGGACCGTTGACGAGGACCCATTGGGGAGCGACCACTTTCCCATCTGGTTACACTATCAAGGAAGTCCCATATTAGGTCCCCAACCACAACGATGGAACCTTAAAAAAGCGGAGTGGAAAACGTTTGAAGAAAATCCACAGCGTGTCTTTGGTTATCACTACAATAAGCCACCAGTCTCAATCGAGACGTTCACATCTCTCCTCTTAGAATCTACCACCGAATGTGTCCCAAGAACCACTGGTTCCCCTCGGCGGATACCAGTTCCATGGTGGACACACGAGTGCCGCGATGCCATTCGGACTAGGCGACGCGCATTTCGGATTTTCAAACGTGACAGCACCACCACACATTTAATCAACTTCAAACGTGCTAGGGCTCTCGCGCGCCGTACGATACGGGAGGCAAAGCGGCCTTCCTGGCGTGAGTATGTAGACTCTTTGAACCAATTTACCCCTCATTCTCTGATCTGGTCCCGAATTAAAAGAATCTCCGGTCAATTCAGCACGGTTCCTCTCCCTGTACTAATCATTGGTGATCGTGAGGTGGTTCACCCATTGGATGTGGCAAATGAATTCGGAACTGCACTTGCTGAGAGAAGTCGAACCGGAACCACAGACAGAAGCTTCCTGCGCTAGAAATCCGCCTGCGAAAAGTCCGTGATTGATTTTTCTACACGACAATATTTTTCATATAACCAGCCGTTTACCGAATCTGAAATACTATCGGCCATTTCTTCACTTAAAAGCGACGCCGAGGGCCCGGATGGGGTGCATAATGAACCGTTGAAGCACTTGCCAGCGGAGGTGATCACGTTGCTCTTACGTGCCTTCAACAATTTATGGGAACTCGACCTATTCCCTCCAATGTGGAGGGATGCCTCGGTTGTCCCGATACTAAAACCTGGCAAAACTGACACTGGCCCTTTAGACTACCGACCGATTTCTTTGACGTCTGCTTTGTGCAAGTTATTTGAGAAAATGATATATACCCGTCTTTCGTGGTTTCTTGAAAAATATGATCTCACGAATTGTCAATGCGGCTTTCGAAAAAAACAGAAGTACCATAAGACCATATTGTGTCCCTAGACACCGAGGTGAGGGTGGCCTTCCAGAGAAAGCGCCACCTAGGTGCAGTCTTCTTTGACATTCAAAAAGCGTATGACACCACCTGGCGCCACGGAATTCTCCTGAAACTTTTTAAGAAGGGAATCCGTGGCCACATGGGCAACATTTTACAGAACGTTTTGAAAGAACGAAGATTTCGAATACGCATCGGGAATCACCTCTCCCGATGGTTCGTACAAGAAAACGGCGTCCCACAGGGAAGCGTATTCAGTGTACCGTTATTCGGCAACATGATAGACGACATAGGTGATTCTATCCCGCCGGCCATGGGACGTTCACTTTTCGTAGATGATTTTGCTATTTGGACTTGCGCCTCAAAAACACCAACCTTGCAAAGACAGCTGCAACTAGCAGTTGCAAGCCTGGAAAAGTGGGCGCATAGGAATGGATTTTCGTTCTCAGCAACAAAATCTGTCGCCCTCCACTTTTGCCGTCGTCCGTGTTGTCAGGATATGCAAATTAAATTGTATGGTAAGAATGTACCCGTCCAGCCCGTCGTGCGATTTTTGGGAGTGGAATTCGACCGACGTCTTATATGTAAGCATCACCTGAAGACCCTGCGTGGAAGGTGTTTTAATGCACTGAACATATTGAAATGCGTTGCTCGTACTTCTTATGGCGCAGATCGAGATACGCTTATGTTCTTATATCGTTATTTGATACGCTCAAAGCTCGATTACTCCAGTTGTATCTATGACGGCACAGCTGCATCCAACAAACGCTCACTTGATACCGTTCATCATGCGGCTATCCGTATAGCAACAGGAGCATTTCGTACCTCACCAAAGTCAAGTCTTCTAGTCGAGGCACACGAGCCCCCTCATTGTCTGCGCAGAGAAAGGCTGGGAATGCGCTACGCCTGCAAGCTTCGCCAGTTCCATGATCAACCCGCTTACTTACATGTTTTCTCGAGACGGTTGTCGACCATTTTCTCCACAGATCGAATGTTGAGTGTTGCTCCGTTCGGTGTGCGCATACGTAAGCTCTGCCAAGAAAACCAAATTAGACTCCAAGGAATCCGGAAAATTGAGCACATGGAGACCCCACCATGGGAGTTGGTCGCACCCGAGGTGGATTTTTCCCTCGCTAAGACCAAAAAAAACTGATGTCGCTCCTGAAGAGTTCCGCTCACTTGCCCTCGAACACATCGAGTCATTTCATGGATGGGTGACGACATATACCGATAGTTCTCGAACGGAGGATGGTGTTGGCAGCGCATTTATTTGCGGCTCCGTCACCCGATCATTTTCCCTCCCGAAGTACGCATCTGTGTATTCGGCAGAGCTCGTCGCCATTTTGAAAGAGCTCTGTCATATCGAAGTGTCAGGGGGTGACCGTCATGTGATTTTCACTGACTCCTTGAGCAGTCTTTTAGCCGTGACCACATTTTATCCCTCCAACGGACTTGTGCGTGATATCCTAAAGTGTCTCACCGCTGTGCATCGCTTGGGACGGCGAGTTGTTCTGTGTTGGCTTCCTGGCCATGTTGGAATTGCTGGGAATGAGTTAGCGGACGCTGCGGCGAGGCGAGCAGCGCATGCCCCGTGCACTCGATCGCTACCGCTTCCCGCCACGGATCATTACCGACATATCTCCATCTTTCTCCTCAACAAGTGGCAAACAATGTGGGACGCAACCCAAGCGAACAAGCTGAAAGCCATCAAGCCACGTTTGGAACCTTGGGGTTCGTCCAGTCGTATGTTAAGGAAAGAAGAGGTGGCCTTGTGTCGTCTTCGGATTGGGCACACTTACGCCACACACGGTTACCTGCTGTGCGGTGGCGACAGACCCCAGTGCGCCAGATGTCGATCACCACTGACAGTCCACCATGTTCTGATCTCGTGTCCTTTATATGCTGACCAACGCATACGCTATTTTGGATCTCTCCGTGCGGCCTCTCTTAGCAGTGTTCTTTCCAACAGCTCTCCCATTGTCCAATCAGGACAACTGGTTGATTTCTTATCCGAAGCGTCGTTTTCAGCTATATACACCCCTCGCCAATAATCACGACGTGTACACTTCGTAACATATTAAAAACTGTGTCCGCGTGTTGACGCTGGGTACCGCCTGTAACGGCACCACCATGATCATATAAGTTATTGGCGCAATATGACCAGAGTAGTCGAAGCGCCCGAAAGCCCAAATAACTAACTAACGAACACAGCGTATCATATCGTCACGGTCCAGGTGTGGAACACAGCGTATCGTATCGTCACGGCCCAGGTGCGGAACACAGCCTATCATATCGTCACGGTCCAGGTGTGGAACACAGCGTACCAGGTCGTCACGGGCCAGGTGTGGAACACAGCCTATCATATCGTCACGGGCCAGGTGTGGAACACAGCATATCATATCGTCACGGCCCGGGTGTGGAACACAGCGTATCATATCGTCACGGCCCGGGTGTGGAACACAGCGTATTATATCGTCACGGCCCGGGTGTGGAACACAGCGTATCATATCGTCACGGCCCGGGTGTGGAACACAGCCTATCATATAGTCACGGCCCGGGTGTGGAACACAGCGTACCAGGTCGTCACGGGCCAGGTGTGGAACACAGCCTATCATATCGTCACGGGCCAGGTGTGGAACACAGCATATCATATCGTCACGGCCCAGGTGTGGAACACAGCGTATCATATCGTCACGGCCCAGGTGCGGAACACAGCCAAGTCACGGCTGGAACACAGCTATCATCGTCACGGCCCGGGTGTGGAACACAGCATATCAGGTCGTCACGGCCCGGGTGTGGAACACAGCGTATCAGGTCGTCACGGGCCAGGTGTGGAACACATCGTATCAGGTCGTCACGGGACAGGTGTGGAACACAGCGTGTCATATAGTCACGGCCCAGGTGTGGAACACAGCGTATCATATCGTCACGGCCCATGTGTGGAACACAGCGTATCGTATCGTCACGGCCCAGGTGTGGAACACAGCCCATGAGGTCGCCACAGGCCGCTCAAAGTCACCTTTGCAGTCGACGCGCCCCTAAGCACCAATTCACCACCAGGTCGCCACAGGCCAGGCTTTAAGGCACTGTGAAATGAAGTTGCACAAGCCAGAAGAGTTAATATTTGGGCTCCATGTGAGTTGTTCATCTCACTATTCTGCCAATATTGTTGTCCTCTCCATGGATATGAGTATCGCGTGTCGTGTAGTGATCTGGTAGCATGACGTCGTCGCATATGACAATCCGAACACAAATGAGGCTAAGGAGAAATGTTCTGTCTGCTATTATCAATTGAATTACGTCACGATTGAGATGTTGCTTATACGAAGCAACTATTGTTGTGTTACTTGCTTTCCGATCTGTGTTGTTTTATTTTGAAACTCATGTGTATGCCAGTCATTCTGGGAGCACTGCGCTGTATTTTCTTCCAGTTAGTATTGCCGCCCTTAAATCTGACTCTGCTGTTAGGGAGGCACACATTTGTCTTGTGCGTACGTGTGTCTATTCTGACGTATTTTGTTTTGTGTCTAAAAGGTGCAATTTGTTTTATGTAAAGCATGGAGTGTTAAAGAATATGTATTCGCCGGTGTACCAAAGTGTATCCGAGAAGCACAATCGGCCATCGGGACAACTGCCTGGTGGCAGTTGTCCCGATGGCCGATTGAGGCGTGTGTGACCCGACTCTGATCATCTGGCCGTTCTCTCTGACCGTCCAGGTGGAGTGCGACATGGAGCTGATCGGCCTGCTGGTGATGCAGAACAGTCTGAAGCCGCAAACGACGCCTGTGATCACCACGCTGCGCCGGGCCGACATCCGCTGTGTCATGGTCACAGGTCAGTGGTGCCAGCTCATTGTCCGCCTTGGGTCACGGCTCGTGTAATCTTTTTGTCAGGTATGCTATATGGTGTCAGGTATGCTATATAGTGTCAGGTATGCTATATAATGTCAGGTATGCTATATAGTGTCAGGTATGCTATATAGTGTCAGGTATGCTATATAGTGTCAGATATGCTATATAGTGTCAGGTATGCTATATAGTGTCAGGTATGCTATATAGTGTCAGATATGCTATATAGTGTCAGGTATGCTATATAGTGTCAGGTATGCTATATGGTGTCAGATATGCTATATAGTGTCAGGTATGCTATATAGTGTCAGGTATGCTATATAGTGTCAGGTATGTTATATAGTGTCAGATATGCTATATAGTGTCAGGTATGTTATATAGTGTCAGATATGCTATATAGTGTCAGGTATGCTATATAGTGTCAGGTATGCTATATAGTGTCAGGTATGCTATATAGTGTCAGGTATGCTAGTGACGTGGTGTCGGGTGCACCATTGTTGTTGCGTCGAGTGCTTTAGTGACGTTGTGACGGGTGTACCAGTGACCTGGTGCCCGGTTCACCAATGCCGTTGTGCCGGGGACACCAGTGACGTGCCGGGTACACCAGTGCCATTGTGCAGGGCACACCAGTGCCATTGTGCAGGGTACACCAGTGACATGGTGCGATGGCTCTTGACCAGGTGACAACCTGCTGACGGCTGTCAGTGTAGCTCGCGAGTGCGGGATGATCACGCCAGAGGCGGCCGCCGTGATGGTCACCGCCCACCCGCCATCTGACCAGCGTCCGCCGTACGTCGAGTACGAAGCCGCGGCGGGAGTTGTCGCCCCGGTCAGCTCGCTTCCCGACCAGGTAGCATCCGATATCCCGTGCGGTTTGAATCGCGATACGCTTTTTACAGAACATCACGTATTGATGTAACTATATGAGTGTGTGTTATGCGATCTAGAGGCGTGAGAGGGCTGCGAGCTCGTCCGTAAGGAGTTCACATAGGACTGTTTTGTAAGATTACTTCGTAAAGAATTCGCTTAGCGCCAGTTTACCTGCCTGGACATTGCAGCGAAAGACCTCCCGTCGACAGGTGTCTGTGGCCGTGGACACTGCCGTAGCGGCTACCTACCGTCTTGTGATCACGGGCCGGTCATGGCGCGTGCTGCAGCAGCACTTCCCCGACCTGGTGCCGCGCGTTGTCGTCCAAGGCACCGTGTTCGCCCGCATGGCGCCGGAGCAGAAGGCACAGCTGGTGGAGGCCCTGCAGGTGAGTGAACCACGGGATAATTTTCCTCGCCTCACTTTGGAGCCCAAGTCAAATGGCCCTGTCCAGTGGCTGACGTCCCCCGCTCCTTGGGATTCGAACCACCAGGGCGGTGTTTACGAAGCAATTAGTTATTTTATTATCATTCGCGGTTGCAGGTACATGATCGATATTTGCTGAGTGATCTGCCTTCTCCTCTGATTTAGGACCTGCGATTCAGTGGTGCATAAAGTGGGGAAGGGTGATTTGGAGCTGCCCCCCCCCCCCCATGAAAAGGTGGCGCACTTGGACCGGGAAAGGCGACTTTTGGGTAAGGCTCGGATGCATCCACTCCACCGTTCAACGTTTAAAAAAAAAATCAAAGGCACCTCTCTTGGAGGAAAAGCCTCTCCCCTGAGGTGAAGAGGCGTCCCTTTAGTATATGCTAGAGTGCACCCTCAATCCCCCACCTTACAGCTCGAAGATTTTTCCCGCCCTCCATTGACTTTCGCAGTGTTGCCCAACCGAGTAAATGGCGCTCCTTCAGACGAATGCCCTGCCCCTATGAAAATTCCTCGATTCACCCCCGACACAGTCATCATTGGCTCAGTAATCCACGTTGTGCTGCCCCCAGGACCAGGGCTACACGGTCGGCATGTGTGGCGACGGCGCCAACGACTGCGAGGCGCTCAAGATGGCGCACGTCGGCATCTCGCTGTCGGAGGCCGAGGCGTCGGTGGCGGCGCCCTTCACCTCCAAGGTGGCCGACATCACGTGCGTGCCCACCGTGATGCGAGAGGGACGCTGTGCGCTCACCACCAGCTTCAGTACGTTCAAGTACATGGCGCTGTACAGCATGATCCAGTTCGTGTCGGTGCTGCTGTTGTATCAGCACCACAGCAACCTGGGCGACGCTCAGTTCCTCTACATCGACCTGTTCATCACCACCACGGTGGCGGTGCTGATGGGCTACACCGCCGCTGCCCCGCACCTCCACACTCGCCGACCGGCCGGCAGTCTGCTCGGCGGCGCCAACGTGCTCTCTATCCTGGTGCAGGTGAGGTGGTCTACCCACACTGGTGCAGGTGAGCCAGCCTCCCCACACTGGTGCAGGTGAGGTGGTCTCCCCACACTGGTGCAGGTGAGCCAGCCTCCTCACACTGGTGCAGGTGAGCCAGCCTCCCCACACTGGTGCAGGTGAGATGACCTCACACTGGTGCAGGTGAGCCGGCCTCCCAACACTGGTGCAGGTGAGGCGACCTCCCCATCCTGGTGCTGGTGAGGAAGTTTCCACATCCTGGTGCAGTGGGACGGCCTCCCCATCCTGGTGTAGGTGAGGCCCCCCCCCCACACCGGTGCAGTGGGATGGCCTCCCCATTCTGGTGTAGGTTAGGCGCCCCCACACTGGTGCAGGTGGGAGTGGGGATGACCGAGTGGTTAAGGTGTCATCAGTCGGCCCCGAACTGTCACGGCGGGCGAACGTTGCCGGTGCTCGTGAGCGGAACGAACCGACCGACTGCATCAGGGAGTATTTTGCTGAATGCATTAGTGAATGCAATTGTCCACATCTTGTTGCTGCAGTGTGGTAGTATATATCTAGTACTGTAGTAGCTGGTGGTGGACAATTGAAATTTACTTTTTCAAGATATTCCATTTGAAATCTATGAATTGTTAGTAGATCTTTAGGGGCAAAGCAGATTCTACATCAAACATTATTACTGTGGGAAGTTACTGACTCAACCTGCATAGGATGTCTGAGCAGGTAAGTTTTGAGTTTCTTAAACAGTTGGTGGAAAAGCAACAGGCTAGAATTGATAAATTTGAAGGCATGGTAAGGCTAGCAAAGAAGCAAGCTGAAGCTGCTGAAAACTACACTCAGCAGGATTGCCTCATCATCAGGGGGAAATTGTCCATCAGACCTGGAAAAAAATTGCGAGAGGAAGTCGTGCACCTGATTTTCTTTCATACATGCATCCAGTTTCCATCTTGGTGCATAAACACTGTTCACTGGCTAGGAAAAAATGATAGCATTATCATTAGATTTAACAACAAAGAAGTAAGGGAGGAAATATACAGGAATAGGGTGCCAAAAGATCTCTCAAAAAGGGGCTTGTTTATTCGTGAATCCCTCACCCAAGACAAGATGGCAATTGTTTCGAAGTGTGCAAAACTGAGACATGAAGGCAAGTTAGCCACCTACTTCACCTAAGGTGGAAATGTCTTCGTGAAAAAACAAAGACATGCCCAGCATTTTGATTGGGGAAGCCATATCTGAGGAAGACATTCTGTCTAGACTTCAGCTGCAGCCAAATACTTATAAGGAGGCAATCACAAAAGGAAAAAATCGGTCCTCTGCTGAGACAGAGAAATTAACAACATCCACATCAACAGAGGTGACACCTAAGGTGAATCATGACACCCAGGCAAATCAGATGAATGTTAGAAATGATGTAATTGAGTCAACTGAAACCAAAGAAACAAGCAAGGAACAAAATGTTGTGACAGCCACAGGAGAGGTAGTGGTTATTGATCAGGAAGCCTGTGAAAGACGGATTCATGAAACATCTAGAAACAACAAAAAACAGCACAAAATCGAAGGGAGTTTCCAGTGATCTCTCTCTCTCTCTCTCTCTCTCTCTCTCTCTCTCTCTCTCTCTCTCTCTCTCTCTCTCTCTCTCTCTCTCTCTCTCTCTCTCTCTCTCTCTCTCTCTCTCTCTCTCTCTCTCTCTCTCTCTCTCTCTCTCTCTCTCTCTCTCTCTCTCTCTCTCTCTCTCTCTCTCTCTCTCTCTCTATCTCTATCTCTATCTCTATCTCTATCTCTATCTCTATCTCTATCTCTATCTCTATCTCTATCTCTATCTCTATCTCTATCTCTATCTCTATCTCTATCTCTATCTCTATCTCTATCTCTATCTCTATCTCTATCTCTATCTCTATCTCTATCTCTATCTCTATCTCTATCTCTATCTCTATCTCTATCTCTATCTCTATCTCTATCTCTATCTCTATCTCTCTCTCTCTCTCTCTCTCTCTCTATCTCTATCTCTATCTCTCCTCTCTCTCTATCTCTCTCTCTCTCTCTCTCTCTCTCTCTCTCTCTCTCTCTCTCTCTCTCTCTCTCTCTCTCTCTCTCTCTCTCTCTCTCTCTCTCTCTCTCTCTCTCTCTCTCTCTCTCTCTCTCTCTCTCTCTCTCTCTCTCTCTCTCTCTCTCTCTCTCTCTCTCTCTCTCTCTCTCTCTCTCTCCATGCCACTGACATCAGTGATGACTCAGACTCACCTGCCTCAACTGAAAATCAATCCTCCAGGAGAATTCATAGCCAGAGAGGAAAACACAGGAACAAAGAATAAGAATAAGTAGCAGTTCGGACAACAATGTTTAATGCTAAGCTTTATTGGAGTCATGAGCACAATTATAACAAGTCATTCAGTGACAGTCTTTGGAAAGAATAAGATCAGTGAATTAAATGGTCACCACATTAGTACCTTGGAAGCCTTTCAAGATGAGACTGATGCTAATCAAGCATGTAACCAACTTATTAAGGCATATGAAACAGGTATTAAAACATTCTCTAAAACTTTTACACCCAGTAGAAGAAATAATCCAATAAAACCATGGGTAACCCCTGCACTTCTTTGTTCAATAAATACAAAAAATAAACTATATGCAAAATATATTAGGAATAAAATTTTACTGAATGAAAATAAATACAAAATGTATGGGAACGTGTTTTGCAATGTACTCAGGGATGCAAAACAATTATATTACAAGAGGGCATTCCAAGATAGCAAAGGTGATGCCAAAAAAACTTGGAAGTATTTTAATGAAATTATAAACAAGAATGAATTGCAAACAGTTTCTCCAATGTGCTTTGTTGATAACTCTGGGACTACCTGTGTAAATGAACAAATACCTGATGAATTTAATGCGTTTTTTTTCAATGATAGGAAGTGAGTTCGAAAAAATACCTGCAGCACACATCAGTCCATTATATTATCTTACACAGTCTAATTATGGAAGCAATAACAATATTCCTTTGGTTAATGATGCTCAAATTGAAGACATATTAAGTCTTTAAACCCTGTTTAATGACTTCGTAAAATTTTGATTGGAACATATAGAAAGTATTTTGCAGCATCTAACATATTTCTTTGATCTTTAATCTTTATTCTTTTATCATATCTCTTTAGTGCATACATGCCAATTGTTCATGCATAGCAAAGTAACTAAATCCCTTGTAAATAATAAATTAGTTTGTATTTTGTATCTAGATTTTAAAAAGCATTTGACACCATCAGCATCAGCATTTTGTTACACAAATTGAACTTTATTGGCTTTAGAGGAAATATATATAAACTGTTAATCTCATACCTATCAACTAGATCTCAAAGAACCAAGATACATGACATCATCTCCCAACCATTACATATCACAAAAGGTGTTCCTCAAGGTTTGATTCTTGGACCTCTGCTATTTACTCTATACATTAATGATCTGTGCAATGTTTCCAATTTGGAGAGCTTTTACCTATTTGCAGATGACACCGCCATAACCATTACGGCTAATGATCATTCTGAATTACAAAGTAAAGTAAATGAGGTAATACCCAAAATGATTGCATGGTTTCATACCAGCAGATTATCTATTAATGCTGAGAAGATTGGATATCTTTTTTTTGCAGGAAACCATGTGATGACCTTCGTGTCAAAATAAATACTTCCAATATTACAAGGCATAGCTGTATAAAATATCTAGGTGTATTTAGTGATGAAGACATGACATGGAAAAGCCATATAAATGTCATGTCTTCAAAACATAGCAGGAATATTTGAATTATAGGTAAGTCTAGGTACTTTTTATCAACTTTTGAATTGCTTCTTCTGTATAATTCTTTAATATTGTCATATCTAAATTACTGTGCTGTTGACTGGGAAGGTATGTACCACTCTAAGCTCGACAAGATTATTAAGCTGCAGAAGCATGTTATTAGGATTGTTGATAAGAAACCTTACTTATACCATACAAATTAATTGTTTATTAAACATAGTTCTGAAGTTTCTGGACATAGTTGATGAGGAATGTATTTACGTCATGCTAGGTTTTCTAAATCAATCATTACCAGCACCTCCTAATATGTTGCAACTTCATGAATATGGTGGCCTCAGAGTTAGACAACACATTCAAATACCCTTTTCTGATATAAATTATGGAATGTTTTCATTACCCTTTATTGCACCAAAATAATGGAATAAAATAGCCTGCTCTCACTTCCACTGGATTGATGATGTACCTGGGAGTAAAATCATCTTGAAGAAACACAGCAGACAATACATTACTAGAAACTATGAACTTTTTCAATGAATGTTGGTAATGGTAAGGTGCTATGCATGGTGATCTGGTATTATTCGGACATTTTCGTTTAAGAATCATGTTTTCTTTTCTATCTTCTTCTTCATACTTGGTTCGTCCTTTTTCCTTAGTGTAGTAGTAGTTTAGGAAATGCATGTGTAAGATTATGATTTTGAATTATTTCCGCATTAACACCTATAGCAGTTATTTTCCTGGAGCACTCAAAGACGTTACTAACATTGCTAATTGTCTGAGAGGGCTTCAGGAACATCTTTTACAAATATCTGGTGGTGAGATCTGTCCAGCAAGAACCAGGAACCTGCTTGCCTTGATTTGATTACCACGACCTACCTCTCACCCTTGGAATTTAACGTAATTAGGTCGCGCGGGTATGGAAGGGCACTCCTGCCTACCTATTAATGGGTAGGGGAATTTTACAAAAAAGGTCACGGGTTTCGACACTAGCGCCGCTCCGGACATCTCCCAATCCCGCGGCCCACCGGCGAAAAAGTGTGGTCGGCGCCATTAGCCGTGAATGTGCGGAAAGTGCGTCGTGAACCACCCAATAAACAAACACTGGTGTAGGTGAGACGGCCTCCCCATTCTAGTGCAGGTGAAGCGGCCTCCCCACACTCGTGCAGGTGAGACGGCCTCCCTACACTGGTGCAGACGATCTTCCCATCATGGTGTGGGTGAGGTGAGCTTCCCATCATGGTGCAGGTGAGACGGTCTCTCCATCCTGGTGCAGATGAGACGGCCTACATTATCCTGGTGCTGGTGGGCCCTATCATGAGCTCATTCATATACTGCTGCGATTTACGTATATGCCTTGTTTGGAGCATGTACGATAGTGTCGTCTTGCTATGTGTTGTGAACACTGGAGCACTAAAGGATTGGTATGCAAAATGACCTAGTATTCGGCGCACCCTACAGCAACACTCAAGGAAATGGTATCATCAGACCTTGGCGGGCAAGCTCTACGCTCCTTCAATGCAAGTTTCACTGGCGTCTGGGGTTGCTTGGGATCTGGGACGGTGGGATGAATTGCTTTGATTGCCCAGTCGTATGTGAGCCGGCCGTGATTGCCCAGCCGTGTGTGAGTCGGCCGTGATTGCCCAGTCGTATGTGAGCCGGCTGTGATTGCCGAGTCGTATTGCCGGCTGGCCAGCCGTGTGTGAGCCGTCTGTGATTGGCCAGCCGTGTGTGAGCCGTCTGTGATTGGTCAGTCGTGTGTGAGCCGTCTGTGATTGGCCAGCCGTGTGTGAGCCGTCTGATTGGCTAACCGTGTGCAAACCATCTGCGTTGGAGGACCTCGGCTCACCTCGTCTGCGATTGGCTGGACGTGGTGTAAGTTGTCTGCGGTTGGAGGGCCTCTGTTTACTCCGTCTGCGATCAGTTGGACGTGGTGTAAGTTGTCTGCGGTTGGAGGGCCTCAGCTCACCTCGTCTGCGATTGGTTCGCCAGGTGGCGCTGGTTGGCGCGGCTCAGCTGTTGGCGATGCAGCTGCTGGAGGCGCAGCCCTGGTTTGAGCCGGTGTCGGCAACGGGCGGAGAGGTCGACACGGTCTGCTGGGAGAACTCGGTCATATTTTTTGTCAGCTCTTACCAGTATATCATCCTGGCCATGGCCTTCAGCAGGGGCGCTCCCTTCAGGTGCGCACTGGACTTGGTGTGTGTGTCGACTGTTGTAGAGGGTTTGATCCTCCGCTTCCACCTCCCCTCCGGTGGCATTATGCCTCTGCTGGCAGATCCCAGGTCCAGGACTGAGGGGAGGTGGACGCGGCGCAATAAGACCGGGGACTGGTCTCTTGCGCGATTCGAGACTCCGAATGAAGTCAGTAGTGACTGAGCACACTGACGCTGAGTTAGTAGCGACTGTCTCCAACTATCTGTGCGATGTCGCAATATATGACGGCACTTCACTTCCGGACACCTTCCACTGTGTGTGTGTGTGATGTAAGATATTGCGGCCCTGCACTCCTGGACACCTTCCACTGTCTGCGTGTGATGTTGCAACATATGGCGGCCCTGCACTCCCGGACAGTGCGTGCGTGCGTGCGTGCGTGCGTGCGTGCGTGCGTGCGTGCGTGCGTGCGTGCGTGCGTGCGTGTGTGTGTGTGTGTGCGTGTATGTGTGTGTGTGTGTGTGCGTGTGTGTGTGTGCTCGCGCGATGCTGCAACATATAGCGGCCCTGCACTCCCGGGCACCTACTGTGTGTGTGTGTGATGTTGCAACATATGGCGGCCATGCACTCTTGGGACACCTTCCACTGTCTGTGTGTGATGTTGCAACACACATCGGCTCTCCTGCAGGCGTCCGTTCTACACGAACCGTCTGTTCCTGGCGGCGCTGATGCTGCTATTGGCGCTGCAGACGGTGATGGTGCTGTACCCGCAGCACGAACTGCTGTGGCTGTTTGGACTGGCCGCGGCGCGTGCCGACGACGCCAGCCTCCGGTACGGCCTGCTGGCCATCACCGCTGTCCACTGTCTGCTGGCCTTCTCTCTGGAGGTGAGTGGCGCCTACTGGCCGTCATCGCCGTCCACTGTCTGATGGCGTTCTGTCTGGAGGTGAGCGGTGCGTCTGCTGATGCTTCCTGCAGAGGTGATAGCAGTTCCGACGGGTCCGGTCGGCTGCCTGTCTCACTATGTTGTCTAGTCACTATGCAAGTCTAGTCACTAAGTCACTATGCTCCCTCAAATCCCATCATACCACCTGTACGTTCTCAGGTTGACGGATGCTGGGTGGCTGATGTGTTTCGATTGTGTTTGGTGGGTCAGTTGACGAGTTCAATGGTTCAATTGTGTGGCTGTGCGGTTGGCTGTCTGTTCGGCTGTGGTTGGGTGCAACCAGCAGTGACTGGTTGCTCGCCGCAGACGTTCATGGTGGACACGGTGTGGTTGAAGCGGCTGTTGCGCCGCTGCAGCTGCAAGCTGCACCCCAAGAACCGCTACAAGCTGGTGCTGCGTCAGCTGGAGTCGGAGCCGGCCTGGCCGCCGCTCAGCCAGAAGGTGCTGCCGTCCAGCTGACGCCGTCTGTCGCCGCTGCTCGGCCAGGTGCTGCCCGCCAGCTGACGCTGCCGGCCGCCGTCACGTCTGGTGGTTTGTCGTCTGTGGAGCGTCGCCACCGTCACGGGCGCTGTGTCGGTAAAGCTGACGCGGCTGTCCTCCGAGGTGTGATCACGCGCCTATCACTGACGCTGTGCCGGTAGAGCTGACGCGGCTACCCTTCCAAGTGTAATCACTCGCCGTGGCTAAACTTCGACGTTGGGCTGGCTGTGCTCGCTGGTCATGCTGGGTTGGCTGTGGCTATTTTTTCTTCGCCTGTATTTTAGTGTCGTCGTGGCTGTCATTGCTTGCTTCCTATTTGGGCGGAGCCGGATCGTGCACTAGCCGATTACAGTCACGGCACATACGATTGCGATATTCGACAATAGCATTCTTACATGTTACCCGGTGTTCGCCATGGCGCCGCCTGCTTGTTTTTCGCTTCCTGTGGTTCTTGATGGCTGTTCTTGTGAGGGACTCGACCATCATCACACCGGAACTGGCCTTGGGCACCCACCGCCCCAATTCACGCTTTAAACTGCCTGCATTCCATCTGAGATGGCTGCGTTCTTATCCAGTTTTTTATCCGTATGGTGTGGCGACCATTGACCTCCCGAGTGAGCCGTTGAGAGGCAGCCGACACCACCATTCAAGGCCCATCAGCCCGCATTGTTCATCATCCACAGAGGTATTACACAAGATATCCACATAGTCCATCAGTCACTGCTCCTCGGGTGGCCGAGGCCGTGTAGAAATCGACCGAGGCCCGCTGTACATCGTCGGCTCTCCCTCCCACGCGTTCCATGGCCACCGAGTTTATACATGCGGCGACAGCATGGACGTCTGCCTGCATCTGCGGGAGGGCCGCCCGTCGGACGCCATCGCCGTGCAATCGGTCGTGTATCTCCTCGGCTGTCGTGTAACGTGCTGTCACAATACTCACAAGCTTAGCTGGCCGTTACGGACACCGAAGCTGCCAGCTCTTGAACCACTCGCCGTGCATGTTCCACCAACGGTGGAGCCACTGCGGTGATCCGGCTGCCTGGGCTGTGCGCCGTCGGCCGACCCGCCAGCCGGGGGCCCGCCTGTGGCCTGGCCGACAAGGACACGCGGGCGCCGCGTCTTTACACGTATTTATTTTAGCGCCGACTGGGCAGTTTGTGTGACTTCACTGTACAGTGGTGAATACATGACGTGTTGTTGTCTCTCCGCGGGGTCTGTCCGTGCGTCGGTACGTCCTCCCTAATTTGGTCAGCACACGCAAAAAGAACAATAGAAACGTGAACGGGGATCGAGCCGGCTACCACTGCCACACGGATACACTACACTCGCTGGCCGCCCACTGCCACACGGATACACTCTACACTCGCCGGCTGGTCCACACTTCGTAGGGCACGCCTTACTCGCTCGCATCTCGCAGGATGGGGAGGGGCGCCAACCCAGTGGATGCGCCAGCACATCGTGCGACCGCTTGCAGGCTGGCGAAGCGCCCGGCGCACATCAGCGGGGCCGACTGAGCACATCGCGCGGTGGGGCCACCGCCGTTGCTGCAAACACGACCAGACATGCGCCGGCCGACCGACCAGCCGGCGCGTGCCCGGCCAGAATGTGACCCCGAGACAGCCGCCGCTGCCGGCGGCTACAGCACGTAGTCCAGTTCGTGGCGGATGTAGTTGTTCTTGGCGGCCGTGGCGCGTGGGTATCCGGCTACCAGGGCGTCCTGGCCGCCGATGTACAGCGTGTTGTACACCTTCCAGTAGACGTCGCGCACCTTACGCGCCGGGTGGAACAGACCCTGTCGACGTGGAGACTGTCAGGTCGGGTCCGCCCCCCCCCCGACAGTCCGGCAGGCGCGATGACACAAAGCCGTGCCATTATGCGGACAAGTACTATACGCTCTATATGATAATTTAGTCGAAATTTAATGCTAGAGAATAAAGCTTAATCCTGTCACTGTCAACATACTCTGGTATATTCGCATTCCACGCATAGTAACTGGCCTGATTCAAACAGCTGTATGTGCGAATGTGATATAATAGGAGTCGCATATACTCATATTGTATCACATTCGTTCAGCGCTCGCTCGCTATACGCATGACATAACGTAATATATCGGGGGATTCCGACCCACACTCACGCCACCCCAACATCGGCGGCCACTCGCCTGGAGACAGTACTGTAGCATCTTCTGCGGCCCCAGCGACACCCGCATGCCCTCCACGGCATCCATGAAGGCCTGCACCAGATGCGGCGACGTCTCGAAAATGTTGGGCCATACGTTGTTAAGCAGGTGCGTAAGTGCGTCCTCGCAGCCGAACCCGTACACGCCCAGCGCCATGTGTTTGATGGCGGCGCAGGACGTCTGTCTGTGCACCAGGTCACTGCGGTACGCAAGGTCAGGTCAGGTGTCAGAGTCGGAGCCCAGCGCCATGTGTTTAATTGGCGCGCAGGATGTTTGAAGACAACAGGCGTGATATCAAGTACCTGCCAGGCAAACTAGGCCAGGTGAGGTCACAATACGAAGCGGGCGCGTCAAATCCGGACGCGAGGTTGGTTGGTTATTGGAGTTTAGGAGCGCGTCGACTACATCGGTCACGCAACGCCCACGGACGCGAGGATAAGCCGCTGCAAGACAGACGCCCGGTTACTATCTGGGGTAAGGCTAGATCGCGATCAAACGCGTGATCGATGACTGCCGGATAAGCGGTCAGGTCACCTCACCGCTCAGGCGAGATCATCGGTGCTGGGTCCCGCGCCATTATTGTTAGCCGGGAGTGCGCACATCGCAGCGCGGAGTTTGAATACTCTTGGAGTTTCCACAGTGTAAATTCAGCGGTAGTCCCCGGACTGGTTGGACGGAGCTGTGCTGTGCGGTCCAGCTGTGTATGGATATAGAGACATAGAGGACGATGTGTGTGTCCAAGTACAGCCAGACACTGGGCCAAGCATGACCTGCGGTAACCTCGAAAGGTATAGAAGGCACACCAATGAACTTACTGCTGGGGGCACAATTACCGAATCACGGGATTTATTAGGTTTACCGAAGCTGGTTCTTTTCCTACCATCTCTTAGAGGAGCCTTCCACTCCGGCACTTCGCCCAAAATGGATATTCGTACATGCTGATCATGCTGGCAGGGACACTGACCGGTCCATCAGGGCGTCCTCGAACAGCGGCGTGACGGCGTAGATGTAGTCCTTGCCCATCTCGCCGATGTACTCGAACAGGAACGAGAGCGACTTGAGCACGCCGTTCTGCACGTTCAGCTCCGGCACGCGGTACTCGTTCATGAGGCCGGGTAGCACGGTGAACGGCGAGCACGTCTCGGCCACGATGGCGATCGCCACCGTGGTGCACACGCGGTTCTGCCGCTCCTGCACCTTCAGGTTGTTGAGCAGTGTGGCCAGCACATCGTGTGGTCTGTCGACGGCCGACCGGTCAGAACGGCCACAGTACAAACAGGTACAACAGTCGCACGCAACCATACCGTTTTACTCACACCCCCGCACCCGCACCCGCACCCGTACCCGCACCCGCACCCGCACACACACACACACACACGTCCACACACCCACACTTTGGGGTGGGGATGGCCGAGTGGTTAAGGTGTTCGGCTCTGTGTACCAAAGACACCGGGTTCGAGACTAGTGCCGCTAGGGACACAGCCACTGCACGTGGAGGGCATGCATTGTGAAATAAATAAATAAATAATATATATATATATATATATATATATATATATATATATATATATATATATATATTGTGAAATGTGCATGCATATGTCTGGCATACAGCGTACGTTGGTGGACGGGCCTGTGCTTAATACGGAATTCATCGCTTCTGTGCGATCATATTTCAACTAACTTCAGATGGATGTCGCACATATAGCGCAAAACAGCGTGACTAAATGGTCTACGAATACAGTTAGTTATTGGGGACCAGGATGACATCGGTTTCGTCGACTAGACAATGGTCATTGACCGCGCGGTAAAGGATCTACGATGACCATATACCACCATATGGGGCACAACGCCGGCGATATCTGAAGAAATGCGGCACTCGTCAGCCAAGCACGTGGGTGCCAGCTGTAGACCACATGCAACTACAGAAGCGCCTCTCGATCACGAGGCTGCGTCTGCAGGGATGAACGCTTTCTCACCCAATCGCCTTGGCGATGTAGCCGAATGTGTTGACGGTGGCCCGCCGGATGGCCTTCTTGTGCGCCTTGAGCAGCTCGAGCAGCTCGAAACAAATGCGCATCCACTCGCGAGCGGAAACGTATTCGGGGCCGCGGTCAGCGATGCGCCCCACCAGGTCGATGCAGTTCTCCTGCACCTGAACACCGGGCCGAAGCCGGTCAGTCGCGCCGGCAGCCAGCTGCTAAACAGCCAGCTCAACACATGTGTACGACAGAGCTTGGTGAGAGCCGATCGGGCTTACTTTGGCGCCAACAAAGCCCGGTGGGAACCTATTAGACTCACTTTGGCTCCAACACCGTCAGCATAGGCAAACGGGAATATCAGGACCGGTTATAACTCAGTATTAACTTCATTTTTAGTTGTGCTTGATATGCAGAATGCAAATTAAATGATACGTTCTAGGTAAAAGTTTGAATAGAGCTGCAAAACAGATACGAACAACATTACGAATCTGGCAGGGCTCACATTATCTATATTATATGAAAGGCAAGCCGGGATATGTGTTGTCATAGGCCTTTGGCTCGTTCAGTACAGTTTGCACAATCATTTATTTGAATACAGCGAGGTGAAAAAATACCACGAGGTGGCCACAGGCGATGTTCTCCGCAGCCCCGATGTCGCCGGCCTACTTTCTCATGTCTGTTCTTCAGGATGGGCGTGAGCCGCGGCAGCAGATCCTTGATGGGAGGCGTCATCTTGGTCATGCCGATGACGTTGACGATGGCCTTCAGGGCGCCCAAAATGGAGCCGAGCACCTCTGGGTACTCCTCTCCCAGGTACTCGTACAGCACCACTCCCAGGTGACCCATCAGCTTCTCCTGCAGGTCAGCACACGAGGGCACCGAGTCAGCGACTGCAAGAACGTCGAACGCTACTGGTATCGGCACAGGATCTGGAAAACGGCCTGGTCATGGCCCATATCACCCAGAACGTTGTTTGTCCTCCCCATATGCTACACGGTTCAACGGTAAATGGTGATGCTGTCTTACCATGCAGTGGTTGAAACATTGCTCCTCGTCAAAAATGCTTGATCCCGTGGGCTCTAAATCCTGGGTTTTCCAGCTATGGTATACTGAGGTCGTGAACTGGTGCTTTAGGGCACGTCGACTACTTAAGTCATCCGGCCAACACCTACAGTGGCGGACGGCCACTCCGGCCACCACCTGCAGTGGCGGACGGTCACTCCGGCCACCACCTACAGTGGCGGGCGGTCACTCCGGCCAACACCTACAGTGGCGGACGGCCACTCCGGCCACCACCTGCAGTGGCGGACGGTCACTCCGGCCACCACCTACAGTGGCGGGCGGTCACTCCGGCCACCACCTACAGTGGCGGACGGTCACTCCGGCCACCACCTACAGTGGCGGACGGTCACTCCGGCCACCACCTACAGTGGCGGACGTGTCACTCCGGCCACCACCTACAGTGGCGGACGGTCACTCCGGCCACCACCTACAGTGGCGGACGGTCACTCCGGCCACCACCTACAGTGGCGGACGGTCACTCCGGCCACCACCTACAGTGGCGGACGGTCACTCCGGCCACCACCTACAGTGGCGGACGGTCACTCCGGCCACCACCTACAGTGGCGGACGGTCACTCCGGCCGCCACCTACAGTGGTGGACGGTCACCCGGCCACCACCTACAGTGGCGGACGGCCACTCCGGCCACCACCTACAGTGGCGGACGGTCACTCCGGCCACCACCTACAGTGGCGGACGGTCACTCCGGCCACCACCTACAGTGGCGGACGGTCACTCCGGCCACCACCTACAGTGGCGGACGGTCACTCCGGCCACCACCTACAGTGGCGGACGGTCACTCCGGCCACCACCTACAGTGGCGGACGGTCACTCCGGCCGCCACCTACAGTGGCGGACGTGCTGCACCGCAGACGCCACGTCAGTATATTACAACTTTACAGCGCAGCGCCAATGGTGCAATGGAATGGCCACCACAAAACAAGTCACACATCTCGCGGGCTTGCACAGACACGCTGTACCACTAATGCTGTAATTCATTAGCAGCTACGATATAAAAGAAGACGTATTTTACCAGGAATAAAATTAGTTGAAACACAAGTGTGTACGTACGAATGACGAGCTGGAAAACCTTAGTAATGTGTCCAGCTGGCTCAGACATTGTAAACTTCTCCGCGAACTGTCTAATGCATGGTACAATATGCAGGACAAACATTGCCAATTTTTAGTTCAGCTTAAAGCACCCATGTTTGCACATATGCGAGTTCCAAACCATTGTGAAAATACTGCAAGGGATAAATGCGTCAGTTAGATCGGGGACCGCAGTGTCCACTGATCGCTGATTACATCCACAATACCAATCAAAGCATTGCAGAGTATAAAAACAGCAGACCAGTACTGCAGTAATGTGGGGCTGCACGTGAAGGTGGTCATCTTGGGGAATAATTGCGCTCCTGCAACACGAAGCAGCAATGCAGAACGAATAAATAGCTCCTCTGCTACCGTCAACACAGCATTAGAACCTAACGGAAAACGTCCTTACATGCACACCAGACTGCGCACCGGCACCCAAACTACCGTTTACCCCGAAATGTGTTGGAATAAATGCAATTATAAGCAGCAGCTGTTTGGGTCGTGCACCTACTCGTCTACCAACTTTTACGGTGCACCACACAGCCAATCAGCGCAGCAAAATATGGGCTCGCCACGCATCATTGCTGAACGACGCTTAACCTGCGTGGCACCAATAATCAGCGCTGCGCTAGGCGTTTACCAGCCGCACAGCCGGAGGTTTGTATTGGTGGATGGCTACTGTGACTCTCAGTGTGCCGGCACCTCGCGGCACTGACGGGGTACAACAGCAGAGGCGAGACGAGACGAGACGAGACACGGATATCACAACACCGATCAGATCGGGGCGGGTGAGCGAACTCGCCGCACGTGGATTTGAGGCCGGTTCGATGCAGGTTAGTTGTCTTGCGATGAGTACGCTTTCACGGGTCAAAAGCGACCGACAGGCTTGGCATTGACGCTCACAGTCGAGACCAGTGTCTGAACACACCGCTGCCCAGGTGTGTTCAGTGCATTGGCTGAAGAGAACCGGGACGAAGGTTTCGAGTCCAACGCGTGCCGGTCTGAAGCGGAGACCACCTGCACCTATCCGCCGCCGCCACAGGACCCGCAGCTGCCCAGGTGTGCCGCCGCCGGACCTGCCGCTGACCGGGAGTAGACACCTGACCTGCTGCTAACCAGGAGTAGACACCTGACCTGCCGCTGCCCAGGTGTGCCGTCGCACCTGACACACCGCTGCCCAGGTGTGCCGCCGCACCTGACACACCGCTGCCCAGGTGTGCCACCTCCGGACCCACCGCTGCCCAGGTGTGCCACCTCCGGACCCACCGCTGTCCAGGTGTGCCGCCACACCTGACACACCGCTGCCCAGGTGTGCCGCCGCACCTGACACCGCTGCCCAGGTGTGCCACCTCCGGACCCACCGCTGCCCAGGTGTGCCGCCGCACCTGACACCGCTCCCCAGGTGTGCCGCCGCCGGACCCCCGCTGCCCAGGTGTGCCGTCCCATCTGACCCACCGCTGCCCAGGTGTGCCGCCGCCGGACCCCCGCTGCCCAGGTGTGCCGTCCCACCTGACCCACCGCTGCCCAGGTGTGCCGCCGCCGGACCCCCGCTGCCCAGGTGTGCCACCGCACCTGACACACCGCTGCCCAGGTGTGCCGCCGCCGGACCCCCGCTGCCCAGGTGTGCCACGGCCGGACCTGCCGCTGCCGGCCATGGTGTGGCGGGGAGCGCCGATGCAGGTGGTCCTGGCGCTGACCGTCTCCTGCGTGCACCACCTGACGCTGGTGCCGTCGCGGTACGAGTTCCCCGAGCAGGCGGTGTACCGCAGCCTGCCACCCTACACGGCCGTGTGCACGTGTATGCACGTGTGCGCTGTCGACCCACGCTGCATGGCAGTGGCCGCGCCCGACCGTCCAACCGGACCGCGCAACCAGTGTCGGTTGGCCGAGCGGCGCGGCGCCAGTCCCATCGAGTGGAGCAACGCCAGTCAGGCGGCGGAGGACGCGGCAGCCATGGCGGCGGGCACGGCGGCGGGCACGGCGGCGGCAATGGCGGCGGCAATGGGGGTCGGAGTAGCGGCGCTCATGCGCGCCGGCGTGGCGCCGCTGGGCGACGGCTGCCGCGAGCACGCCGAGTGCTGGCGCGGCGCCGCCGGCGCGCTCTGTGTGTTCACGTCGGCCTACACGGCCGTGTGCGTTTGCCCGGCCGGCCAGTGGCCCGGCCACGGCTGCCGCGTCACCGACTGCACCCAGCCGGCCCTGGCCGGGCTGCCGTCTGGCCGCACCACCATCCAGCCGGTCGCCGACCAGCCGCCGCTGACCGTCGTCTGCGACCAGGACACACTAGGCGGCGGCTGGACGGTGCTGCAGCGGCGCGGCTCGCCGCCCGACGCCAGCTTCGACGGCGACTGGGCGAGATACCGCGATGGCTTCGGCTTCGGCGGCGAGCTGTGGCTCGGCCTGCGCACGGCCCGGGCACTGCTAGCACAGCCCGGGCACACCCTGTACGTCGAGCTGCACCCAAGCAGCGGCCAGCCGGTGCAACGTGAGTTCCAGCGTGTCTGGCTGGGAGACGAGAGCGCCAACTTCACTCTGCACATCGGACGCGTGATGAAAAGCGGAGCCGAGTTCGCGGACCAGGACGGCCAGCCATTCCGCACGGCGCCGCACTGCCCACGCAGCCGGGGCGGCTGGTGGGACGACAGCTGCCGTGCGAACACCAACCTGAACGTAGCCGGGCCAGAGGTCAGCGCGAATGGCGGGACCGTCGGACCGCTGCTGTGGCAAGGTGACACCTACTCCCAGTCGCTGATGATGATACGCCACGCATCCTACCCGCGTGTCCGGCAGCAAAGCGCACCACTGATCGTAGGGAAGATGGCGGAGGCGCTCGCCCAGAACGGAAACACTGCCGGCATGTATTGGACGCCGTCGGCATACGCACAGCAACTGGCGCTTGACGACTGGTAACCAGGACGGCACACACGTATTCAGCCACGTCCGTCGCTCAGATTGTCGCCATTCTCACTCGTGAGGCAGCCCAATTTGATCACTACAACACGGAGCACGCGCAAAATATGAAGACAACACCAACACTAATGCAAACGTCGCCAACGATCGCTCCGATCGACGACAAAAAGTATGGGGCTTTTACTTGAGCATGCCAGCCTGTTGCGTCCGTTATTTATTGCCAGACTACGTCTGACTCAACCCCTTGTTGCAGCAGCAATAGCCGAATAGCATCGCACAACAGAAACAAGGGCCGTGAGTGCCGGTCGGCCTAAGCCACCAATACTTGTTGCCAACAGTTAGCAACTCGGCGAGAGCAGTCATTTGCAGACAGCTGCAAACAGACTCATCGCACCTGTCCAGGCCAGACCCTCAGACTAGCTTTGACCCGAGCGAGCCTCTGGACCAGCACAGGAATGACTTGCGGTAGCATCCAGGCGTGTGTCTGTACGTACCTACGAGAACGGCGATTTGATGCCGACACACCAGCACACGTCCACTATCCACAGTAACAGCCACTGCACGCGTCTTGTAGACATCGCAGGCAGCGGCCGATCTACTGACGAGGCTGCCCAGTCAGCCCTGTCACTGGGCTTCAGACCTAGCATGTACCTTCTGCGATGCACTTGAATAAGACAGCTCAGTTGCCGGGCGGTGTGTATCGGCCTACTGGCTCGGCAGGTGTACGGTGCCGATCAGCTTCTTGCCTTGCCACCAGTGCGATGTGTATCCGCTGATTCGGACTAACACGATTAACCCGGGCAGGCAGGCTGTGTGGTGGCCAGTGCATTACGCTTCTGGTCGCACCTTCCCTCCCCCCCCCCCCCGTGGCCTTGAGTTTTAGGGCGCATCGACCAGGTTTGGTCATTCAGCCCCCCGTGGCCAAGCAAATGCTCAGCTCTGAACGAGTTCCGTCTGGAGGCCGGAAATACGCTGTCCTGTTCATACATGAACATAGCGCAATAGTCAAATAAACACTCAAACTATTCCTTATCTTGTTGGACGAAGACTAGCGCTTCCTTCTACTTCGCCTTGTTCCAAACAGAGGTCGAACTAGTTTTCCTCGATGACCACAAACCACCACTCCGTGCCTACGCACGTGCTGCACTACGCGCCACATTTCCCACGCGCACTCTCAGGTGATTCGTAGCACGGGACGTGCCACGAACTTCCCCTACACCCCGAGGCGTACCAATGAGCACCACCGCCGCCACTCACCTCCTGACACGTCTTCATGACGAACGCGATCTTGGAGATGAGGTCAGCGGCCTGCTGGCGCACCTTGGCCGACTTGTTGTTCAGTCGCCACAGGATGGTGCCACAGATCTGGGGCAAGTACGGCTTGACGCGCTTGCCCAGCGCGTTCACGATCACGCCGAACCCGTTCAGCATGACCGTGTCCTGCGGCGAGGAGCAGACGTGGGTCGGCGGCGGACACGGGTGTGCTCAGGCCGGTGGTGGCTGAGCCGACCGCCCGGGTCGCCACCAGGTGTCGACAACAGTGGCAGCGTCGCCGGTCAATACATGGTCAGCTGGCCAATGCTGTGTTCACCACAACTCGGCTCTGTAACCCACCCAGGGTGAAGAGGCACCGAACCGAATAAAACAGCCACTTACTGCTTTATTTGTGAACAGACCACGCACAGCGAGCGCGACAGATGACGCGGCGATTGTAGTACAACGGAAGCAAATAAACATTTCGAAGACATGTTCATGTCTGATACTTCGGTTGACTTGCGCTCGCCGATTCTTGCCATGTGCTCTGTGTATGTACCTCGGAGGTCTGCCCTCCGGTTCCCCCACATGTTCTATACAACTACCCAAATTGTCTGTTCCGTAGTTCTTCCTGTGTTCTATGCACCTGTCTCGGTCGTCTACTCCCCAGTTCTCTCAGCGTATTCTGTAAATATACCCCGGTAGTCTGCTCATGGTCTGTGCATCTACCCCGGTAGTCTGCTCATGGTCTGTGCATCTACCTCGGTAGTCTGCTCATGGTCTGTGCACCTACCTCGGTCGTCTGCTCCTGGAATGCGTACAGGATGCCATCGATGAGCTGCTCCTCCAGTCGCGAGTCGATGTCAGCCGCTCCCAGATTGCCCATCACCTGTGAACAGGTCGCATGGTGATGGCACAGCTGCTGCGGGCGCGGTCATGGTCCGCATGGTCACGTGCGGCCACGGCCCAACCACTGCTGGCAGCAATCATAGTCCACACACGGTACACAGGTAACATGGGCTCTCGACCCAGCTGCCGCTGGTGGGGAGCATAGTCTGCATATGGCGCACAGGCTGACCTCATGATAAGCAAGTTTGTTTGTTTATTGGGCTTTAGTGACGCATTGACTGCCGTGGTCATGCAGCGCCCATAACATAGTCACACGGTATCGACTAAGCGAAGGCTAGTCGAGGCGACTTAATATACTACTTTCCAAACGAGTTCCGGTCAAGATGCAAATTAGAACGTAATGGTCTTAGTACATGCCAGGCAGGCCATTAATGAGGTGCGTATACTGCATACAACTTTATTTATGAGAGGAAGCGAAAGAGTTGTCCCGCTTGAATAAACGGCTACTCGTCCCCCAGCAAGTCCCGTAATGGGACTGAAGTGCATCCAAAATGCCGTCTTCGCTCTTGGGCAAGTCTGGGACACGCTACCAAGACATGGCGAACTGATAGTGGAGCATGACACCTTGGGCACAGTGGCTTTTGGTCGCCACTCAAGCGGTATCTGTGGGTGCCGTATGTGTGACCTATTCACAGCCGGCACAGTACCACCTCGTGGCATCTAGTCCTAAGTGATGATGATGACCAATCACCAATATGGTGCTTGGCCTTCCTTAACTTGTTGTCAGCCATGGACTTCCATCTATTCTGCCATTTCTTCGAAATTTTGCTTCTAATGTTTGGGAAGAAGTCGCTCGCTGGGAGGGGAATACGACGTGTACGTGGACCTTGAGCAGCACGTCTCGATGCAGAATCAGCAGCCTCATTTCCCCTGATTCCTACGTGGCTTGGAGGATGATAGGCAAGTCATGATCAGGTAGAATCAGTTGACTGGCAAGTCAATGTGACGAAGTCATCAGACACTGGCCAGAGAACATTGATGCCACCTAGGTAGTTCCCATAAAGTGCAGGTCTGATGCCATTCAAAGGTATAACGACGCACCGACCACTATCGAAAATGGGCTTTATGGTACCAATGGATTCACTTCGACGAGGGCTATCTTTTCTGAAAACATCATACTTTATTGTTTTAATCAAGAAAGTATAGGCATTCTTATAGTCACAAAATGTACATGTCGAGAGACTGCCAGGCTGCACAGATGTAAAAAAGTGCATCGTGGCAAAAAAGACGTTTCACAGGCATTCGTTTCTTTTTTCAACAGCCGTTGTCGCGGCAAAACGACGTAATTATTGCACATCCGTTTATTTTTTGTTCTGCTTCAGATAAGTATTTTTTTCCTTGGCGAGACAAAGTAGTCATTGGATCAAGAATATGCATGGTCATGTGTAAGTTTGCATCCCAAGAAACTACAAATAAATGTCTGGGTTATCTTTCTGTGTGTACAAATTGGGATTATAGGTTCACCTGACTTGATCAGGTATTCATTGCTCTAAATACATAATACATCTGCATCAACAGACCTAGAGAACTAAGGAACACCTTCGTGCTCATTTCAGGTTTGCATGGAGATTAATATGTCGGCAGCCTTTGAAAATTGAAGAGGTTTCCGAAGTTCCCAAAAATTGGCATTAATCTAACCTGGAAAAACAAATATTTGACCAAAGTAACAAATCCAAATCCAAATTGCTCGATGTCATCTGCCACAACACGTCCATTTACCCCAAGACTCACACTACGCGTTAGATTTTCATCTCACACTCAAGATATGTGCCAACATGTGCCTGGTTGCCTTCTCTGCAATATTCTTTTTTGCTGGTAAGTCCTCGCGGCAGCAGCAAAAAACCGAGACCAAAGACGTATCGTCCTCCGGGTAGCATGTGTGCTATTGATATGAAGATAATATTTATAAAGAACATGTGACGACGAACATGCTGATGCCCAAAATGTCGGTATACAGCTTAATTAGGTTGGCATAAAAAGCAATAAAGTATTTATCATGATCCTTCACACGAACTACAATACAGCCGTTTCCTTCGGGCGGAAGTCTAGCATACATGTTGGATAAGATACCATTCTAGGAATGGGAGGAGCCATCCCGGACACGTGACAGAGCACTATTCAGCTCACAGATAACCATGGGGTGCGATAGCCGCCACTTTTTGAGGGTCATCAGCAGAAGAGGACCAGGGACACGGCCAAGTCTACACAGCAACTGAATCGGGCCTGCTGACCTTTTCACCACCGCAGAACAAGTCTCCAGGGCTGCCCGTTACCATTTGCACCTGACCGTTCACTTCGCCTCACAAACGGCGACACATATCCCAACAGATAGCGTCATGCCGTCAGCCTTAGCGGGCACATCGGCCAAACCAACCAACAAATTCCAGCGGCTGGCCACTGAGCATCGGCGCGGACCCACCTTCTCGATGCTCTCCATCACCATCTTCCTGTACTGTTCGTTCTCGTCCTTGAGGTCGTCCACGATGCGGTTGATGATCTCCGAGGCGCCCACCTTGTTGGCGATCTCGACTGTGGTGTCCACCAGCTATGGATGGGGAAGTGAGGTCAACGACGAATAGTACGGCCCCATCCGCACACGAATGCGCTATATCACAACGCCGACTAATACGATTTGCAATTTGAGAAGAGGGAACAAGGGCGAGTTAATTGTTCAAGGCAAAACACATACCGGCCCGATTTTGCACACGAAATATCGCTACAGCACAATGCCGAACTCCTCCAGCCAAACACTGGAGAAACTGGACTGGATAAAACATAGATTAACGAAGTGGAAAAATTAAACGACACGGGAAAATGAAATGCGCTGACAGCATTCTGTCGACAAGCCTGAGAGGTCTGGACTGACCTGACGGTAGTTGACGGTCTGGACTGATCTGACGATAGTTGACGGTCTGGACTGATCTAACGATAGTTGACGGTATGGACTGACCAGACGATAGTTGACGGTTTGGACTGACCTGACGATAGTTGCGCCGGTCCAGGGCCATCCGATGGTTCCAGAAGTGTTTGAAGAAGTGCGGCAGGATCTCGTCTTTGATGTACTGAGGCTCCACACCATCGGTGGCGCAGCACTGCTTCACCACCTGGACACAGACGACACCACTGTTTCACCTGTACACAGGCACCACCACTGCTTCACCGCCTGGACACGGACGACACCTCTGTTTCACCTGGACACAGGCACCACCACTGCTTCACCACCTGGACACAGACGACACCACTGTTTCACCTGGACACAGGCACCACCACTGCTTCACCGCCTGGACACGGATGACACCTCTGTTTCACCTGGGCACAAACGGCACTACTGCTTCGCCACCTAGACGTAGGCACCACTGTTTCACAATTTTGACACAAATGCCACTGTTTCACCACATAGACACAAATGCTTCACGACCTTGAAGCAAACATCACTGATTCACCACTTGGACACAACCAACGCCACTGGGTCACCACCTATCGCCGCCTGCTTCCAAACAGCTGTCCCGTACGCCGTGTCGGTGGTTCCAGACGTGACAACCGTGAGCCAGAGCTGCACGCGCCCACGTCTATACCACAACTGACACAAGGTAACCACCATTGCGCCACGATCGACATTAGCTGGGCTTAACAAAACATGAACACCGTGCGACTGGCGGTCCACATGCACGGACTTGTGTGATAGTCAACTATCAGTAACATCCCGTGAGAACACAGGTGATGGGCGGCGTGCCGTCACGCATAGGCAGCGTGTTCCACTAACCCAGTGGGGGAGCACCCACATCACCTGTAGGAGCCGAGAAGGTTCACCTGACATGTCACCAGCACACACTCCAGTGCCAAGTGGTCCACAGTATGTCTCACCTTTAGCACAATCTTCTTCATCTCCTCGTCGGGCGACTGGAACTCCCGAATGAGGATCAACATTACTTCACGGGTGTAGTAGTTGGCGTACTCGGCGTCCATCAACGGAATCAGGTAGCCGATGGCCTTCAGGAAGGCAGCCAAGCCCTGTGGACGCACACACCCCGGTCAGCGGACAACAACCACAGCCAGCCACACCCATACATGCGCAGCCGGCTCTCTCACTTTACAGAAGGCTCGGTAAGATGAAGGACGCTGTCTCGATGAGACTCGATGAGACATTGCAAGTATATTCCTTCATTCCCTCGCATCTGCGCTGGAGTATGTGCGCCCTACATCCTTCCAATCGATCAATCACGGTTGGTTGTATGGAAACAAGAGCAAACCTCAATAAGTGGTAGCACAGCGAACAATTATTATCGTATGATGCGTTGCATGATTTCACTGCTACCGCCGGTTGTGTCTGGTGGTAAATCACGGAGACGTGACCCTAGCTATTAGGGTCTTCAGGATGCATAGACTATAGTGGCCATACAGCCGGAGGCGTGACCCGAACGAGGTGCCCGCCACCATACAGCCGGAGGCGTGACCCGAACGAGGTGCCCGCCACCGCACGGCCGTCGGTGGACACGCACGGCACGCACCCACCTTTCCTCTATGCGTGCGGATACCCTTCCAGAGCGGCTTCAGGACGGTATCGAACGACTCGATGCCGTACGGCGTGGAGGCTTCCGAGAGGGCGGCCAACGCCAGGGCGGTGATGGTGCGCACCTTCTGCTGTTCGTCCACCAGGCCTGCCGACACGGGGGTGGGGTCATTGGCGACACGAGAACTGACACTCGGCTGGTTTGTTATTGGCTGTACGACACGTCGACCGTTCAGTCATGTAGCGTCGCCAATCTCTCACGCCGATTGGCCGTGGGCGAAGAGTAGCGACGGGTGAGACTCGAACCCACTATCTTTCGATTGTGAGACGGGCAACTTACCCATAGACTATTCGTCCCCGAAGTGGCACTCGGCGCACACGTTGATCATGCTGCGTGTGCAACCCATAGGCTTCATACGTCACCGTCTCCAACATGGACGAAGTCATAGGCTCCATAGGTTACCGTCTCCAACACGCCGCCACTTTCTGCACCGGACCAGGCCCCAAACGCGATCACGTCCGACACAGAATCAGCCTACTGACAAATGCCGCCAACCGATTCGGAGCACACAGTGAAACTACGGAAATCATAATTTACAATACCCCGAAGCATGAAGAGTTCAGGTGGATATATTGTGCACGTCGGCGCTACTTCGTTGAAGCCAGCGTGAGGCCGGGCGGTTGCACGGCCCACCCAGAGCCTCGACCCACCGACTCACCGTGCTCGATGATCTCGACCAGACTGCGCAGATGCGGCAGAATGGCGCAGCCCATCAGGATCGCCACCTGCTGGATGATCTTGATGCCCGTGTGGCGCGCCTGCCACGACTTCTTGCTTCGACACACCGCCTTCAGGAAGGGCAGCAGGCTGGGTATGCCCAGTGCCGACGCCACCACGGCGAATGCACGCGCAGTCGTGTTGCGCACGTACCTGTAGCGCAGGAACACACGCACAGTCACCTATGCGTGTACGCACGCACGCACGCACGCATGCACGTACGCACGCACGCAGGCACACACACACAGTGAGGTAAAACAGAGCCAATCTTGTAATCGGAGGTGCAATAACGCTCCTGCTGTAAAATTTGAGCTACTGCAGTGCACTCGAGAACATACCTTTGTTCTAGCCACATTTCATGACGATTACCACGTCATAGTACCCTTCATACTAAACATTGGCAGGTTCTTATCATACCTTAGCACACAGTCGCTCCGTCATTTCATATATATCTGAGACTTAAGGAGGTATTTTTAGCAATGGATATTCAAATAAGAACACAGCTTGTCAGCACTCTGCACTGTGGTTAATCGTTCTGATGGCCGATGGGGAGATAAGGACGCCAGCAAGAGGGTGGCAGTCACCATCGCCAAGAGTACATCCCCGCCGCGCCGTCCGCTCTGTGGCGGCTACTGACTCGTCAATGTTGTCGATGTCAGGCCGCATGGTGGAGATCATGGTGGCCAGGCCGGCCGCCTTGGCCAGGTTGGAGATGATCTCGCGGCCCTCCACGCGGGCGTAATAGTCCTCGTCGATCAGCAGTGGCTCGATCACCACCAAGATCTGCGGCAACACAGCGGGGTCAGCCGCACCGAGGCACCGGCGCCACAAACATCTGGCTGGTGTGCTGGGAAGCCACCATCACAAGGTCGGGAACGGCGACGGGCAGTGGCGCAATAGAGACTCCCACACTGATGGAATTACAGACGGTGCCGGTGGACATCAGGCTGAGCCGAACGCAAACCGTCACCGGGCGACAAAGACCGAGGCGCCCCCGCCCCCTCCGGACAAAATATCCAGCGATTCATTGCATCGCCGGGGACCGGAAATCGGGGCGCAGCGGACTCGCCAGGGTACTCGGAATGCTTACTCATGTGGAGAAAGTGGCAGACCAAAGCAGGAATCATTGAATGCTGAGACAAAGGCTCAAGCGCTTATTTACTGCAGCAGCGACAAAGTACCGGACAACTGCGACAGTACCGACTTGCTCCTTGCAATTTACAAATCAGATGACGCTCTTAGCCTCCAAAAATGTGGCAATCAAGCCACCGCCGTTAAGTCCTACCAATTGAACACACGTTTCTCCTAACACCAGCTACACTTGCTTCTCCACATCCACATGTGCTCAGAAACTGAGTCAATTCCCATCCACACACACGCACCACCATTGCCACTGACCTTGTGCACGTAGGGCCGCACCAGGTCGTCCAGTTTGTAGAGGACACGGTCGATGACCTTGACCAGCAGGTGGCGCTCCTGGTCCTCCAGCGTGGGTGACATGAGTAGTGGCAGGATCTGGTTGAAGAGTGGGCCGGCGCCCAGCTCGCGCGCCTTGTCCGTGATCTGGCGCAGAGCGGCCTTGCGCATGGGCGGCGTGCCGTTCTTGATCTTGAGCAGCAGCTTCATGATCTTGCGCTCTTTCTGCTCCTCGGGACTGAGCGAATCCTCGTCCACTTCCACCTGGCGGGGTGAGTTGGGTGGGGCGTCAGGGCACAGAGCGCCCAGCGGGGACGCAGTTCGGGTCCGGTCATGCTGACGGGAACACGTGGCGACTCTAAGCGGCCATGGTAGCCTCAGGTTCTTGTTCGAGGCGCTGAAGAGAAACATGTTCTGTCCAACGCGTTACATTGGCGCTTTCGTCCATAAAATGCATTGCGAATGACAGAATGGGCACACCGGGCGCGAAAGAAAAAAGACTGGCTGAAGCGCCCTGAAGTGCAAACAACTAACAGAATGGATACTCCTTGCCTCCAGTCAGTATTCCTCCCCCTCATTCGCTAACAGGAACTAATCTCACACAAATCGGGCGTCTGTGCGTAAGGCTACTGCGTGATGCTCCGTAAGCTTCACACCATTGTCGGCCATTCAGCTGTTATTGTTGATGGATCACAAGCTAATCTTATGAAAGAACGGAATGGGCAAAGGGGAAAACGACATGCCAAATATACTCATCCAGAAAAACACGGTCAACTCGCTGAACAATGCACATTGTGACTCACGGAGTTCCACTCACCAGCAACTTGTCGAAGTACTGTGCGTCCTCTGGTTTCAAGAAGGGCAGGTTGCCTTTGGGCTGTGTATCCTGGAAGGAAGGTGTGGAGCCCTCCTTCTGCATGAAGAAGCCGGCCGGCGTGGCGCTCCCGGTCAGCGGAGTGGGCGTGGCTGTCAGTCGCCGCGCCGGCGTCCGGATCGGGATGTATCCTGCCGACACAAGCCACGCCCATCAAGTCTCTACTTTCTACATGACCACTGCCAGCACACTCTAGACATCGCGTGCGCCTGAATAACACGTGGAACAGTAGCAACATCAGGAGTTAGGGCGTCTATACAACATTGTAGAGCTCTCCATAAACCGCTCGCTGATAACTCGCCAGCAATCGTGATCAGGGATTGCAACCCGCACTGAGGAGTCGCAGCATAACTACCACTCAAGGAAAAGGCCTGCTCCTGCACAGCAAGAAACGGTATAGCAATGTACCCCGTTGAAGTAACGTTGGGAAATACCACGGCGCATCAACATGTGCAATGACTGTTTCGTGACAGTCCCTCACCAACAGCGGCCCGATCGTCCCAGTTGTACTCTGCTCAAAACTATTGCGCCACCTCCCAGTACTCGTCTACATTGCCCCGCCTCCCTTCCACTGTGGGTGGGCGGGAACCCGGCCTCCAGTCAGCAGTGCCACCTCACCTGCCGGCGCCTGCAGCACCTTATATCCGGGCGGGCACATGGTCCCCCGTCAGCAGTGCCACCTCACCTGCCGGCGCCTGCAGCACCTTATATCCGGGCGGGAACATGGTGTCGAGCTCCTCGTCAGACAGCGGCCGGTTGCGCTCGTCGATCTCGCGCTCCCAGCGGTACGCCTGCATCTGCTCGGGAGTCATGGCGGCCAGGTGGCCTGGAGTAGGCGTGGCCATACCCATGGCCTTGGCCCCGGTGGGCGTGGTGCCGCCCGGCGTCAGCATGCCCGGAGTCATTGAGGGTGTCATGCCGCCCGGCGTCATCCCGCTGTGGGCACCGCACGGGTGTATATCAGAGTCGGGTGTACACAGATGACCTGGGGGTCATGTCACCGGACAAACTGTGGGGGGGGGCATTGACTGCAGTGGTCATGCAGCTCACCGGACACACTACACAGCTGACCTCGGTGGTGGTGGCGGTGGTGGTGGTTATTGGTTTTACGACACGTCGATCGTTGGGCCATATAGTGTCATCAATGTTTCACGCCGATTGGTCGGGGCGAAGATTAGCGACAGGTGAGACTCGAACCGGCAATCTTTCGGTTGTGAGACAGGTAACTTATCCATGGACTACTACCCCCCAGCTGACCTCGGGGTCATGTCACCGGACACACTATATACACTCCATTACTTGGTGCTTCAATAAACGCCCCATAATTTTGAAAACTGGAAAATTATACACTCCATTATATAGTGCTTCTCAAGATTATATACTCCATACTTTCGCAAGCCAAAAAATTATACACTCCGAATCCATGACTGAGAAGTGAAAATCCAACACTGCATCGGACACACCACACAGCTGACCTGGGGTCATACCACCGGACACACCACACAGCTGACCTGGGGTCATACCACCGGACACACCACACAGCTGACCTGGGCGTCATGTCATCGGACACACCACACAGCTGAGCTTGGGGCCATGGCATCGGACATGCTACACAGCTGACCTTGGTGTCATGTCGCCAGGCACATTACACAGCTGACCTGGGGGTCATGCCGCCCGGCGTCATGCTAGGCGTCATGCTGGGCGTCTGGTTGGCGGGTGTCTCGTCCCAGCGCGACCGCCGCTTCGAGGCGGACGGTGTGGGCGTCTCCTGGATCAGGTCAACGCCTGCGCGGTCGGTGCGCGGCGTCTCGGCCCAGCCGCTGTTCTGGCCCGGCGTTTCTGTGGCGGGACGGCAGTGATCGTCACACTCGATCTAGCCCAGATTGAGCTAAGTCATAGCCACCGACGGTGGTGTGGTTCCCCAGCAGGAAGGAACCTTCCACCTCCACCAGTTACCACCTCAGCACATTAAGCCAACTGCATGTTTAACAGTAAACTGAGCAAATATAAATGCAAGTCAACATTCAGCAGGAACTTGATTCGATGAAAAGGTTTTAACTTCCTGAATAGACTTCCGGGGAAGCTAGCATCATTGAACCGTCATAACAATTTCTTCATGGTCATAACTCTGACATAATTCCGTTTCTATATGTTCGCTTTATCGTGAAATAAAATCTTCTTCACAACTGATGCCATTTTTTCCTATTCCACGTCTATTTAACGTGGACGTGCATCTTCACAGCGTTGCAACGTTTACTTTCCTCCCGTAATTGTGGGTTTGTGTACATTCGCCTTATACACTATGCATTCCAAAGAAAACAGATCAAGACACCAGGACGGCCAATGAAGCTAAACCCCATCACCACACCAGCATACACCGTTAGAAACGCAAGCGCGGGCTCCTCTTATTTACACCTCTCTCCACGCTATTAGTTATTTGAGCTTTAGGGCGCGTCGACAACTATGATCATGTTGCGCCCATATCTCCACGCTGCACACCACTGCCTAAGCTCCTCGCTTCCATGGCGTTTCAGCCAGAGAAACTGCTAACTACCCCGACTGCTAGTGCCCATACACACCACCGGGGGCCCCATCCACTCGGCCGTACATATACACCAGTCAGCTCACCGCCACGCTCCGTCTTGGGCGTCTCGTCCCAGCGGTTGCGGCGGGCCGAGGGTGTGGCCTTGTCGCCGGCGCGGCCGGGCGTCTCGTGGCCGGGCGTGGCGTGGCCGGGCGTGGCGTCCCACATCTGACGGGCCGACGGCGTGGCCGCGTGGCCGGGCGTCTCGCCGCCCGTGGCGCGACCCGGAGTCTCCGCCCACTGGCCGATCAGCGGCGTCTGGCGGCGGACAAACGGACGGGCCGGTCGGACGGTGACCATGCGTCGGTCTGACCGCGATGTCAGCCGGAGACGATCGCCACGATCAACTCATCACGATTTTAACAATACTAGTGACAGAGACACAAAGGAAGCCAAAGGTAATTTATTTGATTATTTGGGTTTAAGGGTGCGCCGACTACCGGCGCCCACGAAAGCAAAGTTAAGCTACAAGCTGTATCACAGCAAGGACTCAAAAAGAGGCGGACAAGCCAGCAGGATGCAGTGATTGAGTGCAGCACACACGGTCTCCATTGGCCATCCGTGACAAAAGTGTCACTGGCCATCGGCAGCACAAGGGCTATCGGCCGACGTCTAGTGGCGCCGCTTCATGTTGGCCATCCACAGCAGAAGTGGCACTGGCTATCGGCAGCAGGAGTGGTACCGCCGGCGTCCGGCCACACCCTGCCACTCACCGCCGACGCGTCCTCGGTGGTCGGCTTCTTGGGCTTGGGCGTGTCGTCGGCGGTGACATCCCAGCGGCCGCGTTTGCGCGGCGTGGCGCGCTGGCCGCCAGACGTGGGCAGCGTCGGCGCCGCCCCCGCGTCGCCGTTGGCGCGCAGAGTGCCGTCCTTCGCCTTGTCCTGCATCCGCTTCCGGATCTGAAGACAGCAGTTCAGCCCGTCACGACTCGGTGTG
The DNA here is from genome assembly GCA_034440575.1 of Imbricaverruca yamaguchii. NCBI lineage: Eukaryota > Metazoa > Arthropoda > Thecostraca > Neoverrucidae > Imbricaverruca > Imbricaverruca yamaguchii. The sequence goes on along the minus strand of JAOTOL010001459.1, from coordinate 1,059,420 downwards.
TCGCTCGGAGGCCACTCAACGAACGCGTCAGAACAATGACAGTTCATCACAACTAACGGCGACTTTATCCGCTGTTTTGTTGTACATGTAATCATGACAAATGGTCTTGTGAGTTCAAATTGATCGCACGTTGCAGCCAGTAACAAACATCAAGCTGCACGGTGGTCCTGTCGAAACCTCTTCAGCACTGAAAAATTGTTGGGAAATGAGCATAACAATAACTAGGCCCCAGGGAGCATGAGTGGCAATTGGTCACAAACCAGCCTTGCCTATCTGAACGTCACTAGGCTAAATACATGAACAATCCCATAGCCACTGACCGGATCACACTACACCACACAGATGGTGTCGACTGGACAGCTAAACATCCGAAATGTCACTGGGCCAAACACATGAACAATCCCATAGTCGCTGACCGGGTCACACTACACCATACAGATTATGCCGACTGGACAGCTTAACATCAATAAGTCGAAACGTCACGGGGCCAAATAGATACACCATCCTAGACAACCATGCCGCACCCGACAAATGGTGGCGAGCGAACAGCTAAAAGACGACAGGCAGGGTAATCCGCGCAAAAACACGCCGCAACGTACGCCCTAATCTGCGAACTAAGCGCAGAGGCTGTAGCACCGGGTAACATCTACAAGTCATGCATATGATCGCACACAGCTAAATGCGTGGTTGCGGTGAATGGCTACCCTTCAGCCAAACTCAAAACCGTGACCTAACAGCTTGCATATACTGATTGTATGTGTGATACTGGTTATGACTGTAACCACGACTGCCGGTGTAACTGTGCCGTCACATGTGACCACGACTGCCGGTGTAACTGTGCCATCACATGTGACTATGACTGTCGATGTATCTGTGCCGTCATCTGTGACCACGACTGCCGGTGTAACTGTGCCGTCACCTGTGACTATGACTGCCGGTGTAACTGTGCCATCACCTGTGACTATGACTGCCGGTGTAACTGTGCCGTCACATGCGACCACGACCGCCGGCGGTGCGCCGCCCCACTAACCTCGGCCTCCTCTCCACGCAGCTGCTGCTCGCGCATGATCTGCTGATAGCCGCGGGCGCCGACATCCGGCGTTTTACCACCTAGAACACGAGCGACACAAGCCAACAGGTCAGCGCCGGTCGGGGCCGCCACACGACTTCAACTATCAGCGTTAAGCCGCCGTACGACCTGACCACCGGGACGGCGAGAGAGAGAGAGAGAGCAGCGGACGCGGTCGGCGGCGCCCAACGACGCCGCGCCGCACCGCGCCGGCAGTCTTTCTCACGTCTACAGGGAACCCGCCGCCGAGGAAACAGCGCCGTGATGACCGGCGAGAGGACGGCCATCACCACTCACGGCGGGTGTAACTGAATCAGCCGGTGCCCGGGACCTGATAAAACCAGCCCGCAAACCAGCGCGTCACCGGGTGCTCAGCATGAGCTCCGGGAAACAAAACCTAACTACACTACGCCATGTTTCGGTCTAGAGCGAAGCACCGGAGGAACAAAGAAGAAAAAAGTGGACCTAACCGCATGTCTGACAGCCGGACTTGTGCTCGGATTACGCTTGTGACTCGACTCAATTTCACACCATAGCTGTTGAACTCCAATATATGTTCATGGGAACTGTTATTAATCTTGATTTCATTCGCATATTTTTTTTAACCTTGATTTGAATCATATTCCCAATAGATGTAAATATTCCCAATTTCATTCTAATGTCATTGTTTGTTTATTGGGTGGTTCACGGCGCACTTTATGCACACTCGCGGCTAATTGCGCCGCCCACACTGTTTCGCCGGTGGGCCGCGGGATTGGGAAATGTTCCGAGCGGCGCTAGTGTCGAACGCGGGACCTTTGGAACCCAGAGCCCAACACCTTAACCACTCGGCCATCCCCGCCCCCATTCTAATGGCATTCAGACTCGAAGTTGTCCAGAATCATGTTGGACTAAAGGCCTTCTCTTCACTTCCATAATGCGGCATTATTCACTGCACGATTGAATGAAACAATACTCACGGCCAGAACCAAAAGAATGAAGTGCCGTGGTACATGGTCTATCATGCGACAGTTATTGCAAAATTTGAAATGTGCTTACTAACTTCATATCGTCAGTATGTGTCAATTATTCAGAGAACATCAACTTCGGAGCGCATTCAAAAGCGAATTTGTCTTGGTGTCACGGACCTTCAGCTCATTCCATGGTGACGCAATTCTCATGAAATGTGAATCATCACAATTATCAGCCGACCATTTATAATTCACCGAAGCTTTCTCCAGTTGGCAATAGCATTCACAATTTAAGCGTAAGTGTCCAAATGCTTAGTCAGCCGAGCCAACTTAGAGCCACTCATGACTCGAGCACAGGACAGGCCACAGCACGAGCGCTAGACACCAACATAGCAAGCCAACAGGGCACGTCCTGCGCTACGACTGTTTGGTGGCCAGGTCATACTGAGCAGACTGTCAAAGTACGTACGTGCTGGACGATCAGTGTCGACATCTGCGCTTCATGTCACTGCCTGGAAATAGTCTATCATTATTAGTGGTTTCTGTTCGGTAGCCCCCACACACTCGGAGAGACAAGCATGGCTCGTTCTTTTTCTCACAGGCAAGGCACTCGCTGAACGCAGCCCGGTTCGCGCAGCCAGACTTGGGTGCGTCTCTTTACCGGTCCCCGCCCCTCGCCTCGGCAGCCGGACTTGGGTCCACCGCCCCACTGGTACCCCGTCGCTCACCCCAGCTCCTCCTCCTGACGCTAAAGTACGTTTTAAGCAGTCACGATCTACGTCAGTGCAGAATCGCCGAAGACGTTTAGAGCAATGCACGGTTGTCGTCAATAGCACACGGTGCCAAACGCACAAGTTGAGCTGCACCGACGTGCCACGTAGCTTCGGCATTACTCGACATGGCGGCCGACTGAATATTGTCAGCCAACGACTAGACAGGTGACAGCACCTGGCAGGCTGGCCGTCCGACGCGGACGGCCAGCCTGACCCTGGTTGCGCCTAGCTGCGCCTGGCTGCGCGAGCCGGCTGCCGTGCCGCCGGACGGGCGGACGCCAACAGTACGTTAGACGATAACCTGACCCAGAGACACGCTGTCTCCTCCTCATGGTCGGGAGCGCCGCCGCAGGACGCGTTGTCGTCGGCAGCCGCCTCTCAGACGAAGACGCGCGCGCAGAAAATTGAGAGCCGTTAGTTCAGGTGGTCTGGTGTGCGCCCCGCCCCACCTCCCGTCCCGCCCCGTCCACACACGGCGCGGCCGCCACCGCCCACCGCCGGAGCCACCAGTCCACCGGCGAACACATCCCAGCACACATCAACAGCGGCTCACCACCACGTAGCGGTAAAATTATCGTTTTCCGTGTGTGAGATCATATCAGTATTAGACGCCGAACCGAGCACAGCAGGATATAAAAAATTTCTTATTCAAGCGATGTCCCTTCTAATATCTGATGGTCCTCCAGCTCAAATTTCAGTCTTTTCAGTGTGCTTTTTCCTTTGCTTTGGGATATACTTAATATAAGGATACCTGGGGCGGGGATGGACGAGTGGCTAAGGTGTCGGGCTATGGGTTCCGGGTTCGACACTAGCGCCGCTCAGGACATTTCCCAATCCCGCGGCCCACCGGCGAAACAGTGTGGGCGGCGCCATTAGCCATGAATGTGCAGAGTGCGTCGTGAACCACCCAATACACAAACAACAAATATATGGATACTTATAGTAACAAATATGATAACAAAATCATCAATACGACGAACTGGTATGGTGTAACAGATCACATGAAAGTAACACTTTTGCTGCGATTGTGCTGCGAATTGCTATAACCCACAATTCGTAATGGTGAGCATAAGCACAGTACTCATAAATGAGACTGTTAAAAATTAGGGATGCCGACTTAATAAACTTGCATTAAGAAACACGATATTCGAACCCACAACCTTTCGATCGTAAGACGGGCTTACCCCTAGACTACTCGTCCCCGCAGCGCGGTATCGAGACTTCTTTGGGAAGGATGTTGATTCATTGTTCGCATGAATTGTGGTTTTAGGACGCACTCAGCAGCTGAGACCACATTGCATCGCCTGCCTCTCCCCTGGCAAGAAGGTCGGGTATCGCGGGAAATCGAACCCCGTACCTCTGGTGCGCCAGACACTTGGTGTGACCATCGAGCTACCGACGCCCTTGACTTAGTCTCTAGAATATATCGCTCCAGAAAGTGGTACATTCTACCCTATTCCGCGAAGAATATATCCTGCCACCCCGGATGAGCGGGGCCTCTGGGCTCGGCGCATCAGCCATATCAACCGCACGCCACAAACAGCATCAAGCTGCCAAACCCCACGGAGAGCAGATGTCACCGCAGTCAGTAGGGACCACTGAAGGTGTGGCAGGCTGCAGAGAACAGATGTCACCGCAGTCAGTAGGGACCACTGAAGGTGTGGCAGGCTGCAGAGAGCAGATGTCACCGCAGTCAGTAGGGACCACTGAAGGTGTGGCAGGCTGCAGAGAGCAGATGTCACCGCAGTCAGTGGGGACCAGTGAAGTTGTGTCGAAATCATCAGTATATAAGGCTATTTTAGCATGCCACAGCACTGGGGAGTTCCAGTACTGTGGCGTACTCCGTAAACAAACCAGTCACACAAACTGACGCCACCGAGGTAGCTAGAGAAGAGAAAACTCGCTCTCGTTTTGGTTGGTTGGCTATCGTGACTCGATGGGGCGCATCGACAGTGTGGACACGTGGCGCACACTCAGCCTCATTCTAAACGGGACACTAAATATTGGCACAATCCTACCCTGAAATCCATTCACCTGGCACGGTGTCTTTCAGATTACTCGGTCGTCCTCTCTTTACTCACAAGTACGGTACTTGCAGTACCTACTCAAAGCATGCAATTTTAGTTAGTTAGTTAGTTAGTTAGTCAGTTAATTAGTTAGTTAGTTAGTTAGTTAGTTAGTTAGTTAGTTGGGCTTAAAGGGCGCACCGACTCCAATGGTCATACAGCGCCCATCTTGAAGTGCTTCAATTTCCACCATTAATACTTGGAGAAATGAAGAAAAAAATTGTGGACGAATAAGTGGAGGATTTGGGATGACATGCGATGAAAGTTGTTGATGCAGAGAAAACCTTCGTGAATAACCTATAACTGTATTGACCATTCACTGAGCAGAATACCGGCTCGAGAGCATGGCTCGAAACACGGCCTGATGCTGCATTTCTGTCTTCAGAACACTATTTTTCTTTAAAAAATACTCTCCCATTTTCTCGCCGCGAGGCTGGGTGGTGCTGATTAATAATACCTGACACTTATTGAAACGTCATCGAAATATCTACAACTCATTGGAAGATACAAAAGGAGTTTCAGATATCACATACAGAAAGGCAAACATCCTCTCCGAATTGGATTGCCCAAATATTTCCAGCCATAAATCTAACGTTCCATACTACGAATATAGCCCTGTCCAAGAGCTACAACAGCTACTGCAGCACATAGCCACAGCAGCTTGTACAACAAATATGCGGCACGCGCCGAGCTGATGGTGCAGAAGTGCTACGCCTCTCGTGTATCAACATAATAACAGAGTTAATAACTGGAAAGGCAGTTAGATATCTACATATCTGATGACATGCGAGACACCTACAGCTCTTCAAAATAAATCCCAGATTAAAACAAAGAATTAAATCCTTGTTGATGGGATATGTTGCTCTCTAGCACTTAGCTAAACAAAAATAGCTTTCAAAGCTAGCATTCAGCTAACAAAATAGGCAAACATGTAGAAGTGTTCTATGGCTCCAAACACCAATGTGATGGTCTCTCGATAGTAGTTGGCACGTTCATATGCTGTCCCAAAAATTTGCATGAGCCGTATGTCATTACTTCAATGTATATTAGACCGATGAGCGACACCAGGCTATCGAGGAATTTTGGCATAACCGTCAAGGCAGGAACGAGGTGTAGATGTGCGCAGTCATACTCCTTGGATTAAGGTTTGGAGATATTACCAAGTGAACACACCGATCAATTTGAACAGCACGGTACCATTTCGCAACGATTACAATTTGTACGACTCTCGGAAAGCATGACAATTGAATGATATTGATCAGCAAGCCGTAAGTAATATCCTAACATTTTTAAGCGGAGAGACGGTCATAAGCCCACATACCTGAACTGAGTTCTGTCCTCGGGTGCATTTATCATTGACAAACCGCAACACAAAGCCTGGCGTGATAGACGGATTGAATATTTGGGTTTAAGGGCGCGCCGACTACATGATCATTTGGCGCCAAAGTCAGCATGGCATAACCAATAGCATACTTCACCCATGAAACCCCTATACTTCACGATTTACATGAGTCATTAACTTCTTCGGTGTTCAAAATCAAGATAACACGGCGCCCCATATTCTTTCTTCTTGCAGGGAATGTGATAATATTCGCTCTTCTTATTTCTTCTTTGATATGCTTCCTTGTTGCAAGGTATGTGATAATATACGCTGGCTCCCAAATGGAAAAAAATGAATCTGCCAGTAGCAAAATGAAGTCATGAGAAAATACACGCTTACACTTCGAGCCGATGCACTTTTTCCAAGCAATCAATGATACGATTTCTAGCTTCATACCATCATGGGGCCTTGGAATTATATTCTTCAGCAATGGATGGCGACGAAAAAAAGACCAATACAAACGTGGGCTTGGAGTCGAAAGAAAAAGAAAAGAAAAAACTAGTGTATGCTTAGCGGAAAATTTATATATCTTAAAGAGCTCAAATAATTAATGCTATAATTTAACGGTGTTCTCTATTGTTGAATTTACATATTTAGACACAAAAACACCAGGAAAGAAGCCAATAATAATCCGATTTAATCAACAACACGAAGACAGCAACAAGCAATGGCCAACAAATGTTACTGATGCTATTAGTAGGAGCACACTGCAAATCACACACCAGAAAGGTGTTCACATATCGGGGAAATAGTGCCATTAAACACACAAGTAGCCCTTCTCTGATTCACCACAACAAATATTGCTCAGAATACAGGCTTCACTATGATGAATAATTGCTAAGCATCAAATGCATTCCGGTATGAGCGTTGTATAATCGAAGCAGTCGATGCACCCCTTAGCCCAAATAACTAACAAATTCATTCCAGTGCTGACTTAGGCTCCTGTGAGCAGATTTTCGCCACAAATAAGCATTAAACACATATGTAAAGCCACCTTGAGGTATAGAAGAATCTTGGAGTTTAACATTATTCGGCATAGAAGATGCGTTGTCAGATGGACCTCATACCTGGCAGCCAGCTAGTTACCCTTCTTGACTTACGAACGTGATGCCAATGGGAAAGGTCCGCTCCCTGGTGTGCGACAGGATGATGGAATAGTGCCAAAGGTGAGTTCAGTAAGTTAAAGAAGCCAATTCCATTGGTAGGAATGTTATTGAAGAAAACTATTATATTCCTTAAAATGACAAGTTCTTGGGGAAAGCAAGGTGTACTTAAACCGCACATCCAAATTAAATTTCTGGCCGGCGCCCGACACAAATAAAGATTTCGATGCGCCCTAATGCCCGCGAAGAAAGATTTGAAATGCGTGGAAAGTATGTAGATAGGATGTAAACTGGTAAATATGCGTTTTGCATCACTAGCATCACACAAAAACGTTTGGCGGCTCTGTGTAGTGCAAGACAACACATCCTCAAATAGAAAGAGATCCCCTATAAGCAGCATCTTATACATCGTGAGTATCCGTGAAGCATTTCACATAGGCTAGTGGAAAATGCAAACAAAAAGAATGATAGTTTGCTCGATATGTTCATATTTGTCCCTTGCGTGAGACGAAATGTACGACCCTCAATATACCAGGAGGTGCTCGGTTTACTCAACATCAAAAGTAGCGTTAGGGATCATGCTATATTACTCAACGTTTCGGCCAGGGGCCATCATCAGGAGTCATCTCCTGATGATGGCCCCTGGCCGAAACGTTGAGTAATATAGCATGATCCCTAACGCTACTTTTGATGTTGAGTAAACCCAGCACCTCCTGGTATATTGAGGGTCGTACATTTCGTCTCACGCAATGTCTAAAACCCAGGAGCATCTAAGAGCCATTCTTCGTTGTATTAAACATATTTGTCCCTATAGATGCCATCTTACACATAAATATTTTAATTGGCTATGCTGCTGGAGTAATGAGTTTGCTCGTATCTCTGCGTCCAGATACAGACGAATTCTCGCCAGAAGCGCAGATAAAGATCACACCGCAGTAGCAGTGGTGGTGCATTACATATGTACACATGACTGTACTGAAAGCGTGATATTACCGATGTAAAGGGTAGCCTGAAATAAACCACCTCAGGCATTTGATATAACAAAACCATCGACATAGGTGCATATATTTGAATGCCAATGGGAAGCAGCGGCCCAGTGGGCAAATGCCTTGGCGGAAGGCGGCACACGTGACTGGGACCCTACTGAACCCTCCAAGTGCACACGGTGGGCTGGCTCCGGAGATGGGCGCGCGGTCCGCCTCCCGGCCCCTACTCGTCATCCACATCGACAACACACATACACGGAGACACACGGAGAGATACAGACAGCGGCAGTGACGGCCAGCGGGCACAACACAACAGACGGTCGCGGACGACCAGCCGGGCTCCAAATTCTGCCTGACGGCGGCACGAGAGGCGGTCCAGAGAGGCTGGAAGTGGTCGCCGCGGCGGCGCGCGCGCGCTCGCCACACAGCCGCACTGACCGTCAGCGAACGGGTCCATCCGTTCCGGCGAGATGACCATCTGGCGCCGGCGCGCCCGGTACTCGTCCTCGCGGTCGGCGATCGTCGGCCGCCGCCTATCGGCGAACGGGTCATAGTCCTGCTCCGCCTGCCGGCATCACAGCAACACGGGTCATAGTCCTGCTCCGCCTGCCGGCATCACAGCAACACGGGTCACAGTCCTGCCCCATCTGGTGGCACCCCAGCAACACGGGCCACCGTTAAAAAGGTTTTGTGCTGGGATGTCAAAGGGCAGAATGACTTCTTAAGTCATGCAAGAGTGGGATGCTTGAGCGAAATATTGCGAATAACAGGCATGCACGCTTGATTATTCCACAAAATTGCTTGCGAATAACCCAACTAATTGAAAAGGTTGTGGCAGTCAAAGATAAAAATTAGCAAGTTCTTGCATTACAGATTTGTATGAAAGATAGGGGCATTTTACTAACAGGGTCTGCCATAAAACAGAAGAAAGACATGACAAAAATCAAGCAAGGATAAGTGTGGCAAATCTCTTCATTTTTGGTGCTGTCCTATACTCAAAATCCAAATACCTTTGGACACTGATTATTAGCACACAGCCTACATCACCATGATGACCATGTTGGTACCAGCATGCAGAAATGAACAGGCTGTGCATGAGATGTGGTTACTAACATCAACATGGCTGGTCCAGACACAATTACTTATCATTAGAATCAGACTCTAGTTAGTTAGTTATTGGAGTTTAGGGGTACATCGACTTGTCAGTCATGCATCGCCCATGCAATCAGTCTCTGAATTTGTATTTGTAACGTCGGTAAACATGCACATGAAGCTACAGCATTACCATTAATGTGAACAATATTCCCCCACTAAAAAAGCTCTCTGGTTTCCTTTCAAATTTTACTAATCGTATTTATTGCCAAGATATTCACGAAAACAGGTGGCTCATTTGTGGGCATTTCATCCCGAAATCGGAATATCGAAAGATCCCTACCATCTCGTGAACAGCATTCCTGGGAACACCATAGAGCACACCAGACGATTCAGAGCTACTCAAGACTTTGCTTCAGCTACATCACATCACCATACACCTGATCAAACCCAATGTGCCAGGCATTTCACTGTCAAACATCTCAGTTTCTGAGCATCGCTAGCACTGAGCATCGTCACCACATACTCAGGCGGCCCACCGGTACCGTCACTCACCTGAGGGATGCCATTGAGCATAGCAGCATCACACACAGTGAGACGGCCCACCGGTACCGTCACTCACCTGAGGGATGCCATTGAGCAGAGCAGCATCACACACAGTGAGGCGGCCCACCGGTACCGTCACTCACCTGAGGGATGACATTGAGCAGAGCAGCATCACACACAGTGAGGCGGCCCACCGGATCAGATCTCTCGCCTGAGGGATGCCATTGAGCAGAGCAGCATCACACACAGTGAGGCGGCCCACCGGTACTGTCACTCACCTGAGGGATGCCATTGAGCAGAGCAGCATCACACACAGTGAGACGGCCCACCGGTACCGTCACTCACCTGAGGGATGTCATTGAGCAGAGCAGCATCATACACAGTGAGGCGGCCCACCGGATCAGGTCTCTCACCTGAGGGATGCCATTGAGCAGAGCAGCATCACACACAGTGAGGCGGCCCACCGGTACCGTCACTCACCTGAGGGATGCCATTGAGCAGAGCAGCATCACACACATTGAGGTGGCCCACCAGTACCGTCACTCACCTGAGGGATGCCATTGAGCAGAGCAGCATCACACACAGTGAGGCGGCCCACCGGTACCGTCACTCACCTGAGGGATGCCATTGAGCAGAGCATCATCACACACAGTGAGACGGCCCACCAGTACCGTCACTCACCTGAGGGATGTCATTGAGCAGAGCAGCTGGGGCATTGAAACTGCGCTTCTGGGCGTACGCAGGCTCGTCGTCGTCCACCTAAAGTCAGTGAAATGTGTGTCAACGCCACCAGGTGGGGCACAACATATGTGGAATGTCACCATAAGTAGTCCACATGGACACAGATGTCAGGACATTGGGGAAGCCAATGCACCAGTCACCATGGGGAAGTCGTCCACATAGACACAGATGTCAGGGCATGTGGAAGACAGAGTCTCGGGAAACAGAAAAGTTGATATTGCAGATAATTGACAATTTACACAATGTATGACTGGCATCCATTGTTGATGGTTCATTTCAAGTTACACTATATGCACATCATTGCATGGCAACCAATTACATCACTACACCTATTGCTGTACATGGCCTGAGAATGATAAATTATTCGTGAAATATGGTGGAATATACCACATTCTGAGTACTCAATCAACATCCTTCGCCAAGAAGTATCAGCGTCATGCTCCGTGATGAATGCTGATGCAGTATTCATGTCTCCTTTTTAACAGCATCCCATTTATAAACAACATGTGCATGTTCTTGATAGGGCATGGTAACACACGCACATTTTACAATGCAATTTCAGGTAAGAGGATGACCCGAAGATCATGTGATATGGAATACAATACCAGTGTATAGCATAGTTATTATTCTCCCTATCCCGAATGTAGCTCTTCAAAAATTATGAATATCGAAATAAATGATAAAGGCCCAGTCATAAATACCTACACCATGGACTCAACATTTAGTCTGAATGACATCAAAAGCATTCTAAATGACACTAATTCAATGACAAAATTTGACATCCTGCCGTGCTCGTTTCGACAACTCGCGCCTAACGAAAAACCATTAGTTTAACCATGTGGCCTGAGCGCTAAGCATGCCAATTCAGTACTCACATCATCTACTTCATTGGGTGCAATCGAAGTCACATAGCCCTCGAATTTGCCGCTGCCTCCGTAGATTTCCTGGTCGAAGTACTCTGCCTTGCCGCCCAGGTTCACTCCACGGTCCTTATCAGCGACCTCCTGTAGACCCTTTTTCTTGTTCTGAAGCTCTCGAATTTGTGCCTCAATGTCTGCAAAGTTCCACATGTTAGTCATCACTGTCCAGGGATGCACCCACGATTCCGTTGTTGTTGTTTGTTTATTGGGTGGTTCACGACGCACTTTATGCACATTCACGGCTAGTGGCGCCACCCACACTGTTTTGCCGGTGGGCCACGGGATTGGGAAATGTCCCGAGCGTCGCGAGTGTCGAACCCGGGACCTTTGGCACCCAGAACCCAACACCTTAACTACTCAGCCATCCCAGCCCCCACAATTTCGTGGAACAGGATAATAGTGTGAACACCAAGCATAAGGCAGAAAACTGTCCACCACATGCACAAGTATCACACATTTCCTTAACATGATAAACACTTTTTTATAAAAGCCTGGACCAAAGAAGGAAATTTCACAACACATTCAGAAGACAAATTTTACATGCTGAAAGGTCTATACAAAATGTTGAGGCAGCTATCATTGCTCAGATATCTGCACATGGCTCTCCATCCCACCTTCACTGTCCCCAGAGAGATGGGGAGGTGGAGGTGGAGAGCTAGATATCAATCTCACCAGTCAATCTTGTGAGATCTGGCAACCACTCCAACATTTCTCAGGATATTTATATGATCTAAGGATTCATGAGAGAAAAACTGATGGGTGCAATATGGCCATAGTTGTCGACGCACCCTAAAGCCCAAATAAATAAGAGAAAAACTAACTTGTGACTTGGTGTGAAACATTGGCTAGGTGCCTAGTCATCAAAGATTGGGGATGGTTTAACTGCACCCTTGATATAGAGGGCATGCCCAGTCAGCTCACTAAAATAAATTGAAGAACATAGTTATCAAATATTTCTGAACTGCTGACAAATCAAAGCATGCAATTATGACGTTTGGTATCCAAGTGTATTTATGGTTGAAACTAAAGTGAATGTGTTGCCTGAAAAGGTGGACTATCAATGCCATGACATTATTAAATATTGAAACATGAGGGCACATGGAGAATGAAGCCATGGCACCCATTAATTGAAATATTATATTCAATTCACAGACATGCTATCACAATACCAGATCTGCCATGGTGAGCACAAGTATGACATTTGTAAGCAGGATACAGGTAGACATGAGGCATGGAGACTTTCCAAACACACACCAAAAAGAACGAAGTAGATACTTCTTTGGTAAGGATGTCAATGAAATGCTCAGTAGGTGGTATATCCCACCTACAGTACGTGGTATTTCCAGAAATGAAATCCTGAGCCGATGGTACCATTTCCACATTAACAATTTTCAGACCAGATCTACATCCTTTGTGTCAAAAGCTAACATAAATTCATAGGTCATTCAAAAATGTGCACCAAAAATATATGCATGATGCTTTGTGGTGTGATTTGAATGAGTTCCATCCATACTTTATTGGGAAATAACAAATTTTCCAGATATATGCACTTTAAATTAAGGTACTTATATGTCAGTAACTAGTCAGTTCACCAATAAAATGCTGAATTCACTGAAGTGCTATCCAAAACCACAAAAAAGCATGGCCATCAATGATTAGTTGGTTATTTAAGTTTTAGGGCACATCAACCAGGGTTGGTCACTGAACACCCATGTATAACAATGAAGATGCATGTTATTCTCCTTTCTCCACCTAAAGATGGGAAAGGTGTGGGACTGAACATATGACTTTAATGGGGATGTATGCAATAAATAAAAATGCAAAATTGTCAGTAAAAACGAAGCCTGGCCTCCCAATGCGTGATTAACAAAAAGTTCATGTTTCGTTGCACGTATGATATAACCCAATGTTGAGTATTCTACATTGCACTGATGTTAGGTCACCCATTAACAATGTATTGCCTAAAACCTACTGATGCTGTATTGTGAAATATCATTGTCACAAAAGGATTTTGCATCATCCATCATGCCAATGCTGCATGGTGTGACATGAAATATGGAATATCTTGCCTACATGCGATTTACCAAAGAAATGCTATGTTTGCTAATTTTCATGTTTTTTGTTGCTTTTCTTTTATTCATTTGTACAAATGAATAAAAGAAAAGCAACAAAAACCATGCGAATTAAATGACAATTACTAAATGAAATAAAATTTATTTCATTTAGTAATTGTCATTTAATTTGGATCGAGTTAGAAGTATCTAGAGCTGCTAGACGGGAGTACCTGTAAAACCACCCACGGGCGGTTTTATTTTTCTTCTTAGATAGAGCTGGTCGGATTCGCTAACTCAGCCTGAGAAGTACAACTGCTCATGGGGTGGGGAACAGGGAATGGGTCGGAGTACATTTCGGAACATGTATTACGGACCCTTCACTGACACCGATGAACCCAAAATGTGGTCATATTTCAAGGCGCATGGTTGTCTTCGCACACATTTACAAAAAAAAATATGCGACAGTCATGCAAAAGTGCACAAATGACATTGGTTTCTTGGTGTAATCGCCTCGGAGAACTTGCTTGCTCTGGGGCGGATTTTAGGAAATTTGAAGTGATTTTCTTGCATTGAACGGGCTCATTGTGTCTAAAAAAGTTGTCCCTTTAACAAAACGACCTTCGATTGCGCATTTAAAGCATTTACTGGCGAAACCAGGCTTCAACTTTATACTCTGATTACACCAAGTACCCCTGGATTTGCCAACTAGAGATTTCTGGTGCTTCTTGGCGAGTACTCCAGCGCAAGGCTATAGAACACCTCTAGGCTCCAGCGCAAGTTTCCAAAGAGTAATATGAAATAGATATTCATTAATCTAAGTATGTTATATATCAGATAAAATATTGATAAATATTGAACCAATATTGAATAAATATTGAATTAATTATTGACTTTATTGACACTAATATAGCGTTTTTCACATATGAAGCGCCGACGTTGTGCGTACCCGGTTTTAGTAAGGTTCTTTACGAATTTTAGCGCAACACCGACGGCTCATGCTCCGTATGCTTTGTACTGCCTTTCAAGGATGTGTAGTGACGTTGGCTGGTCGGGGCGCTGGGGTCGCGGAAACTGCTAGTTGTTGTCAGGTATGGACTTTTAGTGGTAGCACTCGACCAAGCAATGTTGTTCTTCGTTTTCCCTTCTGGAGTACAAAATATTTCATTTAGTCTAGTCACAATCCTGGAGTACAAAATGTACTGGTATGTATGACACCAACAAACTCAAATTTTTCCAACACTGAAATAAATGCATATATCAGTACAAATTATCGGTACAAATTCATTTCTATGAACTGTGCTTTAAAACCTCTAGATTTCCCTCATGAAAAACCTCGGATTTCAAAATTTTCCCTGAAACGGATGGCCAAAACCTCTAGATTTGAGGGAAACCTCTGATTCTGGCAACACTGCTTACCAGTGTAGGATTTCCACATTTTTTTCTTGGTGGTGGAGTACAAAATGTTTAGCTGGACTACGAATTTTTTAGCTGGATTCCAAAAAAATAGCTATGCACTTGCTGACAATTAACCTTGTTTTAGTGGGACTGAAAACCAATGTTAGCATTTTTGTATGCATAAACATCTTGGCAAGCTAAGCCAATGTTTAATGCTTTAATGGAATTAAAAATAAATGTGAGCATTTCATGCTGTATGTGCCATACAAACATATATGTACATATAGCTAACTGCCAAGTCAGCAATATGTCAGCAAGTGTCATGAATAGGTGCAATTTTGCCAAGCAATGCAATCTAGTGGGAAATGCCCTCAGTAGCCAAAAATATACATCTAAACATTTGGTCATACGCCATATGCAGTACAGCTTTTATGACTCTGCTCTTATATTCACACTTCTATTAATGAGTCCCAGCATTCGAGTGCCTATTTCTAGCGAGATACATTGTTTTCTGCTTAAGGTCTTGAGACAACACACAAGTCCCTTCCTCTAATAACATCAGTTCCCTCCCTCCCATTTTATAAGAAGTCTGCCGCAGACCTATATGCATAACCTTACACTTATCATAGTGAAAGTCATCTGCATTGATCAGCCCACTCTTTAGGTCGTCATAGTTGAATATTACTAGATTGATCTCGCGTAGCCACTCCTACCAGCTTGATGTCATCAGCAAATTGAACACTCTATTCCTCAGCCCTACTTCAATGTTGTTCACAAAGATGATAAAGAGGAGGGCCCTAGAACAGAGCCTGTGGCACCACTCAGAACATCTTTCCAACAGATTTACATCCACAATACTACCTTTGTTTCCTTCCTGCAACCATGCTTCAATCCAATGTAGAACTTTCCACAATCCCATGTTGTTGTAATGATGAATTAACTTCCATGTGGAACTTTATCAAAGCTTGCTAAAGTCCAAGTACACATCCATCCTGCTTTCATTGTCTACTCTTGGTAACATACTCAATGAACTCCAATAGGTTAGTTAAACAAGACCTTTGAGATCGAATCCATGTTGAGTATCCCTTAAAGGTTGTGCCTATCAAGATGAATCTGAACATTCTGTTTAACCAGCTTTCTAGTACTTTGCAAACTAATGAGGTCAAACTGACTGGCCTGTAGTTTCCTACACTCTTCCTATTTCCCTTTTTGAAAATTGGTACTACACTTGCATTTCTCCAATCTTCAGGTACTTCTGAATACTCCATAGATCGCCTGAAAATGATACCTAGGGAGTTGCTAAAGCTTTAGCACACTCTACTAAGATCCTAGCATATATTTCATCTGGTCCGGAAGCTTTATTAGGTTTTATATTCTGCAACTGCTTCTCTACGGCTTCTGTAGTTATTGTAAGATCCTCCAGCATATCACCTGCCATGGCATGGCCTACAGATGTTCCTATTGTACCAGAATTATCTTTAGTGAAGACTGATGAGAATTGCTTGCTTAGGTATTCCACAATGTCGCAATCATCAACCACTATTTCCCCATCTACCTCCAGTGGTCCACACTACACTTTTTAGCCTTAAATTTATAGAAGCTAAAGAATCTCTTAGCATTACCTGCTGAACATTCTCGAGCAAAGTTGATTTCAGCAAGTCTTTTAGATGCTCTAACACACCTCCTAACTTTATTTCTAGCTATTCTATATGATTCTAGGTTTAACCCAGAGTTAGTATCTTTTAGTTTCTTGAATGCTTGTTTCTTTGAGTCCAGTAATTGCTAACTTCCTAGTCAGCCACGAAGGGTGCTTAACCCTGTTTATCTAATTTGCCTACTGGGAATGAACCTATCCTGACCCTGAAATAGCTTATCTTTTACATTGTCCACATTTCATAAGCATCTAAGCCATTCAATATGACTTCCCAATTAATTTCACTTAGGAAGCTCCTGAACTCACTGTAATTCCCTTTTGTAAAATTCGGAATCAATGTTCTGTTGGTTGCTACCCTTCCAACATATAATGAGAAGCGTATAATGTTGTGATCTGTTTTAATAATGTTTTAATAATGTTAATAATGTTTTCATTCTGGTCTGGAGGTCTATAGAATGCCCCAATCCTAAATTTTGTTCCATTCTTCAGAATTATATCTAACCACAAAGATTCTACTCCTGCACTATGTACTCCATCCTCTATGGAATGACATTTCATTACTTGCCTAACATACAAGAGAATGCCACCTCCTATCCTTGCCTCTCTTTATAGGCATGCATGTTGTAGCCTGTCAATTCAAATTCTTGCAAGTTGTCTCCAAACATGCTTTCGTTAACCCATGCTTCTGTTATGCACACCAAATCTAGCTGTTCAGACAACATATATGCATGCAGTTCCCCAATTTTGTTCCTAACACTTCTGGCATTGACATAAAAACATGATAAATTATTCCTTCCATTGCTTGCTATGCTTCTCTCTTTATCAGCTACATCCCCCCATGTCCTGCCTAGTTTCCCGTTTCCTGTTGAGAGCCTCCTCATACCTATTGCTGAGCAATTCCACTCCTCTCTTGCTCAGATGTAATCCATCTAAAGCAAACATCTCCGTCCTCCCCCAAAACTCCCCCACAAATCCAAGAACTGCACCCCAAGCTCCTTACAAATGTTGGCCACCCGGTATTGAGCCCAATGGCCTCGAATACCACCCATGCTTGCATGGACCATAGGAGGATGGATGTCACCACTCCTCTTTTCCTACTTCCTGCTAAACTACCTATCAAAGCCCTATAGGCTTTCATTGTCTCCTCTGTATTATTTTATATACACATGATATCTGCAAAGTGGATAGATATTGCCTGAGTGTAGGTGGGTGATGTATTCCCAAAGTTCACAAACAAATATTCATGATAAATAGGCATGATGTGATGTGAATACACCAATAACATTTCTCCTGGAAGAGCTCAGGATGAATCACACTCATGCATCTTGGGCAGACCACACAACTGGGATCATCCTTCAACAAACACTTCTCCAAAAGACCAGTCCCACAACTAATGAGCTGAGTTCACCTGCGATTCATTTGAATTAGTTATTTATTTAAATTATTGCCATTATTTATTTGAATTATTTAAAATAACTTCCATTGTTGTCCAAAATATCAAGCACCCCAAAATGCATTTCATGCCCTGGTCAAACTTTGCACCATTCCGAGTTTGTGTGTACCATTCTCCACCGACGCATAACACACAGCTCTGCCTCAGACCCCAAAATTGGCTGTGGTTAAATTATTAGTGAAGGATGAGGTTATATGCCAACTTCATGAGCAATGGTAGAGAAAATGGTAAAAAAAGGATACTTAATCGATGTCAACAAAGTTCACAAATGCGCACCTGACACCAAGAACAGGCTTAACGCACACCTGGCACAGCAAACCTCACTGATGAATATCTGATGGTTTAATGAAATTTATACTAAAACAATCCGTCTAAAATAGTTTTATTCTCACCACCAAGGAAGTTATTTTGCATGGAAAAGCTGAAGAAAAAAATTACTGAATACGATTCTTGATACGAATACGAATACGAATACGAATACTGAATACGAATACGAAAATTAAAAGTTTCTTCATATACTTGGTTAGTTCATGTCTGGAATGTTTAGTTGAAGCAAGGATCGACTTGGAAGGATCCAGAGCTGCTAGATGGGAGTGCAAATTTCCCCTGTAAAACTGCTCACAGGTGGTTTAATTTTTTTTTCTTAAATAGAGCGAAAAAAGATGTACCGAACACAGTTAATGGGAGGCATTACCGCTTAGAAGAGTGCCACAGAGTAGGGCAGCACAAAAACTGAAAAATGCATCGACGCAGTGAGTCATTCCGCTGTTAATCCGAAGTGGCGATCCTCATTTTCTTCCAATCTCACTATTCCAAGCAACTCTTTCTTCATCCACACAGTTAATGGTGAAGTAATTTTAACACGAAATAGAGTTGGTCGGTTTTGCTACTCCAGCACAAGTACAACTGATCATGGGGCAGGTAAACAGGGGACAGGTAGGAGTAAATATCGGAACAAGTATTACAGACCCTTCACTGGCACTGACAAACCCAAAATGCAGTTATATTTCAAGGCACATGTTTATCTTTGCACACATTTACCAAAAAAAAATTTAATAGTCACACATAAGTGCACAAATGGCATTTGTTTCTTGGTGTAATCGCCTCAGAGAACTTGCTTACTCTGGGGTGGATTTTAGAAAATTTGTGATTTTCTTGCATTGAATGGGCTCATTGTGTCTAAAAAAGTTGTCCCTTTAACAAAACGACCATCAATTGTGCATTCAAAGCACTTACTGGCCAGACCAGACTTCAAGTATTTACTCTGGCGATACCAAGTATCCCCAGATTTGCCAACTAGGGATTTCTGGTACTTCTTGGCGAGTACACCAGTGCAAGTATCTAAAAATGAATATTAAATAGATATTCATTAATCTAAATATACCTTATATGTAAGATTAAATATTGATAAATATTGAATCAATATTGAATAAATATTGAATTAATTATTGACTTTGACACAAATATAGCATCTTTTCACATGTGAAGTGACACAATTTGTGTGTAGAAGGTTTTAGTAAGGCCCTTTACGGGTTTTAGCTCAACACCGACAAGCAGGGTGGGAATTAAGGCACTTCTTAAGAGATTTAATCTCTTAAAACATTTTTGCACTCTGGATTCATACTGGATAGAATGGGCTCCACATGTCCTCTGACACAAACATGCAGAAGGAACAAAAATACCATTAAAAATATAATACAAGATTGAAGAAAATATCGACCAAACATGTTATTCTACTTACGGTTACCAAATAACTATACCCTTTTCGTACCATCAAGCACACAGACAGCAACCGAACACACACACCACACGAAACCACAACCAGCAGAAATGCTGACGACAACGTGCCAAACTTCGTGCCTGTGCACTGAATATAGTGGCCTCAGGTTGCTACAAATTTGGCTGGTGTGTCTCCAAAAACCTGGAGCCACCCTATAGTGTGAAAAACTGACTGTTTTAAGAGACTCTTCCAGAGTGCAGCAGAGGCTGCAGATCGGAATTTGCTGCATTAGCATTTTCTGTTATGAAAACTGTTCTTCAACCAATCAATGCAAGGTACTTTCTAAATGACGTCATAACCATTAGCAACTTTTAACACATGTTTTGAACACTTAACAATGCCATGCTGCAAACACAAGACCTTGACTGATCATTTGTGCACCGCCGTCGATTCCGACTGCGTGTGAGGTAGTGGTGTTGGGTCCATATCGTGCAGGGAATTGGCTGAGTGTGCAGGTAGGTGTGCACTCTGAGCTGAGGGTGAAGCATGAATTATTTGTGTTTTTCATTTTGCCTAGCATTGTGCTGAGACCAACAAAAGGTGAAAGGAAGGTGCATTGGTCCTGTGAGTTATGAGAGACAAAGCTGAGCTAATCACAACTCCCTGTCTTGTGGTGCCATCCATTGCTCACTTCTTTGTTTCTATGCTTTGATGTGACCAAAAATGATGATGTGTATTACTTATGCATATTATGTAGAGACTGACTAGGTACATATGATTTTCTCTTCAGTTACCAGGAAATAGATTCCATGCATGAAAAATAATGTGCATGAAAATGTACTCTGGAAGAAATCTGTTTGCACTCCGTCTCCAAACCCGGAAAGCAAGTTTCTCACCCTGCTGACGAGCATGTTCGGTACCCTTTGTACTGCCTTTCAAGGATGTGTAGTGACATTGACTGGTCAGCATGCTGGGATTGCTGAAGCTGCTAGTTGCTTTCAGGTATGGACTGAGTGGTAGCACTTGACCAAACAATGTTGTTCTTAGTTTTCCCTTCTGGAGTACAAAATATTTCATTTAGCCTAGTCACAATCCTGGGGTACATAATGCATAACGAACAACTCCCAGATACATATTTGGTGCTGTTGTTAAATTAGTGAATGATGAGGTTATAAGCCAACTTCGTGCACAATGGTAGAGAAAATTATAACAAAAGCATACTTAACCCATGTTGACCAAATCTATAAATATGGGCTTCGGAATATATGGTTTAATGAAAATTATACTAAAACAGTCTGTCTAAAATAGTTTTATTCCCACCACTAAGGTTATTTTGCATGAAAAAGCTGAGAAAAAAATTTAGCCCACTATAATTAATATTAAAAGTTCCTTTATATACTTCTTTAGTTCATGTCTGGAATGTTTAGTTTAAGTAAGGATCGAGTTAGGAGTATCTAGAGCTGCTAGATGGGAGAGCAAATTTTCCCTGTAAAACTGCTCATGGTCAGTTTTCTTTTTTCTTTTGAAGAGTTGGTCGGATTTGCTACCCCAGCACTAGAAGTACAACTGATCATGGGGCAGGCAAACAGGGGATGGGTCTTACCTTTGTATACAGCCTTGGTTATGTCATTTGGCTAGCCTAGTACTGAGACCAACAGTGAAAGGAATGCACATTGTTCCTGTGAGTTGTGAGAGACAAAGCTGAGCTGATCATCACAACTCCCTGTCTTGCAGTGCCATCCATTGTTCACTTCTTTGTTTCTCTGCTTTGATGTGACGAAAAATGATTGTGTATTATTTATGCATATTATGTAGGTACTGACTAGGTACATATGATTTTCCTGTCAGTTCCAGGTAAATAGATTCCATGCACCAAAAATAATATGTATTGTGTTGTGAGATGAAAATGTATTCCGGAAGAAATCTGTTTGCGTTCCGACTCCAAACTCGGAAAGTAGGTTTCCCACGGGCAAGGGCAGGTGAACAATATTTTCCTACAGCAAGCATAATTCCGAAACGTAGGTCTAAAAATGGTATTGTGAATACTTTAGAATTCACTTTCATGCCTAGTTTCCCATTGCGAGCCTTTGCTCAACTTGCATGAACATTATTAGTCAGACATAATTACCCACACATGTTGACGAAAACGGCGCGAGGCAAAGTTGGCATCGTTCAGCACGACACAGCGCACACTACGAGAAATACCGAGTTCCACCATTGATAAGCATATAATAAAGTGCAAATCCCGTACCTACAATCCAAACATAACAAATGGTGCTAAACTTACCATCGTGCGTCTGGCGAGACGCCATCTTTACCCACGACCCGAAACGTTCACTGCATTCAAGGTTTTGTTTACGCTGCACCTCTTCGGGCAGGGTGAGTTCGAATCGATCGCATGAAATTTCAAGGAGGATATGAAGAACTTGTTATCTGGATTAACCATCTCCATTATCAGCTCCATCCTTCTCAAGAACATGAGTGCCATGGCTCAATAATCCGAGTGGTTCATGAGATCTGGACCCCGGATTCGATATCGTGATAATTTGATTTATCATTTTCGCGGTTCAATCTCAAAATATCTCTTGAACATAAAGAAATCCACTGGCTTCGTGAGACATCTTCAGCCCAAATGACTTCGATATGCTAGACGTTCTTGAGAGCATAGCCAATATGTCATGTCATAGGAAGCAGCGGGGCAATCGCCCCCCCCCGCCGTGAGACTGGGGGCGCAGCCCCTCCTGAAATTTAAGGAGGCCCCCATCCGGAGATGCACGCAAAAAAAACTTGAGCAAGGAGTCCAACGGGACAAAAAAATGCTGTCAAGGAGGCCCAAAGACTGGTAACGAGGTCCCCAAAAAAATCATCAGGCCCCTACAAGAGACGTAGAACAGATTGGGAGGAAGCCCCCAGGACGAAAAGGAGGCCCCGGGACGAGAAAGAGTCCCCAAGACGGAAAGGAGGCTCCAGGGACGAAAAGGAGGCACCCGGGACGAAAAGGAGGCCCCAGGACGAAAAGGAGGTCCAAGGACAAAAAGGAAACTCCCAGACCGTAAAGGGGACCCCAGGACGAACAGCAGGCCCCAGGACGAAAAGTGGGCAACAGGGTAAAAGGAGGCCCACAGGACGAAACGGATGCCTCCATGACGAAACGGAGGGTCCCCAGGACAAACAAGAGGTCCCCAGGACGAAAAACGTGCCCCAGGACGAACAGGAGGCCCCCAGGACGACAAGGAGGCTCTCAGGACGAAAGGGAGACCCCCAGGACGAAAAGGAGACCCCAGGAGGAAAAGGAGGCCCCCCAGGACAAAAAGGAGACCCCAGGACGAACAGGAGGTTCCCCAGGACAGGACAATATCATCAGGTCCCTACAAGAGATGTAGAACAGAGATTTGGAGGAGGCCCCAGGACTAGAAGGAGGCCCAATAGAATGGAAGGGAAACCCCAGTAAATGGGAGGAGGCCCTAAGACGAAAGAGAAAGCCAGTGGATATGAGATGAGGTTTCGGAGACGCAAAAGCAGGCACCAAAACGGATAAGGCTCCAGTGAGATAGAAAGTGATGACCAAGAGACATGGCAGGAGGCACCTAATTCTGAAGAGGACGACACAAGACTGGAAATGAGACCCCATAATGAACGAGGAGGACCATAAAATAAGAGAGAAGGGCCATTGAATCAGAGAGATGGCTCTCAGACGGAAAGGAAGGCTCGAAGGCGGCCAAGAAATTCTCCGGGAAATATCAAGACCTCTGATATAGGACAGGTTGCCTGTATTTTTGAAAAAAGGTACCTGGGAGAGAAGAGGAGCCCACCAAGAGATAAGAAGCCACCCTTAAGATAGGCAAAGTTTGAATCCACACCCAGAGCAGGAGGCCCCCAAGACGTGAGAGGAGGCCCCTAAGTTGAAAAAGGAATATATAAGAGAAATAGAGTTCCAAGGAAAGAGTTCCAAAGGAAGTGAGAGGAGGCCCTTAAGATGGGAGTGGTAGCAGGCATTGAAGGCTGCCAGGTTTCCAAAATTGAAGATCCTTCAAGACGGGTAAGGCTTTTCCAGAATAAAGGAGGAAGCCCACGAGGCGTGGCAAGAGGCCCCTAATTTGACAGATAATGCTCCTGGAACATGAGAGGCAGCACCATGCCATATTAAACAAGTCCCAAGATGTAAGAGGAGGCCCTCCAAGACGAGAGAGGAGGACCATTGAATATGGTGGAGGGTAGGACACACAAGGAATCATTGCAAACTGTTAAAGAAGCTCCAGGAAATGAGACGAGATCCTTAAGACGGGAAATGAGGCCTATAATTTCCAAGAAAAAGCCCGAAATAAATAGTATAAGTCGTGCCGGGGTACATAAGTATCAAGATCCGGTTTTCGTGGCATAGATGTAATTTCAGCAGTGTGGGGCAACTTATACGGGGATACCAAAAGAAACCCTTAGAACTGGGTGGGGGAGTTATAGTTGAAATCCGACGAATCGGAAACGATGGTAGCAGATTAAGTCCCTCCACAGGATAATTTAGTTGATCACTAATTATTTCATTTCGAAATGTCCCCCTTGGCAAAATAGCGGTCGAAATCCAAGGACTTTTGCATGGGCGTTGGTGGGCCACATGCAAATCCGTTTGCCCCTCACCCTTGATGAAAACATAGGTACTCCACTGGCCCCTCAATAATCTTCAGAAACATCCGCCCATGGGGCAAAGCCGACATTGAGGGTACAACTTAATCCTCATAAGGATACAAACAACACCCAATGCCCATACAAAATGAGAGGAGGAATAATGTGCCCGAGAGGAATAATGTATTTAAATGCATTTTCTGCATACAAACTTCTATTCTGTTATAACAGCCTGTACTATTAGAACCTACCAGCTTCCATACCATCTCAGCATCATTTACAAGACGGTACAACAGAGCGAAAACCATGGGCGTAACGGCGTGGAATTTGAAGGTTGTGTAGTATGTATGAATTGCCATTGTTGCATTGTTGCTTTGCCACTTATGCATTGTTGTTCAATTTCTGTTCTTGCCAAAAATGTATGCGCAAAGAGTGCGCTATTATTTTAGCTTGTGTGACAGGCAGGGGTATCGATTTGTATCCTTTTGTGGGTTGGTTGGTTGGTTATTGGTTTTACGACAAATCGACGGTTCAGTCATGTAGCGTCGCCAATCTCTCACGCCGATTGGTCGCGGGCGAAGAGTAGCGACAGGTGAGGCTCGAACTCACAACCTTTCGATTGGGAGACGAGCAACTTACCCCTAGGCTACTCGTCCCCTCCTTTTGTGGGGACCATGGTCCCACCAATGTTGATATTGCCCCCTCATGCTGATTTGGGCCTCCCATAACCTATGCTGTTTTTATGTTAAGAAAGCTAAAGGAAGAAAAAAGAAAGAAAAAACGCCATGCTACATAGAAGACTTAGTTGATGTTAGCTATACTTTGTACTGTACAGAAACAGATCAGGCATAGATAATGGACTTCCCGACCCTGAACTCGCCCCAGCAAAACGTTGGCTTCGTCCCTCCCTAATGTTAGGCACCAAGGAAATACCTTCACCCATCGCCATCACAGCTCAGGCCGGCTGTGCTTGGGTGCTCCACCAAGACCGGTGTGATTTAGCCGGCATATGGGCGCATAAATATTTTATTAAAGCCTTCGTGTCTGTTGGTGTTTGGAGTGAGGGGAAGGTGACGGTGACGGTTACGGTGACGGTGACGGTGACGTTGACGATTACGATGACGATGACGATGACTATGGACCCGAGTACACTGTATGACACTGTATTCGCATGCTACGACTCACAGCTTTTATGTTGACATGCACGGTGCACTGCTCTTTTGCTTATGAGTTGCTCTATTTGTAGGTCTGTGCAGGCGTGTTGGTTTTTCTATGAGAAAGTGCGTTGTGGGTGGTGTCATAGAGTTGATGGGGAAGAGGGTGATTTATAGGTTGTGCGCGTGTAGTTGTATGCGGCATTCTATTGTTGTCTTCAGTGGTGGTGCTTCCATAAGTTCATGTTTGCTTTTGGTGCGAATTTTTAACCCTTGAGAACATGGTGCAAGTACAGCCACAACTCATAACTCCTTAGGAGTTATTTTGTAGTGGCACCTAAAAAGTCCTCACGAAGGATGTGGATGGGTGGCCTAATATAAGTGGTTGTAAATGTGTGGGTCGTTTGTAGTCGAAAAGAATGCATTTGGATTTGCGTGGTGCAATGCGTAAGTTTAGTAACGCAAGCTATAGTTCAGTAGGTGCCCGTTGTGTTGCTTTCGGTGCGTAAGCTCGTGTTTTGCTTGATATCTATGTACATCAAACGTTGTGCGAGGACCCCGCCCTTCCGGCCCGGGTATGTGTAGGGGGCCATCCAGTGCGCGTGTTCACGTGTTAACCCGCGCACGTCTGTGGGGCAGATATATGCCCCCTCTGGTTATTCCTCATTTTCCGCCAAACTAATCGGGTTAGCAAGGCCAAACCTCGCATAGCTGTTCATTGGTCTTTTCCGCATACCCTCATACATTTTTAATCCTGGGTCATCTCAGGTCAGGTCACCAGGTATATGCGAAGTGACGAAACTACACCTGGAGTTCTAGGTGGCATAACTTCTACAATCATTGGGCGATTGATTTCAAACTTAAAGCATGTCATGATCTCATCAGGGACCATAATATGTACATCGTTTTTTTCGTAGCATTGACCTTATGTCAGGTCGCTGTCATGGCTTCCCCATTATAGGGCTATGGTAAAATATACAAATGTTTCCTGGTTGCATATTTGCGCTCGGAATGATCTCACAACGGTTGTGGCATCTAGATAGAAGCTATGCTCAATGTTACCGCTGACATTTTCGCTCAGTGACCTCACCAAGGTCTCTGAGGTCACCTGAGATCACTACACATTTATGCGCATTATATCACACTGCATTGAGATAGAAGGCTGAAATTACAGTCATTGTGCTTGTATAGTCAAGACGCGTCCATTGATACATTACATGGCCTCCTTAGGCTTTGACCTGAGGTCATGACTTCGGGACCCTGACCAGTTTCGGTTGACCTGACCTTAGATTACACCGCCTACCGTCGGTAGTGCATTTCAAGGACCGTCGAATAGCATTCGACGTTTGTTTCTATCTGTTACAGGTCCTGAGATATGTGTCAATATCTGAGTCCCACCTGATCTGGTCGAATTTGACCTATTATGACCCAGTGACCTGTTGACCTGAGCGATAAATGACCGAAACACTTTCGATGGAGCCCGTCATCAGCTATCCAATGCCGTTTTCCGTTTGTCGCTAGCTAGCATAGTTCCAGAGATCTTAGGGGGGGGGGCAGACATCTGCCCCCCGGACACGTGAAGTGGGCGCGGACCTCCGGACGTGCGAGTGTTAAACACGTGCTTAACATCCCCTTTGGATCCCGATGACTCCATGTCCCCTGGATCCGCCACTAGCGCAGGCTTCTTCAGAAAACAGGTGCATCAGAGATTCCATCCTGTATTATTATACACCTGTATACACCATGACCATTCGATATTTGCATTGGTTGCAACAACCGACTACATAAGGCGTGTAAGTCCATAGAGGAATACTGACATTTGGTGTTGCGCTGTGCACTCACAATCCACACTTGGTACAAAAATCATTCAACGTCACATATGGAAGTGCTGTCGACAGCCAGTCAAACCGTCGACACCGCTAAATTTGTAAACATATGCGTTCACGAAAACAGATTCCTCCACACTGTACGGCGATAACGAAGTATAACTCCCCCATACTGAAAACGTCCGACATGTTGGAGCACACTTTTCTAGGCAATTTGGATGAGACAATAGTGCTGCCTTCAGAGAGCAGCACTAAGATAACGGCTTGTCGTCAGGGGCGAGATGTCGAAACGAGAAGGTTGAGAAGGTCGTCAGATCTGACACAGAAACCATGTTGCTAGATGTCGTTTAAGTCCTTGAAACTCAAATTTGATCCAAGAGCGTACCTATTACAAGTACGTTTGTCGTTCTAAAGGACCCACATAATATAGGGATACCTGTATTACCGATAACGACAGCAATACCACGCTGAAGTTAGTGCGGTTACTGCAGTACTGCGTGTTCTGCATTTGACACCGATTCGATCTTTATCGCTATACCTAAGGATATATCTTTTTTTTTAATTCCTAGCCTGATCCGGGAGCACCATGCAGTTCCGCAACCAATTTTGCGACACGCCTAACGAGTCTACAGAAGTGGCTGCACCGGTGCAAAGAAGTTCGCCATTAATGTTGGGGATTGCAGTACCATGGGCAAAATAATGCGGCACAATTTTCAAGAGCTTAGGAAAGATACCATTTTAAGCACATAAAAGTGCAAATTATAACGGCAAGCTATGTGGCTGAGGAAGAATAGTGTATTGTGCATTGTGGCAAAATGTGCAAACAACCTATCATTTGTAATCCATCATTAGTCTTGTTTGCAGATTAAGCTGATGAGCAACATTGGTAACCTTGGAGAACCTCATACCTGTCTTCCGCTTGAAGAAGATGACATGCAGATAGTTTTACCGTTCTCCGAGCCGCACATTTTTGAGAACATGCGTTTGGTTCTGGAAAGATATTTTAAGTCTATGGTAAATACGTATGTGATCCTATCTTAACCACATTTCGACCAGCATCCACGTTAGATGGCGAGCACTCTTCCAATAAAGCAGCGTTGAAAAAAAGAAAATAAATTGCATACAAAACAGATCACCATACAATATACCATCGAAAACAGGAACGCAAACGGACGGGACAAAAGGCCAGACCATATCCGGTTAGCAGTGGCTGATGGCGTAAACTACTCCAAATGGGCAAGGTAACAATGCGCATAGCGCGCATTGCTTGCGTAGGGAGCAAGAAGCGCATGCCAAACCAGCGCCCTACGCAACAGAAACTGCAATGCTTGCAAATTGTATTCTTCTTCCACTGGGGGTTGCAACGAATGCTACAAGTAATGTTTAAGTACTATAATTGCACCCCATTCTTCGGAATGGCTTTCGTAATCGTAGTCCCTGGCTCCAGGACGATAGTTACACAAAACCACAAAAACGTGAAAAAAACATGGTTCAAATTTGTTTGTACCACTTGCATCCAGCTACACAAGCGCCACCAACCACGAGACGTTATTGCTCGGGTTTCCATCGGGGGAGGTTTTGGGCCACCCTCAAACTACCCCCCCCCCCTCCTAGAGCAGGCAAATAACACCACCAGACTCAACTGAGCCTATACCCCACCCCTCAGACCCGGTGGTAAACACCACCGGCCTCAAAACTGAATTACCGCCAGCTGATGATCCAGAAATCATGCTGGTCATCAGGTACTGGTGGAATGCAGTGAGACATCTGACCGACGAGTAGGAAAGTAGCCCGACGGAGGCGGAACTCTCAAGGAACCACCGGGAGGACCCATCAATGCGAACACTGTATATATAAGAATACACTGGATGGTTTGTCTGGTGGGTGGTGGCCCCATTCAAAATATATAATTATTGGAGTGGCTGGACCGAATATCGGAGGGTGGGGCGACCCACTCCAAACAGATGATGAACTCCACCTGTGTGGCG
Source organism: Imbricaverruca yamaguchii (assembly GCA_034440575.1). Taxonomy (NCBI): domain Eukaryota; kingdom Metazoa; phylum Arthropoda; class Thecostraca; family Neoverrucidae; genus Imbricaverruca; species Imbricaverruca yamaguchii. The sequence continues at coordinate 1,029,932 of JAOTOL010001459.1, read as the reverse complement.
CGATTAGTGGTAGCACGTACTTGATGCAGTCATCTGCAGCCAAAAAAAAAAAACACAACTGGAAAAACTGGAAGGTTGTGGCAACATATTGATTGCATACAATGTCGAGAGCTCATGTCAATGCGGGTCTGGTGGCCTAAACACCTTTCCGAGTGACATGTAGCAGCCAATCTGCACAACGTCGAACACCAGGGCAGATAAATGGTTAACAGAAAGTTCGGGAACAACGCGCAATTGCACTGATATGTTTGGGTGGTAAGAACCGCATCGTGCTTGGTGGAAGAGATGTATCTTCACATCAGCTGACGGGTACCACCCATTGGCCAGCATTGAGCAGCACATTCTGGTCGACAGGGCAGCTCTTCCTGTAACTTGGCAAACTTCTCATCCAATTTTGAACATGGATGAAAAGGATGAGTAATCAGTTCAGGTTTACCTTCCTTTCTTAGAGACGAATATGCATATTCTTGTAAAACCTGGAAGTGATCAGCGTAAGAACTGATAATCAAAGGAACGAGTTCTATTTTAATAGGAAGCTTCCCTTAACACGCGCCTTGGCGGACCTGTGAAAATTGCGCGCATTGGAGGGGGCGTTTCCGCCCCCCTAAGACCTCGGCTCCTATTAAAGCTGGAACAACGAAATTCGCCGCAGGGTGGATGGGTACGGTAGTGAACTCTATTGTGTGCAATCTTCATGACCTTATATTAATATCTTCAAGGTCAAATGACTTTAAAAAACCCAATTTTCTCGTTTTGCGTGGCTTCGCTTGTCATTGTTATGGATCGCTGTGGTTGTTTAAATGCTCCAAAATGGGCATCAATGATGTTTTGGACATTACTAATGATACAATACAGATACTATACCCGGCATTTGACCTCAGGTCACCTACATAGCAGCACTTTATAAGGTAATTACTTGCTCGTTACCGGAACCGAGCCGCCAGCCAGACTGCTCCGTTGGGTGATTCGGCACAATCGGCTTCGCAAAGAGAGTAGTGAAGTACATGAATAAAGTAATACAAAGTAACACCAATCGCATAAGTAATTTGCATTGATGACAACATTCCCGTTGACCAAGTGTGGTTCCATTAACCTGTCATGAACTTGACCTGACTTGACCTCAGTAACCTAGCATGACTTTGAAACTACATAGTATAACAATACACATCAAACAAGTCGCCGGTGTTGCCAAAATACGGGAAACGCATCAGCGCCTCCCGTGTATTGTGGTTTAGCGCTGCGATTTTTATTTACTTCAACTCTAAAAATATTTCGCAGATTTTCGTTTTTCTTGCTTTAAACAACGCACCAGACATTTTAGGCAAGTACGCAAACAAGTACGTATATCGGCCCGTAAAACCTGGAGTTATGTCCGAAAAACCTGTGAGGTGGGTGGATTTCGCCTCCCCCTCCAGGGCGCGTGTTAAGATATCTATCAGGCTTCTCGAACTAAAAGATAGCTCTTGGACAGCTCTTCCTATTTCTTCTTGTCATTGCCTATATCCCCTCTCCAAACACAACACCCGCACAACATCCAACTGAGCTCCTCACCCCAAAACTCACCCTTCAAATCACTCAACCCATATCTACCGACAAGATCACGGAACAAACGTACAGCTCAACGAGAAGACAATCACCTAAACATCCACCGCACACCGCAGAGAGAGCGTGTGACGTGCAGGAGTAAAACCGTGCAACCGAAACAAATAGCTTCACACACGAGAGCTTCCCGCACATCAATGACCAACACGCAAAAAGGAGGCATCACACAATCGTAAGAAAGGATTCACACAGCTTCACTACGTTTGTCGGAAATCCAGGCATGTTCGTCCGCGGAACACCTGCACCAACATCCATGGTCCAACATCCCGGGTAGTGATCACGAGTAGACGGCCCACACCTAATGTGGGCTGCACGCCGTTCGCCAGCCTGAAGACCATCGACGTAACGCTGCATTATCGACCAATACAAGACAGTACAAAAATGCATCAGCCTGGTAAGTCGGCTTTTTCATCGACGGGACCCACCAAATGTGTAGCATTTGATGACGTTCACATCGACCACAGCGCCGTCTTTCCGACGAAGGTGAATGCTGAGTGGAAAAACCCCGAGTCGTTGCTTCTGCCGGCACAGCATACGGTTATCGACGTCGGTAACTATTCGAGTTGGTGCGCTTAGGAATACGCCAGGGTAGTCCGATCTATCACGAACACACCTCGAAAAACCACAGCCAAGTCGATAATGGGTCCTTAAAATATCGCGAGGCATTTGGCGGTGGATCAGTAGAGATCAACATAATACGTTGGAGGTTCTCTTGATGGCATGCCACGTGCTAGCGTGGCCAAAATTATCTGGAAACGGCTGGTCGGTCTGGCGTCCTCCACCCGATTGGCTGGTACAGTCCACGCTCCAGTCGACTTCAGGTGGAAGCTGGCACGCGCGGCTGCCACGTCTCATACTTCTCGGAGCGCACGGGAGCAGACCAAACACTCGTCAAGCCGCAACAGGCCCATCCTACCAGCACACGACAGATCGGAACACTGCTGGCCCTACAATCACGGCAGCCATTCCTTTACATCACATGTGGACAGCCAGCAGACCCGGATGGCGGTGGGAAATCGCAAACGACCGATGGCGCATCCACTCTTACACCCACACGGGGGCCAACTTGGCGCCCAGGTCTGGTGCACACCACACCATGGCAGGTGGCACAGGCCACACCGCATGCCGCCCCACAGAACACAAGTTCACTGGCGACGAGGCACATCATTCACCTGATAAGTGACAACAGGGAGCGAATGGTGAACATTGAGCGGACTGAAGTATTCGCAAGGAACGCCGTGATTTTAAGCCTCATAAGCTGCTCGGCTTAAGTCTCACGTGTCGGTGCCATCCGACCCCGTGGCGAGATCACAGGCAGAACTGGGCGCCGAGAGTGAGATCCAGTCCGCCACCACGCCCCTACCAGGTCCAACTCAGCCAAGCCAAGTCAGCCCTGCCAGCAGCCCATTACAACTACCCTCGACGAGGTCGTGGCAAGTCTCCGTGGCAGTTCCGGCGAGCCAATAGCGAGCAGCCACTACCGTCGAGGCCGGCGACAACCGTGCTTCGCAGGTGGTCGTTTTACAGGCGTACGACTGGAGCCTAAAACTGTAACTGCTTTGAGACCATATGAAAAAACGAACTTAAGAGTTGGCCACAATATGGACATTCAGAATACTAATTTACCAGCAAGGTCCAACCAGCACTCCCATGCAAATATCATGCACAAATATATTTTCTAAAATACTTTTTTTGGAGATAATCGGCTTAATCCACAAAATTAACCAGTAATTATTCAGTCGTCAGCTATCAGCATTCGCCATACAACCACCATTAGCTGGAATTACTACTTGGTGGAACATTACTCCAAAATGACATGAAAAATAATAACCACCACTTCCAGAGTTCAGAATACACGAATTGCTTCTGAATGACGCAAAGTAATCACCTATTCTTAATTTACATCCGAGCCAACAATATCTCCATTGTCGGCAGGCGGGGGCAGGGAGTCGTGGCCAGACCGAAGTCTGTTCCTAACATGCCGCCATCTATGTCCGGCGGACACCGCCGGCTGCGGTCGCCTCCCACTGACGGAGCGTCGCCATTACCCGGCAGCGGTCAGCCTCCCACTGACGGAGCGCCGCCATCACCCGGCAGCGGTCAGCCTCCCACTGACGGAGCGTCGCCATTACCCGGCAGCGGTCAGCCTCCCACTGACGGAGCGCCGCCATCACCCGGCAGCGGTCAGCCTCCCACTGACGGAGCGTCGCCATCACCCGGCAGCGGTCAGCCTCCCACTGACGGAGCGCCGCCATCACCCGGCAGCGGTCAGCCTCCCACTGACGGAGCGTCTCCATTACCCGGCAGCGGTCAGCCTCCCACTGACGGAGCGCCGCCATCACCCGGCAGCGGCCAGCCTTCCACTGACGGAGCGCCGCCATCACCCGGCAGCGGTCAGCCTCCCACTGACGGAGCGCCGCCATCACCCGGCAGCGGTCAGCCTCCCACTGACGGAGCGTCGCCATTACCCGGCAGCGGTCAGCCTCCCACTGACGGAGCGTCGCCATTACCCGGCAGCGGTCAGCCTCCCACTGACGGAGCGTCTCCATCACCCGGCAGCGGTCAGCCTCCCACTGACGGAGCGTCGCCATTACCCGCCAGCGGTCAGCCTCCCACTGACGGAGCGTCGCCATTACCCGGCAGCGATCAGCCTCCCACTGACGGAGCGTCGCCATTACCTGGCAGCGGTCAGCCTCCCACTGACGGAGCGTCGCCATTACCCGGCAGCGGTCAGCCTCCCACTGACGGAGCGTCGCCATTACCCGGCAGCGGTCAGCCTCCCACTGACGGAGCGTCGCCATCACCCGGCAGCGGTCAGCCTCCCACTGACGGAGCGTCGCCATTACCCGGCAGCGGTCAGCCTCCCACTGACGGAGCGTCTCCATCACCCGGCAGCGGTCAGCCTCCTACTGACGGAGCGCCGCCATCACCCGGCAGCGGTCAGCCTCCCACTGACGGAGCGTCGCCATTACCCGGCAGCGGTCAGCCTCCTACTGACGGAGCGTCTCCATCACCCGGCAGCGGTCAGCCTCCCACTGACGGAGCGCCGCCATCACCCGGCAGCAGTCAGCCTCCCACTAACGGAGCGCCGCCATCACCCGGCAGCGGGTCAGCCTCCCACTGACGGAGCGTCGCCATCACCCGGCAGCAGTCAGCCTCCCACTGACGGAGCGCCGCCATTACCCGGCAGCGGTCAGCCTCCCACTGACGGAGCGTCGCCATCACCCGGCAGCGGTCAGCCTCCAACTGAAGGAGCGGCCGACGGAGCGCCGCCATCACCCGGCAGCGGTGCGCGTCAGTTGAGAGCCAGACTGTCCTGGAAGTAGGCCAGCGAGAAGAGCGAGAAGCAGCCGACCATAATGCCGACATTCTGCATCAGCAGCACCCGCAGGCCCACCAGTACGCTCACGCCGCTCGCCTTCTCGGCGGCCTCGTTCATCTCGGGCACCTGCCGGCGACACGTACACGTGTGTGTGTGTGTGACGTCACACTCGGGACGGTGACGTCATAGACCCGCCGTGGGTGGTGACAGGGGTGAACACTGCCCCTGCATCCCCACCACAAAAAATGACGCACAGAGGCCAGTGCAAGGAGGCCCCGTGACGCTTTGCGGCTGCAGGCCCTGAATGAGGTGGGGAAACAGCTTGCACGATGTGATGACTGATGTCAGTCAAACCGTAGCCTTAACGATAACTGCAACTGAACACAAGAACAACCAATTAAATACCTTTCTGAAAAACTGTATATGCACCTTTTTGCTTATTTTGTTACCTACCTGACTTGTGGATATCTGTATTAACAATAAAGATATATACCTAAAGTACAAACCGGTATTGCATAGCATATCACATCATACGTAATTCCTTTATCTGATATTGTGCTTCAAGATCTTCGTGTAAAGGAATTCGGAATGGCGAACACAAGCACGATACTTGTAAACGACACTGTTAGGAATGGGGGATGTCATGACGGCTCGATAAACGCACATCAAGAAGCACGATGTCGGTACTTGCTTGGAAAGCATATCGATTCAGTGTTCAGGAAGCGGCATGTACCACCATATTTCACGAAAAAAAATAATTGATGCTTCGTCAGTGGAATAGTCTTCCGTAAGTCGATATCACTTGACCAACCGTCTCATCCAAGATGTGATTGCGAATCACTCTCACTATTCCGCCCCCAATTCTGCTTTGATTGTGGGATAAAACAAAAGTTATGAAACAGCGCATTACTAGTTGGGAAAAGAACCCAATCAGATACGATTTTTACATTTTGGGTAAATCAGCGACTTTCGGGGGCAGGCAAGACATACGATCTAAAAAAGAAACTGCATCGGTAGATTGAATAAGGCACATGCCATACATAGTTTACACAGTCACGAATCAAGCATTGGAATGCAGATTGTGTTCCCTGCATCTACCAACGTCTGATTTGACTCTTGGCATAGTGGGTCGTTCAGATCATGCGAAGCTCTGGCAGTTCCCATCAAGCATGCTATTTCGAGGCTATGACCGCACGTGCCTATGGGTGGAGCACGGCCGACAGTGGATGGTGGTGTATTAGTTATTAGGGCTTAAGGGCACATCGACTACATTGGTCATGTAGCGCCCAGATGGTGGTGTATTAACCATGTCTTAATATAGTATATTAACACGGGTCACTAGAGAATTGGCCCCTCCAATATTGAGCAGCACAATAGCCAACAGCCACTACATAGTATCAATGCATACTAACCGACACATAACAGTCAATATGTGCATTGCCCCAAAGGGACGCCCAAATACACAATGCACAGCAAAATACACAATGCACAGCAAAATGCACAGATGACTTCCTTTAAAGAGGACTGAGGTGATATGTACCAATGAATCCAAATTTAGGATGTGTGTTTGTTGAGAACGAGCTCATATACTGAGGCCCTTGTACCACCAAAGCATTGCCACTTTTAATACATACTGTCCTACCAGCATGGTCAAGAGCAGCCAAAGCTGTTTGGTTTAAACTGGGCGATGTTGAAAAAAAATAAATGCCATCTTCTATACAGGAAGCAATAATGTCTGATGCTGATCCTGCCAATAAAGATAAAAACAGTGTGTTGAAAGGAATATATTTTGCGGCACATTCGTAACGTGTCCGACTTAACAGGCTATTGACGCCCTAAAACGATATGCAATCACTGCCTTGAACATCATCGACATCCACTTGCAGTGTTGTGTACATCGTCTGTGTCAGGCGGAAACGCTAACTCAGCGTTTCCGAGTTAGCGTTAGCGAGGCTCATCTAGCTGCAATTGCCCGCTTTTCTCCAAAAATGTCAAGCAGCGACATTGCATATAGTGCATATATTGCATGTTCTGCTCATGCCAGTATGCCTCCGCGTGTAGTGATACGCCGTCGCCAAGTAAGTTAACAAGGATGTGCCGTAGATGTGTTGGGTTGCTGCGGTCACATCGCGTACGTGTCTTAAAGTATGCCCGACGTTAAGCTATCCGTAACTGCTGCCTTGTCAACTGAAGTGTTCTTAATCAGGCGTTTCTCATCGCGTACAACTCCAGGAGACTGAGCTTTACGGCGTAGCGGCTGTGGGGCTTTCAGGCACATCGACTACGGTGATCATATAGGCGTATCGACTGCACTGGCTACGCAACGGACTGTGATCATGGTGTGACGTGCACCTCAGCCAAGCTGAGTGACACCCGCCGCTGGCCTCAGCTTCAAACTTGGCACGGGGGACTCGCCGTACCGACCGGCCACCGCTCACCATATCCACCAGCGATATGTAGAGGAACATGCCCGCCGCCAGCGCGAACACGAACGACGTCGACTCCGTGAAATCGCCGATCACGATGCCTATCACCAGGCCGACGTAGCAGGTGCAGGCTGACAGGAAGTTGTACACCACCGCCTGCCGCACAGTCATGCCGGCTTCCAGCAGCACCGCGAAGTCGCCTGCCACACAGCAGCAAGTGCAAGGTGAGTGGCTGTCCCTACCTCTGCCACACAGCAGCAGGCACAGGGGGAGTGGCTGTCCCTAGCTCTGCCACACAGCAGACGGCTCAGCGGCCGTCCCTACCTCTGCCGCACAGCAGCCGGGTCAGCGGCCGTCCCTACCTCTGCCGCACAGCAGCTGGGTCAGCGGCCGTCCCTACCTCTGCCAAACAGCAGCTGGGTCAGCGGCCGTCCCTACCTCTGCCGCACAGCAGCTGGGTCAGCGGCCGTCCCTACCTCTGCCAAACAGCAGCTGGGTCAGCGGCCGTCCCTACCTCTGCCGCACAGCAGCCGGGTCAGCGGCCGTCCCTACTTCTGCCGCACAGCAGCCAGCGCTAGGTTAGTGGCTCTCCCTACTTCTGCCGCACAGCAGCTGGGTCAGCGGCCGTCCCTACTTCTGCCACACAATAGCCATGTGAGTGGCCTTCCTACCTCTGCCGCACAGCAGCTGGGACCGGGTCAGTGGCTATACCTACCTCTGCTGCATAGCAGCTGGGGCCGGGTCAGTGGCTATACCTACCTCTGCCGCACAGCAGCTGGGACCGGGTCAGCGGCCGTCTCTACCTCTGTCACACAACAGCCAGGGCTTGGTCAGCGGCCGTCCCTACCTCTGTCACACAACAGCCAGGGCTTGGTCAGCGGCCGTCTCTACCTCTGTCACGGGCTTGGTCAGCGGCCGTCTCTACCTCTGTCACACAACAGCCAGGGCTTGGTCAGCGGCTGTCCCTACCTCTGTCACACAACAGCCAGGGCTTGGTCAGCGGCCGTCCCTACCTCTGTCACACAACAGCCAGGGCCTGGTCAGCGGCCGTCTCTACCTCTGTCACACAACAGCCAGGGCTTGGTCAGCGGCCGTCTCTACCTCTGTCACACAACAGCCAGGGCTTGGTCAGTGGCCGTCTCTACCTCTGTCACACAACAGCCATGGCTTGGTCAGCGGCCGTCTCTACCTCTGTCACACAACAGCCAGGGCTTGGTCAGCGGCCGTCTCTACCTCTGTCACACAGCAGCCGGGTGAGTCTATTACTACCTCTGCCACGCAGTGCTGTTGATGATGTCGGATGAACGACGATAAGCGTTGAAGGCGCGGCATAGTCTAGTTCGGCTTCGTGTTTATCAACCATGGTACCACCACACACACGCGCACATCTTTAGGCACGTATAAAGATGCCTTCCCGTGCCACACTAACCACGGGTACTGTACAGCATCGCTGAAAATATTGACGAAGCACGCTCAGTCTCGTCTGGTCGAAATGTGATGTGGCGGCAGCACCGTCTGCCCAACTGACCCAGTTCGTGAGGCAGTTCCTCGCAAAGCACCGCCAAGCTGATACTGATGCCAGTCAGGATGCTCTCGCTGAAGGCGGCGCCGATGCTGAGGCCGTCCAAGAAGTTGTGGAAGCCGTCGCCGAAGATGACCATCCAGGCGATGACGGCGATGGGTGACGCCGTGCTGTCGCCCTTGAACTGGATCTCGTGGTCGTGATGGTGGTGACTGTGAGGCTTCTGCCGGTGTGTGGCGGGAAGAACGTCATGTGGTTGTACGCCGACTCTCACGCTCGGCTGCAGGAATTCAGCCCGACACTCGGCTTACTCGGACCGGCCACGAACAAGCGGCCGGTCGGGTCGGGATGCAGGACAGGACACGGCGCTGTAATGCCATGGACGGGTGGAACGGCAACCACTCGGTCGAACATGTCGGGATGGAGGACGGGCATGGGCGCTGCACTGTTACCGGCGGGTGGAACGGCAACCACTCGGTCGAACATGTCGGGATGGAGGACGGGGCATGGGCGCTGCACTGTTACCGGCGGGTGGAACGGCAACCACTCGGTCGAACACGTCGGGATGGAGGATGGGGCATGGGCGCTGCACTGTTACCGGCGGGTGGAACGGCAACCACTCGGTCGAACATGTCGGGATGGAGGACGGGGCATGGGCGCTGCACTGTTACCGGCGGGTGGAACGGCACCCACTCGGTCGAACATGTCGGGACGGAGGATGGGGCATGGGCGCTGCACTGTTACTGGCGGGTGGAACGGCAACCACTCAGCAACTCGACACATGGCACACTGTTGCATACAGGGACGGAGCGTGAGCTGAGCATGGCCCAGAACGCACAGCTCCCCATCGCACATAGGGCGATAGTCGAGCCCGGCCCGAGCCACCCGACCGGGGTCACTACTCAGAGTTGGAAAAGTGGCCCTTTTTGGAACTTTTGCCAACCAAAGAATTATACACTCCTAAAAAACTACACTCCTTGCATTGCTGGATGAAGACATGCTTAACTAGCAATAGACAGCTAGATGTCATTATCCAATAGTGATAAGTTGAATGGAGAGGAAGCAGCATGCTACGGGCTCTATAACATTTGGTGATCTATGGCTGATAATAAGATCCTCTTCCAGTCCTAGCAATCATTATACTGTTCAGTCATACTGGGTCCCCTACCACATAAACTTCCCAACATAATTAAGGATAATACACATACACACATACTCCTGCCTCCACAGAGGAGGCAGGAGTGGAGCCGAAAATAAGATGTCAGTCAGATTGGAAGAATACCAGCTTGCTAGCATGCACAAGTACAACAGATGTCAACAGATGTCAAAATATGGATCACTGCAGTCTGCATATGACCTTAATGACATAAAGCATTCCATATTCCATAACATCCCATAACATTTCATTTGTACACGATGTGTGATTATCTGGTGCTGGCCGAACATGGCCCTGACCATGGTCACCACTTCCCCCCACAGACCACTGACCCTGGCCACCCACCTCCTCCACCTGGCCGAACATGGCCCTGACCGGCTCCTGGTGTGACTGGCACACCATGGCCACATCTGTCGGCGACGTCAGAGAGAAGGCCGCGTCGCCGCCGAACGGACTGTTGCACGAGCCGGTGCTGGGCTCCTCCGGCGCCGGCGGCGGTGTCAGCGTCCCAGCAGGCAGCAGGCTGCGCAGACGAGCCACGCGACGCTAGGGGAGACGACCACACCGTGGGTGATATACTGCCGCTGTGGAAACCACGCCGCGGGTGGAGGGTGGGGTGGGGTGGGGTGGGGTGGGGGGGGCAACCACGCCGCGGGTAGGGGAGACACCACATCGCGGGTGGAGGAGACACCACACCGCGGGTGGGGAGACACCACACCGCGGGTGGGGAGACACCACACCGCGGGTGGGGAGACACCACTTCGCGGGTGGGGAGACACCACTTCGCGGGTGGGGAGACACCACACCGCAGGTGGGGGAGACACCACTTCGCGGGTGGGGAGACACCACACCGCGGGTGGGGAGACACCACACCGCAGGTGGGGGAGACACCACATCGCGGATGACACACCGTCGCTGAGGGAGACAACCGCGTTGTGACGGATGTCGCGTAGCGGACGTGTCAGCTGGCTTTGTACCTGACGTTGGACGCTTCCAGTTATGACCACACCTTGCACGATCCGACTAGGTACCACTCAGACACCGCAGCCCGGTAAGCTGTAGCGATAGCACAGCTGTAAAATTTGATGCGATAGAGCAGGTTTATTTTCCCATCAACCTGCCGTGAACGTGATATGGCACTAGCAAAGGCACCTTCATTTCCATATACTTCAAACTTCAACACATTTCTTCTTGAAACCCCAGATAGATGCGTGCTGGGTGAGGGAAGAAGATCCTTTGGTCATTTGCAACGCATTCAACTGCTAGGTCATGTAGACAACCTCGTACGAAACGAGATGTCGCGGTTGGAATCGATAATCCCACCGGTTGCGGGATTCGAACCCACGATCTCGTGATCAGGATCCAACCACCCACCAACTGAGCTACCGCGGCCCCACGCTGAATGAGGGCAGACACAGAGAACGTCACAAGCGATTGAATGGCATTAGACATACGCAAGAACGATGGAAGTAGATATCGGATTATGGAGAAAAACAACTCCACAACCCGCGGCGGGAGTCCCCAACATGCAAATTCAACCTGCCGGTCGTTCATACCGACCTTCCTGAAGTCCAGCGATATTTTCATCGCTCGCTCCAGCATGAAGAAGAACCAAGCGCCTGCCAGAACGTAGAGAGCCGTGCTGAGGTACTCGTGGCCGCCACCCTGCACCACCAGATCGAAAGCCTGAAGACGAGGTCAGCCACCAGAGGTCAGGTCGCCATAGGTAGTCGCCGGCCCAACGTTGTGGAATGATGTGAAGACACGCAAACCAGGATATTGACACGACCCGGCTTGGACCGGCTAAGCGGAGCGCAACCGTGTATGACCGAGTGGCCACATGACATGACCCACTATCAGCTCGGTGAGACGCCAGAATTGTGAGGTCAGACCCACGCGTCTTCCGCTACCTTTTCGGCAGATACGCACCGCGAGGACCCCGACACGCCGCTTTACTTCGGTGGTAGTATGCTTATTAGGAAATCCTCTCGAGCTCCCGGCTGGAATGTGCATTTCAAATTTGAATAAGCTTAATAGCAGGCGTAGCCGGAAACAAACACGGTACTATATTAAGACATCGAACATACCACATGCAACAGGCAATGCCAGTGGCGCGTAAAGAACTTTCACATCCGTCAACATCTTGCGGGATTCAACTTAATACCTTCATACAATTGCACTTCATGACAAGACACCTGACCCACAAAACTGAGAACTTATTCCTCCAATCTCACCAATTATAGCCAAAAGCTTTTGGAAATAAGGTGTTACACGGTGTACTGAGCAGCCCTTGCGCAACGAAACTATCTCATCCACTGGAAGATGGAGTAAATGAACCTCTACATGAATTTTACGACGGTGAAATCAACACGTTCTGTGCTGAAAAAAAACGTGCTAAGTTACTTGAGATTAATAACGTTTCAATTGAATTTGTTGTACAGAAGATGTGGCCGTTGCTCGGAGTCGATACTGTGTATAATAACATCAAAAGGGACCCATTTTTGTCCAATCGCAGTGAAGTATACCAAAAATATATAAACATGAAATACGGACACACACATGCATTTCAAGATTGGCTGGGTTCGAGGCTTCCATAGTGTAAGAACTCCGGGCGGCCGCATCAGGCGGGAGCGGTGCCGGTCCGGCCGCCGGTCTAGCGCGCGAATACCACTCCAGCCGACCGGCTTCTTTGCTACATACTGCTTTACTGCTGCACCACCATGTTACACGACACACTGTTGCACACTGTTTTTTGTTAATCAGTACGAGGTAAAATTGTAAGTAGATGAAGGATATCGGGACGACAATACAATTTGCTCATACATCTGCTTGAAAAAATGCCCTCTTCATAAAATGATAAAAAGAAGCTTTACATCCATTTTAGATTATCGCATTACAATATCAACGTGCTATATTTTGCCTAGAAAAGGTAGTTTTCAGATCTGAAAAAAAAACATCGAGACACCAAGTGCAGAAAGGGACAGATGAAGCACCAAGTGGTCGGAGGTTCACCTGAGGCACCACGTGGAAGAAACATCACCAGAGTCACCAGATGGTGGATCACAGGAGGAACGAGGTGGAAAATCACCTGAGGAACCATATGGGGAAAGCATCACCTCAGGAAACAGGTGGCGGGAGGCTCACCTGAGGAATCAGGTGGAAGAGCGCACTGGACGTCAGGGAGCCGACTGCCAGTCCGATGAGACCCGGCATCAGCCGTTCAAAGCAAGCGCGGCCGAGCAGAGGCAGCAGCAGCACGGCGAAGATGGACGACAGGCTGATAACGGTGACGAACAGCATGCCGTAGCCCCACACTGCAACGGTGAGGTGGCGGTATAGCTCGCAGTGCTAAACAACACACCATGCGACGCAGCACACACGATAGCCGCTCGACAGTGTTAAAACATTTGTTTTCCGTTAGGTGTATGATGTCGAAACGAATACAGTAGGATGTCGAAATGTGTCATATTAACATGCCAATTGAAATATCGTTTCAGTCCATGAAACTGAATGTTGAATCGAGTGTGCACTTATGTCCCAAGTGCATGCTTTTTTATTTAATTTGTGCGACTCTTAATATAGGGACTAACGACGATGATTACAACTACATGGCAACAGTTGATGACATTGCTTACCAGACCACACATACATAAGCTATGTACATGGAATTGTGTTACGAGACTCTTGTTTATCGCAATCCATAATGGTGAGCATAAGAATGGTACTTATACCCAAAATACTCTGAGGAAGGAGTCATGGAAACTTCATATATATACATATAAACGTGTGTGTGTGTGTGTGTGTGTCTGTCCGTGTCGGTGTCGGTGTCGGTGTCGGTGTCGGTGTCGGTGTCGGTGTCGGTGTCGGTGTCGGTGTCGGTGTCGGTGTCGGTGTCGGTGTCGGTGTCGGTGTCGGTGTCGGTGTCGGTGTCGGTGTGTGTGTGTGTGTGTGTGTGTGTGTGTGTGTGTGTGTGTGTGTGTGTGTGTGTGTGTGTGTGTGTGTGACGCGAAAACGGTTTGGTATAATATAAGACGTTTTACGCTTATATACTTTTTATATATATATATAGACGGTTTATGAATTGCTGCACACCAAGAGGGCTAAAGCAGCGCAATCCGCCGGATGTTGTATACAAGTCGACGAGTTGATAAATACCAAAATCAGATAGCTGAACGACCGTAGGCCAAACAACAAACCTGGCCAACTGAAACAATTGCCAGATAGAACAAAAACATCTTTCAGGAACAGCGATTGGTAGATATCGATAAACAATACATATTTGTAATCAGCCCAAGCCCAGCGTTCGAACGGCGTGCCTGGCCTTTTGAACATTTCAAGCCCTTCCAATGAACCGTGCGCTCCCTCCCCATCGCGGGATAGCTGGTGTTAGACATTGTTCCACACCGCATGACTGTGTGACTGGGCGAGTAGCCATACACACCCGAGCAAAAAGCCGTCCACTCAGCACACACAGAGAACAGTTCGACTCGATCGAATCAGAGCACAATCGGTCAGGCCAGTGAAGCAACATGATGTGCACCTTCCGCGGCCGGCCGCCCAACGGAAACGACACCACGTGCCGGGCCCGTCCCTGCGGCGTAGCCGGTTGCCAGCGGAACTGAGGTGTCGCCAGCGTCACCGCAGGGCGACCGATCAGTTCGTCAAGAAAGCAAACCTGGCAGCGGCAGCACTCATCACCTCAAGGCCGGGCGCCGAGACCGGTGGTCAGCTGGTCAATTACAACTCGTCAACCTTCACAACGTGCCGACTTTTGGACCACATAGCATCACCAAACGCGTTCTAAGGGCCGACAACAGCCGCGAGGCCATACATACGCTGCTTGTCGCTCAATTCTCCAATGGCGACCCCGTAGATGGATACGTAAGGGCTCCTGGCACATATCGAAGGGCAACCTAGAGGCCCGTGGGAGCTCAATGGGGAGGGTGATCATCTACACCCTCCATACGGCAACGTCTCCGATCGGTAGCGCAGCCGAGGGCGGACCCACCGGATCAGGGGCCCTCCGTTGGATCGACTAGATCTGGAGAAATTCGCACGCTCCTGCACTGTTGGTTAGAATCCAGTAGAGATCATCTGATCCCTGCTTTTTCTGCCCCCGAAAAAAATGTTCTAGATACGCTCGCGGTATCATTTGTCGAATAATTGTAGGATCAGGTTTTCTTGGTGCAGCTCACACCAGCCGATCACTACTCTACTGGAAAAGTACACAACAAACAACGACAAACTTGCCGTCCGAATCGCCAGAAACGGGAGACTTTCGGCCGCTGTGCCGTAACGCCGTATCAGATACGGAGCGGAGCGTGAGAGGGTGGGCGGTTCGCACCAGGCACTGCACGACACAAGCGCCGGTACCGGTGTGTGTCGCTACCGGCATGGCCACGAGGCGCTGAGGTTCGGGACCATGTCCGGCACCGTCTCGGGGACGTGACGGAGACGAGGTGGCCTCGGGGTGGCGCGCGACATCCAGCTCAGTCACTCACCCTCCAGCGGGTTGGGTTTGCCGCGTTTGTGGACCGGCAGCCGCTGGGCCATTCTGTCCAGACAGCCGGTTGCCTGGCTCTGGTACAGCAGCGCCGGACACAGCGTCTGCATCGTCTCCAGCCCGTCGGCCGGCACCAGGTCGGCGGCCGTGGCGCACTGAAACACGACTCACGGTGAGGCTGTCGCTCGCTGAGAAACACGACTGACGGTGAGGCTGTCGCACGCTGAGAAACACGACTGACGGTGAGGCTGTCGCACGCTGAGAAACACGGCCGGCGGCGGCTGTCACATGCTGAAAAACACGACTGACGGTGAGGCTGTCGCTCGCTGAGAAACACGACTGACGGTGAGGCTGTCGCTCGCTGAGAAACATGGCCGGCGGCGGCTGTCACATGCTGGGAAACACAACATGACGATGGGGAATCCCATACTGAAGCATGCTGCAGTGGTGGTCAGTAGCATACTGAAGCATGCTCCAGTGGTGGTCAGTGGCATACTGAAGCACGGTCGAGTGGCGGCGAGTCTTGTATTAAAACACACCACCGGAACGTATGTCACACATTAAACACGCGGATGTCCAGTCACATACTGAAGCATGAATCGGCGATCTACATGCTACTACTTGGTGCTGATTCCTGACAATGTACTGAAATTGGCTGCCACTAAAGACTATGTAAAGACTATGCCACTAAACACTATGTATTTATTGGAAACATAACCTTATCTTATATTTTTGATATCCAAAACATTATCCTCCCCGATATTCAGAGCCCAGATGTTTATCAACTTCTTCTTTCCGAAAAGATTGATTGGAGTAGTCTGAAAATAATTGCACACACATTGTTGTTTGACAAGCATGCCTGATACTAACAAGAAGCAAATTTTAAATAGTATATTTTCAATGCCAGGAACATAGATATTATCCTCACCAAATCACAACGCCCTAACACTTTTTCTATCCAAATACTGGTTTGTTTGTTTGTTTATTGGGTGGTTCTTGATGCGCTTCATGCACGTTCACGGCTAATGGCGCCGCCCACGCCCTTTCGCCGGTAGGCCGCGTGATTGGGAAATGTCCCGAGTGTTGTGAGTGGTGAACCCGGAATCTTTGATACCCAGCGCCCAACACCTTAACCACCCGGCCATCTCCGCCCCTATACAAGTGCCAGACTCCAAACCACAGACCGAGCCCCGGCTGTCACCATGATTCCCAGTGCGGCGACACCACGTGTGCGCCGTACGTTCGGCTGGCTCGTTATCGACTCCACACCCAACAGCCCCAATGGACATGTGTCATGTCGGGAAAAACCTTTTTTCACGGTTCACTAATGGTTTTCAATTCTAAGCACGATGGGAGCATTCATTTATTTTGAAAAAGTCCTTAAAGCACCTAGTAATTCAAAAATAACTTCAGAATGCCTCGCTTTGTAATTGGTCAAAATACTTGTGGCGTCACGTTTGTTGTCGGTAGCGAAGGTCGACTGCCGGGCATTCCATTTTGCGCATAGGACGCCGCCGAGTTTGAACTGATCGTGACTGTTTTAGCCTAAACGGCATCCTACCGTCGGGTGACCATGGATGGGAGAAAACGCCGCCATTATAATTGTTTTGTGCCAAGGTATAAATACAACTTTTAGTAAGCCAGACATGATATTCATTGGCCTTCCGTGTTCAGACAAGATAAGGAAGCTGTGGAGCGATGCTGCGCACCGATATGGTCCTCTGATCGCCGTGGTAATGTAGAAAAGGCACTTGCCTAAAGCCTCTTTATTTTCTTACGTCAAGTTATATTCCATTAGGTGCATGTATTTCATCTCCCTGATGCCAATCTTTGACCTGGTGCATTTGAGTGTAAGTTTTACTGAGGCTGGTGTGCTTCCTCAAACAGTTTGCCACGCTTTGCAGTCTGGCTCTACATCAAAGTATGATTGATCACACAATCCTGCACCTGTAGAGAGTGTCATGTCTGTCTACACCTATTGACAATTTATTGCATTAAAAGCTACACCAGCACAATTGGCATCTTGCAATAAAGCCCATTAAAATTCCACAACATGCCTGACATTAGATGAACCAAGAGAATACACCTGAAAACCTGTGCCACATCTAAAAGCCACAGGCTATGGCCAATTTAATTTGCCATTTGATAGCATTCCCTTCTCATAATATCTCCATTGACATCAGCAAAACATGGCAGCATTTGCATGAGGCATCATACCATGGATCATGTGGCATACATCATCCACGATCATACTCAATCTGTTCCATCACAATGGTAATTAGTCTTGACGTTTGCCAAAATATCACCAATGTATGCATTCATTTCACCCACATCCCCATGTAGGGGAAGAGGGGAAGGGTTCCAAACACCTAAGACATGCAACAAGTGGCTCTACTGCTGCTCCTGTATGGCCGAACCAGTAATTGGACTGTTTACTGAAAACAAAAATGAACAAGCTGTCCATATTCAAATAGTTCATTTTGGTACAAATCTTCCAAAGATTTACATAGAGGAACTTCACAACAATTATTATTTTGTAGTGGTGTGTCATATCCTGAACATGAAAATGTGGTGCGAGATTGCTCCACTGTAGCTGCTGTGGTGTAAGTTGTCAGTGGCTGATAAAAATACCAATGGAATTTGAGGGAAAAAATATTGGAGATCACTCCCTTATGGCTCTCCTAACGTCACCACTCCGGGAAGTCTAAAATGGCACCCACAGACTTCAATAGCTTTGAATGCAAAGAAATGGTTTTGTTATGCAATGAAACATTCATATTTCAGTAGAGAAAGGTCCATGTTGTATGAATATTGACATCTTTTTGTTATTTATGCATTGGACGTGACATGGGAGATGTCTAAATGTAGGCGTTGGGGAAATGAAACATGCTCCTATCCCCCCTTCTCCCATTTCCTCATGTAGGTATCTGAACTATCATGTAATGAAAAATTAATGTGCAGTAGATTAACTAAGCTTGTCACGATTCATCAATCAATTAGCAAGGTATTACAATATTGGGGTATAGATTACAGTGCACCATCACCTACCATGAAATGGCAGGTATCCCACCATGGAGCAAAAATATAAAAGAAATTAGAATGTATGAACAGCTTATCTTCCACTGGAGGGGAAGCCATGGTGTCTAGCTAAAGCATATATAATATATGCCATGGCCCTTCCAATTCTTCCACACATTTTACTAAAATAAAACATTGTACAAGCGTTTGCCGTTCGATCACACGACACCAAAATGCCCTGGACTTGAAAGAAAATGGTTAGCTGTTACATCACGACTATAATAGATTATTTACCCTTTCTAGCTTCATATCTTCATGAAAATCGTTCAGCTTAGTGCCACAACCACTCATCTGACTCAGTTGAAATACCTTACCAAGAAATGTCCGATCCAGACTTCACTGCGCGTTTGTGGCTTGGCCGCGTCGGTGAACCACATTTCTGACGTCATCACCGTGAGTTTTTTAAATCGAAGACAACACTCAACCAAACTCCTTTAATTAAGTAGGAAATATACATCTTACGAGGAAAATACTTAAGTTTTGAATACGAAACATGACATACGTTATTTTGCAACGGAATACCCATCACGTCAAATTTGTCCATTACGCACCGGGTTTGAATCAAGTGACAAGTTGAGTTGCCGATTGAATGCGGCAATAATCTGCGCCCAGTTCGGCACAAAAGCAAGCTTATTTCATCACAGAGTAATAGGTTCGGTCCCCAGACAAATCCTGGCTCTGGGCACACAAATAGGTGCTGGTTTATGTAACATGATGGCATATCATACATTAGCACGTGCTGTGGAACATCACATCACACATTAGCGAATACAAAACTAATCTCCAACTGATCTGGAGTATGGGTGTAGTGATGTATTTCATTTTTTTAAACCTGTCTCCAATAAATAGCTTTCTGGTTTGCATATGCATGAGCATAAAGGCCGGTTTGCACAATACCAATTTGAGAACATGCCACCCAATTTCAACAAATCTGCTGATCGACTCCAATTGCCCTAAGCACCAGTCAGATTGGGTGGGGGCACACCGCCCCGATACGCTGCCGACACCACACTGACTTTGACGTCCTGTGCGGCAGGGCAGGCGTGGCCGACACAGGCGAGCGGCGGGTCGGCAGCGGCGCGCCGGATGGCCGCAGCCAGCCGCACTACGCCCGCCCGGCTCCACGTGCCGTTCTCGGCATACAGGTGCGCCAGCTCGGCGGTCGGGTCGGCGACCTCGGTGCCGCACGCCAGGCCAACACCCGACAGCAGCAGCAGCAGCAGCGGCAGCAGCAGCAGCACGGCCATCGCGGGAGCCGGCGACCGCGAGTGGCGGCGGAAGACGCAACGGCGCACTTGGCGGCACGACTCCCTGCGAAGAGGTAGCAAGGTGAGAAAATCGCACACCACGGCCAGTGTCCATGGTCAGGTAGAGAAACGTCTGGTAAGCATGACTACAGCCGAGACTCATGCTACATGGGAGATCAAACTGTGCCATGAAGACTAGAATATGAGTGGAATACACTGGCATCACGATATTGAGACAAACTATTCCTTTTATTGCCCACAACTACTCCAGTACTCAAGTACATATGTATTTTTGTGTTTTGTATGCATAGCATATCCAGTGTGACCATTGGAAACAACACTGAGATAGGGGCCATACTGGACTCCATCTCTCTTCTTAAGATACTCAAAATCACCCAAGTAGTTATTCAGGCTCCAAATCAGACTCTAGTAAATTGGCAGCACTCATCACTGCTCCACCCAGTCTATCTGGCCTTATCCAAACCAACTTAAACAAGCTGCAGCCTGTAAGATACACATTTCTTTACTCTGAATCATGATCACAAAAATATTTATCGAAATATACATGCAGATGGACTTGCAAACCAAGCCCAGTCATGTATAACTTACTGCAATATGGAATACTCAGTAGGCAACTGCAAAGCCATCCTATGGGGCCACATTTGCAAGCATCACCAGAATATATGAACACAGCACACCTCCACACCTCACCACTCCAGCTAAATCTACAAGATCAAATCAATGTCTGACACACTGAATAATCCAAGTTAGCCACATCACCTAAAGCTAGTATTGCCCACTAGACTCAGATCCTGCTGCACAACACTAACACAGACTAAACTAGAGGACGACCAGCTCACAACACATTACTGGTTGGTTGGTTGTTTGGGCTTAAGGGCACATTAACTGCTTTGGTCACACAGCACCCAACAACATGTCACTGTAACACCACATTAAGCATAGGTCACATTCTGCTAGATAGTAGCAGCCAAGATACTCAATGCTGACCAAGTAAGTCCTGCCAAAAGAGGGCATCATTTGCTTCCAATTGCTCACTTGCTTCCATGCTGGGTGACAAACACCCAGATATCCTTCATTTACTGTTTGGGTATCACTATGCCACCAAACCAGCAGGAATATTGTAGACATCTCTCAGCTGATGCAGTTGGCACACACTGTGTGCGATTACCACTTTAGGGCATCTCAACCAAGGTGGATCATGTAGCACCAAGTTGACACACACTGCAAACCAGCACAACCACTTATCGTAATAACATAAATAGCTCTCCATGATACCCTACACCCTACCTTCCCAACACAAATTATCTTGTGGACAAGGAAAGTAAATTAAGCTTTATCAACATCCTGCAACCACCTGGCAGGGTTAAAATATTGGTTTTTAGTTAGGTGTGAGATGTTGAAACGAACATACCAGGGTGTCGAAATTTGACACGTAAGTAGTGTAATTTAAAATGCTTTTGATGACTTTCAGAGTAAAATTTGAGTTGATGGTGTAGGTGATTATGACTGGACCTTTAACAAAACAACAATTATAATGTAATACTTCACTGAAAACAACGGTGCATGATCTCAAGCCTCATTTGCAAAGATTGACTTGACTTAGACAACACAATTGACTTTTATGATCTGATAGTCATATTCATAAAACTTTAGATGAACATACCACGTTCTTGACACCTCAGACATCCCTCCATATAATTATGCACATCATGCTTCTTGATGAATGATTATGAGGCCCTCATGGCTCATTTCTAACAGTACACATTTACAGGGGGAGGGGGAGAGGACAAAGCATTGCTATGAGAGGTCTAACACCACAGGGCATACATGACTACAAACCAGGTGTGAAGCTGGCACTGCCAGGGAATGCTGAGAGGGGTCAGACAGATTTGGAGGGTGCCCAGCCTGACATTATTTTTGGTTTAATGGTCATACTGGCAAATGCACTGCAGCACACACACACCATGGCATATGCCAAATTATTTTGGCATAAGCAATAGGCTTCCCTTTGTTTAAAAAAAGGTTAAAAAAGTATCTAAAGTTTGTCAACCATTTGCATGGTAAGCTAGAAGCATTAAACCAGGTGGATATTTGTTGTATTTCACTCTTTCCACTATGCAAAAACCCTGACCTGCAGTAAAGCTGACCACTTTAACAGCTGTCTCCAAGGAAAACAATATTATATAATCATTAATGTGAACTTCTTACTTGGAGTAACAACAAGCAAGGTGATTTTTAGCAGTCTCATCGGGGCAGGGTTAAAATATTGGTTTTTCTTTAGGTGTGAGATGTCAAAATGAGCATAACAGGATGTAAAAATTTGACATGTATTTAGTATAATTTAAAATGCTTTTGATGTCTTCCAGACTAAAATTTGACTTCACAGTGTAGGTAATAATGACTGGACCTTTATCATTTGTTTTGAGATTCATAGTCTAAGAAAAGCTATATTTGGGATAGGGAGAATAATGACTACAATAAACTGGTATTGTATGCCATATCATATTATATGTCATCTCATTACCTGAAATCATATTCCAAGATGTTCATGTAACACCATTCCTTATTGAGGGCATGCTATTTATAAACAAGATACTGTTAGAAAGGAGACATAAATACTTCATATCGAGAAAAATGCTGCTACTTCATGGAGAAGGATGTCACTTGAGTGCTCAGAAAGTGGTATATCCCACCTTATTTCATAAATAATTCATCACTGCATCAGGGTTGTGCAACTCTGGATCTCAGCAGGCTGAGGCTGGGCTGGGGTCAACTTCAAATGTAGGTAGAAGATCAACACAGGAGAGGTTGGAGGTGGAAGCTACCCCTTCAGGAGAAGGTGAATATGGAGAACCCGTACTGAAAATAAGGACAGGCATATATTTCAATATGTATCTTTGAGTTAGTAGCATATTATTCCAAAACATTTTGGTTTAGACAATTCGCTTACCACAAGAAACACAACAAAGTTTTGTATCTATCAAAATACCATATTTAATTTTGTAACATTACTTTTTTATCAAACTCGAAGCACCTTTTTGGTGTTATTTTGCTCACAAACTGAAAAGTAAATAATTGCATAGAAAACGAGTGATCCCAATTGGTGTTAGTCACATCCACAAACATTGAACTGGAAAGGTATATTTGAAGGATTCACAGCACAACTTGTTTTTTATGTGTTCAAAACAAGAAACAAGGATTTAGCATAGTCTTTCCAAACCTACTCTGAGCTTCCATGCAATAAATCATTTTTTTTTTTACTGGCAATCTCCAAACAAGTTTTTTCTTCTAAAAAATTGTTCACTTAAGAACCCGCCTAACCAAACCTAGATGGAGCTGTTTTGAATTTGTATTTTCATTTAAAAGAAAGGAAAATTTTCTGGTATTTATTTAGACCTAGGTAAAATGTGATTATTTGGATTTTCAATACATGCTATTTTAAAGTAAAAATGGTGATGTGACCACTCATTTTCTCTGCAAATTATTACTTTTCAGTTGGCAAACAAATACACAATCACAATCTTCACTCTGCAAATATAGCACACCTCATGTAATTATTAATACCTGATATGTCACAGATGTGATAAAGAAGACATTAAACACTTCATGCACTTTGTTTAATATTGATTGATTGATTATTCAAGTTTAGAGGCATATCACCTGCTACTCATCATGTAGGTAGCACCCACACTCAATTTAATACTCTGACATCAAAAACCTAATATTTCTGGCTTAATTCAAAATTATCTCCAAAAATGAATACTCACAATACTCCACACCAGCAACCATAGACAAGGGCTCAAAATTCCTTGTGATTCTGTATATTTTACATAAAAAATATTTCATGACATTATGGTGGAAAAATTTATTTTGGATGACTGGTTTTATGGTCAGGTTAGGTTAGGTTCAACCATATTATGATACAATATACCTGATATATTATGCTATATTATCTTAGTCTGTTAGGCTACGTTAGGTTAGGATAGGTTAGGCTAGGCTATATGCTGTTACCTTAGTCTAGGTTAGGTTAGGTTATTTTACTTTATTTTGTCCCCAACTTAATGCATATGATATTATGAAATAATTATGACACCATCAACCATTACTGACTTAGAAGTAATTGTTTGCAGAGAAAATGAGCGGTCACATCATTTTTACATTAAAATACCTTGTATCAAAAAATGTATTTAAAAAACGCATTTTACCTAGGTGTAGATATTTGCCAATTTTCTAACTTAGGTAGGTAGGTAGGTAATAACAAAACCTGACCTAACTCAAACAAACCAAAACTATGCTTTATGGAGGTAGAATGTGTTTACAACTTATCTCGTAGTTACCTTAAATTGCTGGTTTGCACCTGGCAGTCAAACTGCCTGCCGACCCTTTCTACCGACTGTATGTAAAGGGCCTTGGACTGTCTGTTTCATCCCGCCCTCAAAGTTCTGATCAATTCCGCAAAGTAAGAAACAATCTCATTGATTGATTATTTGGGCTCAAGGGTGAACAATTTAGCTGGCGGCCACGTCACGCGCGAAACCTTTCTGGAAGTATATGGCTACCTATGCCCGGCCGTAACCTGGGGTGCTCCAACCTCGGGTGTGTTCCCGTGGTTCCACTCAAGATAACTAGAGACAACAGGTACTCCAAAGTTGGCTGTTCTAGTATAGTTAGTTTAAACTAGACAAAACCTACGCCAAGTGACGTCATATACCAGAAGCGCTTTTTTATTCTAGTTTTGGACTATACCAATAAATCTACTAAATATGGTGCTTTCATTTTAGCACAATTATGGCGCTTTTCTCACGATTAGTTTCCCCGTTGGTTGTAAAGCATATCAGTCATTCATTGAAGCTTGAATATTCTATCTTATTCTGCTAGCGTGCCGGTGGCTTTGAACCGAAAGGCACCACCCCCAGAATTAATTTATCCATGGCATGGTTGATATTGAGAACACACACCTCAGACAATTTTTGCGAATTAAGGCCTTATACCCACAATGTCAACTTGGTCAGCATGTCATTGATGCAATATGGTGATTATTGTTAGCATGTGCGTTTGTCCCCTGTCAATTATCATATTGTTTCTGTGTGCTATATGTAAACATGCCATACTGGGCCATTCACCAACTTGTGGACAATTTGGTAATTGCTTGCCCATTGTATCATGGCTGGGCAGTAGTGGTAGTAGGGTAAGAGGGAGTTTCCAAACACTTAATGCATGTAACAAATTACTCTACAACTGCTTTTGTGTGGCCAAACCAGTAATTATACTGTTTACTGAATTTAAAAAAATGAAGATGGTATCCATATTCAGATGATTCTCTCTATCAAAGTCATCTAACCACTCACATAGATCTACTTTAAAACATATAATTGTTTTGTAGTGTTGTCCTATATTCTGAACATGAACGTGGTTGTGCAGGATTACTTCACTGTAGCTGTTGTGGTACCAATTATTAGTAGCCAGTAAAAATACTGGTGTAATTGCCAAAAAATATGAGACCTTAAAATAAATTTTCAGGGAAATATGTACTTTTTAGTTGATATTTGAATTCTTGATATGCCTTTCCAATGCAAAGTTGATTGATGTGGTTAAAATGTGACCACTCTCACCTGTACTGTGCGAGATGTGATTTAAGGGTTCATTATTGCAGTTTTGAGTGTTTACAAGTAACGTTTTGCACATTTTTACCTAGGCAAAGCTAAAATGAGGTTGTGATAAGTTAGGCATTTCTTTAGCTTCCTCAATTTTCAGATCGAGTTGTTCATGAATGTGATTTTTTTTAATTGGAAGCTAATTTGTGTTCTTTTCTGAAGAGAGACAAGGCTGGAGCTGTGTGAGGTTTTTACAATTGCACCTGCAGATGAATATTTGCAATTTTAGTTGAGGTGGCATTTCAATAAAAAAAATTGTAAATGCATGTTTCTGAATGTCATTAAGATGATATGACCATTGTATTCCAGCGCAAATGTATGCTTTTCAGTTCGTAAGTGAAGTAATGCGAAATGTGTTGCTTTGAGTGGGGTAATTGGTAATGAAGGATAATGCTAAATGTATAAACAGTGCATCCAAACCAATGCCACCCATTGAATGTCTTTGACATCACATATGCAACAATGCTGGTTGAGTTATCACCACAATCCTTCCACAGTCTAAACCTAACCTACCTCTTTTTCAGGACAAACACTGTTGTTTCTATTCTATCCTCCAAATTCCAAAAACCTTGGTATTTATATATAAGAAGCCCCAATGAAGACAATTTTTTAGACAGATGTATGGACTGAACTTCTTGAAGCTTACTAGCAACTTCTTCCCAGTATCTTAAAAATAATTTTCCATAAACTGTGTTGAATGAAGAATAAGGCTACTTGGGAGTAGTGAAGGATCAAAAGAAGACAGGATAGGCAGTCATGCAAGGAAAGCCAAAACCAGGTTTAATTATACCAAAAAAAATGAATACATATATTTGCATGTGGCTATTTCTAACATTTTTATCATGATATTCCAGCAGAATAATCGCCAGCCCTTTCTACATGGAGTAATGATAACAGATTCTGCCTAGGATACAAAATATATGCTGCCATTAACTGAGTTCCCATGTCACGAGGTTAATTAATATACGGTGCACAATTGATGCGAGTGTGTGATTAAGGTACAATGGATCTACCATTTCCTTCGTGAATCACGTTCAACATCCAGCATACAATATCAGTAGGTTTTAGATGACCGAACATGAGCATTTTTAGGAGGTCCAACATCAGTTGTTTAGGTTAGATTCAGTTAGGATATTTTTGTAGTTTGACATCAGTGTTCTTTGTTAGCCACCAAAAACCCCATTTCCCCACACTTTCCATATTTTCCATATTATTCCATATTCTCCCCACACTTCCCATAACCTCTTATATCTTATGGCGTGGGGGATAGCATGTACTGTCATTGTCAACATTTGTGTTTTTCCTAGTGTTTGAAAAATCTTAGTTGAATGATATTAATATTATTTTTTAGTGAAATTACTTTTTTCTAGATATCAGCACATGAACTTAAACTGCCGATTTGATGAGTTTCCATTTCCCATACAAGTGAATATCAGCTTCCTTCAAATCACATCAGATAATGATGTGAATTGAAGAAATGTTAAATGCTAAGCGTGGCGGTGGGGGGGGGGGAATGATGTGTGGTCTGGTCCATGGCCAGAAAGAAACCAGCGGACCGATCGCTGGGCACCCATTTGCGTATCCCGAAGATGAACCACGAGAAGCGTTCTGGACTCTCCTAAGCCTTAGCGATCTGACGGTTCCCACCGAGGAATTCTTCCACACATTCAGAGAGATGGATGCAGCGTTTTCTGTTCACCATGCCCAAGAACCCAACAATCTCAGCAGACACCCGGAGGTCATTGAAAGTTACCGCCAGGTGTTTGAATCCAGATTCAATTCCATAGATAGAATATAATTAAGTGCTTTGCGAGGATTCGGACATTTATTCATCTCGGGCTGGTGAACAAGGTGAACGTCGCCAAGCTCGCAAAGCGGCAGCAGCGGAAAGCCGAGCAGTTTGCTCAGTGACTGCGAAGTATGGGCCGCACTTGGGCGATACTTCACATTCAGATCAGTGTTTGAATCTTTCATTGTTTGGACGTATAGGTGCATCACCTGCCGTTGATCATATAGCAGCATATCATGACTTTCTACACAAATATTACACGAGACTAAACGTACGTGTTGCAGTCGCACCGAGTGTATGTCAAGCTCAACAGCTGATATGTGCCTGTGTTTGTGAAGTCGGTAGAGCGCAGCCTGTAGGCTTACGCGTACCCATCGTCCTACTACGGTGCTCGTGAGTAGTCTGTGTATGTATGCATGTCGAGTTCTTCTCAGCCACAGATGTCACGATGAGGATGTTCCATCTATTCTTGCCAGTTCGTCCGATTTTGTAAGGTGCCAGATATGTACGTACTGTAATGTTAGGTATTGTAATGTATTGCCGCAATGCAATCTCATTTAGTACCGTGGCTTATCTGCACCTGCTACCGATAACCTCTTATGTCACGTGTTTGGTGGAGCCGCGGTAGCCTAGTCCGTAGGGTGTTGGGCTTTTGACCGCAAGATTATGGGTTCGAGTCCCGCAACCAGCGGAATTACCGAGTCCACCCGCGACCAATCGGATTGAGAATTTGGCGACGCTATATGGCCTTGCAGTTAATTGCGTCGTAAAGGAACCCTAGGTTCTTTTTCTGCTTCATGTGTTTGCTTCTCCCAATATATGTCTTGCGTTGTGCTTCCTCAATGTATCGTTTTAATACGCACTCTGTTGGGCGCCGGAATATATATATATATATATATATATATATGTATATATATATATATATATATATTCATGTGCACGAAATGACGAACGCAGTCCATGCGCCCAAAATGCACATTCACTTCCACCACAGAGTACACAACCGAGAAACAATCGGCAGTGGGAGTGAGGGCCTTCCTCAATCTTGGCAGTCTCGTCTTCTCCAGATGCATGCTCCTCGTATAAACAACTGATCTGATCGATAAACAACTTTTGTTGCCGTATCTATGTCGTGCTGTACTGCAAAATGCGCGATTTTTCTAAAATTTAAGATTTAGTCCCAGTTGTTGCTGGGGTGGCTTTAGGGACCAGGGTTCTATTGCTAAGCAGAGCTTGTTGCGTGAACCCTCGCCCCACCACCCGATCCACGAATTCCTTTTCAACGTCAGAATTTTGATCGAAAGTTTAACGTGCCGTCAATACACCGACACGGCCGCCCGGTAGCTCGTCCCCGGCCTTATCGGGCCAGCTGCCAACTCACACTCCCGACCGGGGGCTAAACGCGAGCGCGCGAAGCGACCCGAACACTGTGTTGCCAGGACAGGGGAGACCAGCACAGGCCAGCGCTCTAACCAACTGAGCTACCTGGGTGGCATTTCAGGTTGCACGACGCGAATAAAGAAAGCATATTATAAAAGGAAAATATTTTCCTTAGTTAAAAATAGAACACATTTAATTAAAAAGATGTATGGTATTACGTGGCAATTGTCCATTCCAACCACAAATTAAGCTGTTATTAAAGTTGCTTCCGAGCTGGTTGGCATAGAAATTGCTGTTACCCCTGCATTATTGCATGCATGACAGAAGTTTGATTCACATGGCGTCAGCGACGCAGCCAATTCATTTCGACTGAAAATGCCGAATAACGGTATGCGAACATGGGCAAAGCCACGGTGGGGAATGAACGGGGATGCTTCCCCAATCTTGCCAAGTTCCGCGTTAAGCCTTTGACAATGCATGATAATCGAACCGAAATCCTCATGCGGGCATCTGAAATCCGTCTTAGCGCTTACGGGTTCCACAAAGTTGTTGCCGAATCTAAATCGAGCGTTCATGGTACGAAAAGCATGATTTTTTATTTTATTTTGCGCCGGCACTCCAGAAAGTTCAGGATTGTCACCAAAATATTTTAGCAAACGTCTGCTCCTGTCAAAGCAATGCTTGTCGCAGTCCTGGTGGCGTGTGTTCGCCGTGTATCGTAAGAGGCGTGGAGCAGAGCTTATAACTGGCATAGCTCTGACTCCAGCTCGGGTCCAGTCATTTGACTGTTCAGCAGCATGCACAATTGTTGGTTTTGTCACCTTGACAATCATGTACTGTTATTATATGCACACCTCTAGGAGCAGGGACTAATGTTGGTCGGCGTGTACTGGTGGGAGGGGAAAGGGCAACCGTTAGTTTTTAGCTCAATATTTGTAATGCACTGCCGTAGTGCCACAGATGATTACATTCAAGGGATCCTGTCTCCTGTCCGACCCCCGATGGTCCGCCGCCCGTGTCAGGAAGGGACTGTGGGCCTGGACACTGCCATAAGTGGTGACGTGTTCCGCATTTATTATGCCTGGCTGATTAGAAGTGTCCCACCATAAATTTAAGGTGGCAGAACCCCAGCCTTGCAAAATATCTGCGTATTTTCCTTCTCTTTATGAAAAAGATCGTCCCATGTGAACAGTGTCTTAATTCACTGTCGCTTATTAGAAGGACTTGCCACGACGCGCACAAAAAGCTGCCGGCCTCCAGGCTCGAACCGGCTACCTCCGAGTCGGCAAACCGACGCGCTACCAACTGCGCTACCAACACCGAATCGCTCCGCCCGCTTAATTTAAATAGTGTCGATGGATATGACATGGGTCTAAATAACACCATTTTACACAATAACTAACATATTCATGTGAAAGTCTCCCATGATTATCGAAATACCATGAAACAAGCTTTCAGATGACGTATAATTTGCACCACCCACGTATACTTGTTAGTCAGGAACGTACGCGGAAAAGTACCATTTCTTGCTGTCGTGATAACCTGCTGAACCCAAATCAGCGCCCAGATGACGTCCCCGGCTGCCAATGAACATTGACAGGGGCCGGTTCCACTAACCTCCACAAACCTCCACTGGTCGTTCCCGTGGCCAACCCAGTGGAGATTTTTCCTCCACCAACCTCCACCAGTGGAGCAAAAGCTCCACCAGCCGAGGAGCAGGGTCCAATTGTGATTTTTCAGTGGAGCTCAATCATGGCGCACTTGTTTCATATATTTGCGCGTAAACAAAGTCCCCCGTCATATGAATATCATCTGCATGCATCAACTGAATACCAGGATCATCCTTCGCAAAGGAAATATGAAATTACAACTATGAACAATAATCGAAGTAACAGATGACGTAGTTCAAAGGCCACATAACATCCCTTTTGTGGCCTTTGATCTACGTCATTCGTCCAAAGGGGAAGATGTTAATTTACCGGAGGGACCGCCACAATCTCCGTGCCGCAACTGCCGCAATGCGGCGCCAATAAGATTCTACTCGAGCCCGATCGACGAGGTCGAGCAAGTTGAGATGGAGAAAAGCCAGCATCGGGCAGAAGAGCGTCTCTGGGCCCAGGTAGCCAGACACCAGATATGCTGTACATTAAGAAGGCAGGCTGTAACCAACCGCAAAACTGGGCAGACGATGCCGAGTGCTCAACCGAGAGGGAAGAGAGATTGCTTGGTTCATCCTACAGGGGAAAAGAACATCTGTTCTCCCGCAGTCCCTGGGGGCACATATATTGCTAGAAATAAAGACAACTTTGGGACTTTGTATCATAAGTCATACCATATACATTGTGCGATCATCTGGACAAACATTTCAGGAGCGATTTGACCAATAAACCAGATACAGCACCAAACACTTCCTTTTTGTCGCGGAATTCAGACCACTGTCAGCTGATTTCTCCACCGGTCGTTCCCGTGGGCAGGTCTGAACTAGCCTCAACTAACCTCCACTGAGTTCCTTCTGGTGGAGCCACGGGAACCAGTCTCAACTGAGTCAGCCACGCACAAGTTAGCATGGGAGGATCCAGGCACCTGTCATCCCCATGCCTTCCTGCGTGTCGGGTCGAATGGTACAAATGACGTCATCTAGGGTACAACTTTTGGGCCGTTTTAATGGTTTCATGCATTTTAAAATGGAAATATTTTCACTTCAACTCACTTTCTAAATCCTATAATATCACGTTTGTGCTTTTGGAATCGTATTGAACTGTTATTTTCTCATTCTCAGTTAGGCTGCGAATTAGGCGACGACCATCACGAATGCAGCGTTTTAGGGGCACTCATTTTCTCAAATTCTTAGATGGCGCAGTTGTGTCATAACTAGCGCAGTTGTTTGCATAGCTCCCTCGTAGGTTGTTTTGTGCCTGGTTTTATGTCTGTCGCACCCTGTGTTCGATGTACGTGCGTTTTAGTTTTATTTGTATTGTATAGTGTTCTGTTGTGGTGTGTCTTTATCATCTGGAAGAAAGATATGGAAAGAATAGATTGTCAACCAACATGCTTATGTTTTCAAGAGATGAAATTGCATATTAGACCTGGTTGACAGTGAAAAGGATCTGATGGAGTTCATCCAACCAGCCCATCCATTTGTTCCAACCACTTTACCTCTGATCATTATGATCCTAGCCACGGATGGAGCTGAAAATAATGTCAGTGTCAACATCTGTCTTTTCTGGTGTCATTCCATGAATTAGCCTGCCTATCAGATCTGTATGGTATGGAGTGTTGCATCATGCTTGTCTGGAATGCTAGCTACATTTTGGAGCATCTTAGACATCAAGACAAAAAAGATCATTGTGACTATGAGCCACAAGGGCCCTTCTTGGTTGCACTCTGAACACCCAGCCAGTTGCCCACCAAATCCGTCGATCAGCCCTCCCTTGAATACTGAAAAGGAAGCCCTCTATTCTTCTAATAATTGACTATGGTGTTTTAAAGATGTTCATTGTGCTGCTCCTGACAATGGTTTTTAGCATCTGGTTCCAATGTTCTATTTCCCTGTTGGTGAAGAGAGACTGTCTAAACCTTGTCCTGCTGTAGTTAACTTTAATTTTGAATTGATGACCTTCAAGTGCATCATTTCTGTTATATTCAAATATTTACCTAATATGTCCATCCTCCTGACCATGAAGAAATTTAAAGACCTCAGTGAGTGCTCCTCTCAACTTTCTATATCTAAGTGAAAACATGTTCAATTTCTTCAACCTTTCCTCATATGCCAGGTTGCTTATGTCATTAACCATTTTTGTAGCAACATTTTGTACTCTCTAAAAGCGAACAATCTTTTTCATAACTAAGAGCCAAAGCTTGGACACAGTATTCCAAATGTGGCCTGACATCCACAGTAAAACTTCCTGATGACTTCCTCAATTATGTATGATACATTCCTATATATTGCCCTAAGCATTCTCATTGCCTTCTTCCTGGATTCTTTCGTCTGTTCTGATGTCCCCAATCTTGTGTTCAAAATAACACCCCGAAGTCCTTCTGCTGAGTCACCGATAGAACTTGGCCACCGCCATCAAATATGGAGCCTTGATATGCTGCCTACCTTATCTTCATATCTTACCTTTGTATAGCTAAATAAAGAACCAGTTCAATTAGTTTGATGCCACTTCTATTCACATGAATTTTAACGCGACCATCATCAGCAAACTGGGACTGGAGCAGGACGGCCTTGCTGTCGTTGCCGGCTTCGTCGCCTACAAAATGAGGCGTCAATACATCGCTTGGCTGTCCGACGTCTGAAGCACCACAGGCGCTCCTGGCCGTTGTGTCCAGCTCTTAGTTAATCACCATCGGTCGCGGCGGGCGCTGCATGCCACATACGTGGTTGAGGGCGATGCCAAACTAGTTCAATTATGATGTCTGCTTCATCATGACTCAACCTGCACAGGCGACACCAGCATCGTGAGACCGGAGGTGGGCGTCATTACTAGCCGGCAGCCGACGCTAGGAGTGTGGCTAGTTGTGTGAGACGGAGGCTGACTCGAGTTAGGCTGCATGTGCGCATTGGCTGGTTGCGCAAGAACTGCTCGGCAGAGCGCAGAGGCAGGTATCTAGGCAGGTTCGCCATCATGTCACCAGGCAGCGATAGGATGTCCACCCTCACACTGCCGGCCATGTGTCACCGTCTCTGCTGTGTGTCGTGCCGTGTCGCTCGGTTCTGCCCTTTGTAACCGTGTTTGCTGTTGCCACCGTGACCAGGGGCGGAATGGCGGCGCCTCCTGTGTTGCCCGTTCTGGCGGCACTTTGCATTGGTTTCATGCCGCCCGATCCTGCCGTTTTGTTGGCGTGTTTTGCTGCTGCCACTGTGACCACTGGCGGGTTCGCGGCGCTCCATGTATCGGCCCGTCCTGGCGGCACTTCATTCTGACGTCGTATCGCCCGGTCCCACCGTCCTGTTGGCGTGTTTTGCTGCTGCCGCTGTGGCCAGGGGCAGACAAGCTGCGCCCGTCCTCGCGGCACTTGACACTACTACCGGCTCTGGTACTGCCATGAAACAGGTGTGGCGTATGCCATTTCATTGTTGCTCATGAGGCCTATGATCATTGGTTTGAAAGAACGATATGCAAAGTCTCTGCTCCACAAACTTCGATTGTGATCCTTCATTCATGCTCTGGATCGGAAACAGCACATAAGCCGACTAGGTCGACTACGCGGACGTGTAGGAGTGTTTTGAATTATCCAGATCTAGTTCTGAACGCATTGTTAGGGAATGCCGCCAATACATGCCTGACCGCTTTTAGCACATCATGTCTGACCGCTTTCCAGTCCATCCGCCGAATGTAACCTCCGAACTAGATGAAATTTTAGATACTTTTGTGATGGGTCAACCCCCCGCTTACGACTGGCGTGAGCCCACCTCCCCCAATCCATAGGCCTTCCTGTTGCCTCCAGGCATTGCTCTCCCAAATCGTTTTCTGGAAGTTCCACCCATGTTGCTGAGCTGGTACGGAGGTTCACAGATGCCCCCATAAAAGGAATGTCTGCCTCTCGCGTGCTCCCTATGGTCCTGTCGATCTTAAAAAAGAAACGATTGTCCCCTTCCTTGCCTCCTATATCAGGGGCACTGCCGCATATAGAGGGAATGAAAGGCCTTTCGGTCAATTAATTTTGGCATGCAGCATCATAAGCCCAATGATAAATTTTAGGTACATTAAGGGACCCGACCCCCTCCCCACCATATTCCATCATGGCGACGACCACACTTCAGATACTTCCTTACTGCATTTCGCCGCGGTAAGGTGCTATTTCTCTTCTATATTTGACCTATCCTACCTCGCTTTGTACGTTCTTCCGGGTATAATATGTGTATAAAAGGTATTGGAGATCCTTCCGGGACTACGACGCTCTAAGTTTTGCACCTGCACCTATTAAATCTTCATTTTATTCCTCGTACCATGCGTACGATGCGTATATTCGATACGTGGTAGCTAGTTGGCCCGTATAAAGTGGTACCCCTGATGACGTCATATAAGGACCTGCGCAGAAAGCTGCGCAGTAGGGATGACGCCACTTCGTATGTATTGCCTTGGGAGGGGCTAAAAAACGGGTGGGTCTACTCTGTTGCCCAGGGCTGTTGCAGTGACCATATTAAGAAACTACCGAACCAAATTCCACTAAACCTTCACCAATCGATTCAGTTTGGTCAATTTATTTGGGACTTTTGAATATGGGGACTCTTACCATTACGCAAAGCTATAAAATTACCCCTCAAACTGGGAGCGGCCATTTTGAAATCAGTTTGAAAGTGTTGCCGTGCCCATGCTCATAAACCGCTCCACCGAATTGAACGAAACCTTCACCATTCGATGCAGCTTAGTCGATTTACTTGGGACTTTACAATATGGTGACCTTGACCTTGACCTAAGGTCGCAGATTAAGTACATATTTATTTTGAATTGTTGCCGTGCCCATGTTCCTAAACTACTGAACCGAATTTCGTGAAACATTCACCAATAGACGTGACATGGCCGATATACTTGGGACTTTTGAATATGGTGACCTTGGCCTTAGGCCAAGGTCATCAAAAAAGCACAAAACCATTCTTAAGACTTTTAACCACGCCCATACTCTGAAAATACCAAATACAATTTCATGAGACCTTCACCAATCGACGTAACGTATTAGATATACGTGGGGCTTCGATATTGTGACCTTGGCTTTAGGTCAAGGTCACCAAAATACACAAAATCTTTTTCGTGCCTATTTGACTCGCCCATGCTCCGAAAGTACGGAACCGAATTTGATGAAACATTCACCAATCGACGTGGAATGGGTGATATATTCTGGAGTTTAAATATGGTGAGCTTGGCCGTCGGTCAAGGTCATCAAAAATGCATAAAACTCATGTTAAGGGTTGTTACGCCGCCCATGCTCCGAAAGTACGAAACCGAATTTCATGAAACCTTCGCCGATCGACGTGCCGTAGTCGATATACTTGGGACTTTTCAATATGGTGGCCTCGGCCCCAGGTCAAGGTCATCAAAAATGCATAAAACTCATTTTAAGGGTCGCTGCTCCGCCCGTGCTCAGAAAGTACGGAATCGAATTTCATGAAACCTTCGCCAATCGACGTGCCGTGGTCGATATACTTGGGAATTTTCAATGTGGTGACCTCGGTCTTAGGTCAAGATCATCAAAAATGCATAAAAGGATGCTTTTTTGAGGTTCCACCGGCCTGGCCCGGGGTTGGGTGGGCCGGTGGTCGGGATTTGGCCAAAGATAATGGTGATGGGTGCGTGGTCGCTAAAGTGTGGGTCAGGGTCGGATGTCCAGGACAGTGTGAGGGCTATGCGGGAAGAGGCAAGTGTGACGTCTGGTGTTGTAGGGAGGAGGGAGCTGATAGGTACTAGGTAGGTTGGTGAGCCGGTGTTGAGTATGGTGAGATTATGCTGTGTGGATATTGCGATGAGTGTGTGTGCTCTGTGATCAGGTTGTATTGTGCGGGTGTCCCATAAGGGGTGATGTGAGTTAAAGTCTCCGGAGAGAATGATAGGTGTGCGAATTTGGTCAGGTGCCTTAGTTAATTCCGAGAGGGTTTCTGTGTTTCGCGCGGGTGGGTCGTAAATGTTGATGAGTGTATAAGCTATGTTGTGTACATGGATTTCAGTTAATAGTATGTCTGCCGTGGTGTCGAAGTGTATCAGGCGGTGACGGGTCGTGCTCCTAATGTATGTGCATACACCGTCTGATCTGTGTGGGTTGTGTGTGTCGTGTCTGTGTAGTGTGTACTGAGGGATGTGAAAGTGATATGGGTCGTTGGGTTTGAAGTGTGTTTCTTTGATGCATAGTGCTATAGGATTTGTTTGTAGTGCGTAATGTTTGAATTCAGGCCAGTGTCTAATGAGTCTGTGTGTGCTCTAATGTATGATCTTGTTCATTGTTTTTGGGTGTTGGCGCGCGCTGGTGGTCTTTCAGGTGAGGTGGGTCTTTTTTAGTTTTTCCCTGGCTTTTGTTGTTGATGAGTGAGGGGTGGCTGTTGATGGGCGGGGGGGGGGGGGGGTGGTAGTTGGTGTGGGGAGATGGTCCGGTATGTGTCTGTTGGTGAGTGTCCGTCGTCAGTGTGTTCCTCTATGTCTGTGTCCCGGTCGGTGTACGTGCGGATTGTGTTTGTTGGCGACTCGTCTGCTGATGGTGAGGTTTGTGGGTAGGGGATGTTGTTGGCTGCTGTGGTGGTGGCGGTGGGGGTTGGGAGGGTGGGGAGGGTGTCCTCTTAGTTGGTCACCGTCCTCTTAGCCAAGGACAGGTCCATGCCCTGGTCCATGCCCTGGACCAGGCGGAGAATTTCCTTCTCCGCCATCCACCGGGGGCAGGTCCTGTCCCCAGCCCCGTGTCCCCCCCCGCAGGCGGCGCAGCAGGCCTCGCCGCTGTCGCACACTTCGGTGTTGTGTAGTTGGGCGCAGCGGCCTCATGTGTAGGTGTCGGCGTGGCACCCCCCCCTCCCCTCGCGGAGTGGCCGTAGCGCTGACACCGCTTACAGCGCCGCGGGAGGGGTGCGCGTGGTGTAACGGGTACCGTAGGTACCCCGCTTTGATGTGTGTTGGTGGTGTCCTGGTGTTGAATGTCAGTATCAGCAGGTGGTTTGTGGTGTATCCTGGCCTCGGGGGCGGCCGGTACACGGCGGAGACAGCCTGCCCCACAAGCTCGAGGGCCAGTGTCTCCGCCGGTATACCAGCCAGCTCCCGGGCCAGGATAGTCCCCTGGCTGGTGTTAAGGTTTGTGACTGGTGTGATAGTGATTGGGGTGTTCTTTATGCTTTTAATTTTGGTGAGTAAATATGCGTCGGTTTTGTCATTTGCCTGGAATAGGAGCGCCCCTGATCTTAGGGGTTTGGCGTGTAGGGGCACCCCTATGTAATGTGAGATTTGTCCATCCGCCAGCAAGGGGTCCAGGGTGCTCATTCGCTCCCCGTCCCCCCGGCGGCAGACGAAGAAATCTACCGTGCGTGGTGGTTCGGTGGTGGTCATGTTCGTGTTTATGACGGTCGGGTTCTGTTGTATTGTGGTGTTGGAGAAAGAGTGTAGATGACAGGTGAGTGGCACACGGTACACTTGACAAAATTTGGCGGAGGGTAAAGAAGGGCGTGAAGAGAGCCCGACAGGTGTAACAGAGGGGGCAGATAAAGACGAAGAGTACACAAATAAATCAGAAACTGTGCTTGAAGGGAGCACGAATAGACAGATCAGATAAAGATCGTGCAGAGGGCACTAAAGGGAAGATCTGGTGGGGGTTGGGGGGGTTCCTGGGTGGGGGGGGGGAGTGGCAGCACCGCGGGCTGACCTTCTAGTAGTGATGGTTTGAAGTAGGTACATGGAGCTGAAGTTTAGACGAAGGCACTGCACTGTATCACTGAAGAGAGGACTTGCAGATGTAGATGTAGAGATGTTGTAGAGCACGTAGATGCAGGTAGAAAGCTTGTAGAGGATGGTGCAGAGCGTGGTGGTAGAGAATGCTGAGAAGTATATGCAGAACCTTGAAGTTGAAGGTAGCTGAAAATAGGTTAGCGGAGCGGGAAGGTAGTGTTTGTAGGTGTAGGTTGGGTTTGGAGCGGTGTTTGTGTTCTCTGGCAGTG
The DNA here is from genome assembly GCA_034440575.1 of Imbricaverruca yamaguchii. Classification (NCBI taxonomy): domain Eukaryota; kingdom Metazoa; phylum Arthropoda; class Thecostraca; family Neoverrucidae; genus Imbricaverruca; species Imbricaverruca yamaguchii. The sequence goes on along the minus strand of JAOTOL010001459.1, from coordinate 991,604 downwards.
GGTATGCGTATGTGTTGGTTTGGTGGTGGGTGGCAGGTGGCAGGTGGCAGGTGGCGGGTGGCGTCTTCTCCCGGGGCCGTCCGCACTGTGACCGCAGAGCTGGCGTCCTCTTCTCCTTCACTCCTGCCGTCCTCCTCCGTTTTCAAGCTCCCGTGCTTCGGTAAGAGGCAGGTTCAGGTCTCGACCTTCGTGCAGGCGTGCAAAACCGGAAAAAAGTGGTATGTATTATACTAATCCGGTAGTGTGTGAGTGAGTTTTGCCAGCCTGCCACCGTGTGGTGATATCGGCTGGTTCCGGTTGAGAGAAGATGTGTAAGAGAGTGAGTAACGTAGGGTAGGAGGATGAATCCGAGGTGGAGGTTTAGTAGAGTAGTCGAGCAGTGGTGAAGTAGCGTTGAGATGGTCTTGAAGAGTAGAGCTGAGGTAGTCCGGATCGATTGAAGATGTAGAGCTGGTGCAGTAGAGTTGTTTGAGAGCCGGAGATGATGAAGTCGAGAGAGAGAGTTAGTCCGGTCGGTGCCACATTGGGTTATGGGGTGTAGTGTGGGGGGGGTCGTGTCATCGCCAGAATTGAACATTGCAAGAATATATATATATATCTTTTTCCTTTTTTTTCTTTTCGTAACGTATCTTTTTTCTTTTTTCCACGTTTTCCTGGTTTTGTTCATTTTCTCTTTGGTTTTTAACATATCCTTTCCTTTTTTTGTCTTTCCTTTTTCACAATTATTCCATAATGCGTGTAGTTTTAAGAAAGTGGAAGAGGTGTTCGTGTAATGCTGGATGGTCGTCGTTGAGGAGCGTGGTGAGGTTCAGTGGGATGTTGTTCGTGGTGCAATAGTTTGTGATATGTTGTCTTTGGTTGTTGTAATTGGTGCAGTATATGAGCATGTGTTTGACTGTGAGTGTGTTGCGACAGGTAGTGCATTGTGGTCGTGGTTGATTGAGTAGGAGGTATGAGTGTGTGAGTGCTGTGTGTCCTATGCGTAGTCGTGTTAGTGTCCGTTCTCTTAGTCTGGTGTATTGGTTGATGGAGTGCCAATGTTCGTGTTTGGGGTGTATTTCGTGTAGCTGTGTTGTTATTGCATCCCATGTTTGTTGTAGGCGTTTGTTAATGGCCTGTCGTATTGTGGGATAGTAGTCGGATTGTGAATAGGGGCATTGTGTGATTTGTTGTAGTGTTGTGGCTATGTTTGCTTATGTGTCGGCGTGTTCGTTGCCGTGTATGTTTGTGTGACTTGGGATCCAGAGAATTGTTGGCCGTTGTAGTATGGTGAGTTGTTTGTGGATGTGCAGTATTTTGGGCGTTTGTTAATGGCCTGTCGTATTGTGGGATAGTAGTCGGATTGTGAATAGGGGCATTGTGTGATTTGTTGTAGTGTTGTGGCTATGTTTGCTTATGTGTCGGCGTGTTCGTTGCCGTGGATGTTTGTGTGACTTGGGATCCATATAAGTGTTGGCCGTTGTGGTATGGTGAGTTGTTTGTGGATGCATAGTATTTTGGGTATGAGGGGGTGCTTGTATTTGGTGTGAGGTGTTATGTTGTGTAGTGCTTATTTTGCGTCTGTGGCTATGATGTTGTGTTCAATTTTGGTGTTGTAGATGGTGCAATATGTCGAGAATATTGCGAATAGTTCTGCTGTGTATGTGGATGCCGCGTCGTGCAGACGGGCGCGTAGGATGACCCGTGGCGGTGCTGCGTTGGTGTACAGCACCGCCGCTGCGCCCGTCTGCTGTGTATGTGATTTGGAGCCGTCTGTATATATGATATTGTAGTTGGCGTACTGTGCTGTGAATTGTAGGAATATTTGTTGTATTTCTGCGTGTGTGTATGTGTTTTTTGGCTTGTCAATGAGGAAGTGTGTGTTGGGTGTCGGCTGTTTCCACCATGCGATGGGCTGTGGGTGTGGTGTTGTCGTTGGGAGTGTTATGTCTAGTGTGTTAGCGTGTCGGTGTATGCGGCAGCCTATTGTGGTTTGTAGTCGTGTGGAGTTCATGAGTTGGTGTCTGCGTGCTGTGCGGAGTTTTAGTGCCCGTGTGCATGGGTGTTGTTTCGTGAGTTGTGTTTTGTAGTGGTATCTAAGTAGTGCTTCTATACGTCTGTGCTGTAATTCTTGGATGCGGTTGTATATGTGAAGAGCGTGGGAAGGTGAGGTGATGAAGGCTCCTGTGACTATTTGAAGAGATCGTCGTCGAATAGAATCTATAATTTTGAGGTTTCATTTAGCTGCGTTTTCAAAGAGTGGGGATCCGTATTCCAGAATTGACCGAATGAGTGATTTGTAAAGGGACAGAAGTGTGTTTCGGTTGGATCCCCACCGTGTGCCAGAAAGTGCTCGTAGTATGTTGATTCTTTTTGAGGCGCGTTTTTGTATGTTTAGGAAGTGTGGCCGAAAAAGTAGTCGTTGGTCTAATGTGATACCTATAAATTTTGTTGTGGTGACAAAGGGAATGGGTGAGTTGTTTATTTTTATGGGTTGTAGATTTGTGTCTCTGTTGTAGCCGAAAATCATACATTTGGATTTGAGTGGTGCTATATGGAGGTTTAGTGTGGCAAGTTTGTTGTTGAGTTCTGTTAGTGCGTGTTGTAGTACTGTTAGTGCGTTTGCTGGTGCTTTTGTTGATGTCCATAGTACTATGTCGTCGGCGTAGACTGCAATTTTGGTCGAAAAGTTGTCGGTGACGGCGGAATTTACGGCTAAAATGACGAGTAGGGGACTAATAACTGAACCTTGCATTAAATCCGTGGTGGGGAATTTGGTGTCTGAGGTGTGGGGCCAAATTTGTACTTGAAAAGATCTGTTGAGTAGATAGAAATGGAGGTAATGCAACCGTCTGCCTTGTATGTCGATGTTGTGTAAGTGTCGTAATAGTGCTGTTATGTTGATGGTGTCATAGGCTTGTTTTAGATCCAGAAAGACGGCGGTCGTGGAACGTCTCCTGGCCGCCGCTTCCTGGATGTTTGTGATCAGGTAGGTGAGGTTGTCTAAACATGATCGATTGGGAAGGAAGCCTGATTGAATAGGAGAGATTAAGTGATGTGTTTGAATGATATGGAGGAGGCGTTTTTTAACAAGACGTTCGAATAGTTTGTGAAAGCAGCTAGTGAGGGCAATAGGGCGACAGGAGGTGCAAAAAGTTGAGTCTGTGTTTGGTTCAAGTATAGGTAGGAGAGAAGCGTGTAGCCAGGATAAGTGAGGAAGTCATCAGGAAGACAAAAAAAAACCAGGAAGAAAGTATTGAGAATGCTTGGGGCAATAAATAGGAATGTATCATATAGAAGTGAGGAAGTCACCAGGAAGCTTTACTGTGCATGTCAGGCCACATTTGGAAAACTGTCCAAGCTTGGTCTCCTAGTTATGAAAAAGAGGCTTTTAGAGAGTACAAAAGAGGGCTACAAAAATGGTTAATGATATAAGTAGCCTGGTATATGAGGAAAGATTGAAGAAATTGAATATGCTTTCACTTAGATATAAAAAGTTGAGAGATCTCATTTAGGTCTTTAAATTTGTTCATGGTCAGGATAATGGATATATCAGGTAAACATTTGAATCTAACATAAATGATGCAATAAAAGTTCATCAATTCAAAATTCAAGTTAACTTCAGCAAGAGAAGGTTAAGAAAGTATTTCTTTACCAACAGTGTAATAGAACACTGGAACCAGCTGCCAAAACCCATTGTGAGTATCAGTAGTTCTTGTAATTTAGCTTTTCTTGAAAAACAGTTTTGGTATGGTTAGGCTTTTCTTAATTTGAACATTTTTAAAGAAGAAAAACATGCTTCAAAATTGTCAATTTGTATTAAAAAAATTGTTTTTTTTTCTTGCATAGATGGATGGGATAGGTTAGCTTATATTACATAATTTTTTCTTGATTGAAAACACTACCTTTTATGCTATATTACCAAACTCAGACCATTTTTGGGTGACATGCCGCCTCCAAACTGAAAAGCATGCCTTTGCAGAGGAATCAAGTGGTCTTATCATGTTGAGTACATTGATAAGCATTGCATTAGAAGAAGAAATTCCTTGAAATCCTAAATTATCTAAAACTGCTAATTTACCGGATTAGCGGAATCAGCACATTAGATACCTAATACCAACGGAACACACCTCAATTTCCATCACTAATTAACGACAGCAAAAGTTACTTTTAACACTGCAACTACACACAAGACACACCACAACACAACACTATGCAATAAAACTACAACTAAAACGCAGGTACATCTAACACAAGGTGTGACACGACATATAAAACAACCTACGAGGGAGCTATGTAAACAACTGCGCTAGTTATGACTCAACTGCGTCATCTAAGAGTTTGAGAAAATGCGTGCTCCTAAAACGATGCATTCGTGATGGTCGTCGCCTAATTCGCAGCCTAACTGAGGATGATAAAATAACAGTTCAACACGATTCCAAAAGCACGGACGTGATATTATATGATTTAGAAAGTGAGTTGAATTCAAAACATTTCCATTTTGATAAGCATGAAAGCACTAAAACGGCCCAAAATGGGACCCCAAATGACGTCATTTGTACCATTCGAGCCGACACGCGGGAAGGCAGGCATGGGGATGACAGGGGCCCGGGTACACCAAGTACCATAAAGTCTAAGAATCATAATGTCCAAAATCCAAACGTCCAAGAATAATAAAGTTCAAAACAGAACATACAGACACAAAGTACAAAGACGCAACGTCCAATATCAAAAATATCACGAAGTCCAACAATAGTGGGCATGCTCTCGACAATCTTGAAAAATTGTATTGACAGCATGCTCAAGGTAGTAACGAAAGCTGTTGTCTTATGTTACATAAATCCAATATCTCGTCCAAGGCGGTGTAGTCCAAATCGCGGCCAGATAGGTCCAAGTTGAACTAGAGATGAGTACAGTTGCCGTTTGTTACGCTAGGATGAATGCTAGTTGTCATGGCTTATGTAATATGGCATTTTTTGTTGTGGGTTTTCATTCCGTTCAGTTATATAAAATAATACCTATCAGCGTGTGACATCATTGGAACTGCTATTCGTTCCCATTTTCTACTTAATATTAATTATGCTGGCTCGCTCTATCTCTGAGGACGAGGCGTCCGGCAAACGAGCAAAATTCGCCGCGGAGAGCGTGCTGCCGCGGCGGAAGGGAGCAGGGGTGGTTGCGCCGACCATTTCCCAGCAATCCTGTACTATTGGCTACGCGATTGTTGTAGTTCTTACGGTAAAATGTGGTTGAAACGAAAATCAGGATTACCAATGTAAACACGAGTTGAAGCAAATCCGTATCCGGCAGATTCGTTTGCAAGGAGCATTGACCGTCATGCTCCCACTTCTTTGCATGGGGCATCAACTGCATCCCAACCATTAGAGGTGCATTGCTACTGTTATTACGCGCGACTTGTAATAGAAGCACACTGCGTATTATAAGTAATGGCATCTTTTCCAAAGCGAGGGTTGAGCAAGAAGGATTTTGATGAAAAGAAGAAGAAACATGAGCAAGAGAAAGAAGCTGCAAAGGTTGGTATCAGGAACTTAGGGTTTCCAAACACTTAGGACATCGTGCAACATAAAGACATAAAGACATAAAAGATTAGTGCAAATATGAGCCACAAGGACCCTTCTTGGTTGCACTCTGTACACTGAACCAGTTCCCCACCAAATCTGTTGATCAGCCCTCCCTGTAATACTGAAAAGCAAGCCCTCTATTCTTATAATGATTGTCTATGCTGCTTTTAAAGATGTTCGATGTGCTGCTACTGACAATGTTTTCTGGCAGCTGGTTCCAGTGTTCTACTACCCTGTTGGTGAAGAAAGTGCCTTAACCTTGTTATGCTGTGGTTAACTTTAATTTTGAATTTATGACCTCTAATTGCATCATTTCTCTTCAATTCAAACATTTCCCCAAGATATCCCCTCTCCAGACCATGAAAAAATGTAAAGGCCCAATGAGATCTCCTCTCAGCATTCTATATCTAAGTGAAAACATATTCAATTTCTTCAATCTTTCCTCATATGCCAGGTTGCTTATGCCATTAACCATTTTTGTAGCCCTCTTTTGTACTCTCTCTAAAAGCCAACAATCTTTTTCATAGCTAGGATACCAAGCTTGGATGCAGTATTCCAAATGTGGCCTGACATATGCACAGCAAAGCTTCCTGATCACTTCCTCACTTCTGCATGATACATTCCTATTTATTGCCCAGAGCATTCTCAGTACCTTATTCCTGGCTTCCTTGGTCTGTTCTGATGCTCCCAGTTTTGTGTTTAGAATAACACCTAAATCCTTCTCCTGTTGAGTCACTGATAGCACTTGGCCACCCATGAAGTATGGAGCCTTCATATGCTGCTTACCTACATGCATGGTTTTACACTTATCAAAATTAAATAGCAACAAATAGCTCTACTGCTGTTCCATTTGATGAAATTCCTTCAACCACTTGCAAAGAGCAACTTTAACTATCAAATAGATAATTATTTCATAGTGGTGTGCAATATTCAGAACATAGAAATGTGGTTGCTCAGAATTACTCTGCTGTAGCTGTTGTGGTATAGGTTATTAGTAGTTGCTAAAAAATGTTAGTGAAATGGTGAAAATATATCGGAGGTCACTTCCGTATGGCTTTCTTAAGCTGACTGCTTTTGGAAGCCTAAAAACAGTGCTAGCAAACTTAACCAGCTCTATGCACAAATAATAAGTAAAACTATGTGATCAGACCTTCATATTTCAGGAGATAAAAGCCCCTCTTATTCATATATAAGTATTCAGATATGAATACTTATATGTGAATATAAAGTCCAAAAGAAAGTGCTTGTGAAATGGAGCTTGTTCAGAAACCCTGCTTACCAAACTACCTGCTTCAACTGTCAACTGGTTCTGTCATCTGGTTGGCTCTCCAAATTCTCATGTTTCACATCACCAGAGATGAGCTCTGGCAGATCAATAGGAGCCTGTATCTACGGGTGCACTAGTCCCCTAGATCAAAGACAAATGAGCTAGCAGATAGACAGGGTAGGCAACAGGAACTGGGAAGTGTACCTCAACTTTCAGCAGAATTAGGTAAATTTGCATTACAGGGTAAGTTGGATTTGGGATTTTTCTCTTCAAATATGCATTTTAATGTGATTAAGGTCAGGTTAATGCAACATATGTTACATACCTTAATGGCATGTGATAGACTGTGGCTCATCCATTGGTACTTTAATGGTGTTAGACTGACCAGCACAGTGATTGGGCTGGGGAATATAAAGTTTGGTGCCTCAAGAATGAAGCTATGGATCTTGTGGCTGTGGAATTCATTCAAAAACAAAAGCTGGCAGTCCTTGGAACAATGCAGGCAAATATCCTCCCTGAGAATGACACTGTATTGTCTACAAATGATAAACTTCCATGATTGTCCTCAAAAGGAAGCTGAATAATTTTGTGAAGTACTGGAGTGCAGCTGGTATCCAGTGAAGCCATCCTTGCATGGATGCCCATGGCTGCATGTGGCTTGCATGCTGACTTCTCTGCTTCAAGTTACAATTTCAAGAGTTAAGCAAATATGTATGAATATATTGATATAATGTCAAAGATAACAAGTCACATACTGATGTATCAGTATGCATACTGGAGTACAATATATCAGTAGCAGAGAGAAGTGAGAATAGCCAACTTTGTAAAAAGTTACCACATATTTTGGAGTGATCAGATCAGATCAGATCAGACTGGGTGATCAGGACAAGCTGTTTGCCCCTCATATCTGTGCAAGTAATGTGTGGAAGGCCTACGAGCCTGGAAGAACAGAACCTGGAAATCCATGCTGTTCATGGGTGCAAAATGACCCTATATTTTCACACTCCCCTAAACTCCAATCCACCACCATCTATGCTGTTCGGCATTACCATGGTGTGGTGGGAGGGAAAGGATCATACCACCGACTGGTATTTTTGTATGACAGATCTGAAAGGAGTAAATCGAAAGAAACAGAAGAATGTAAAATATCCAGATGTGCTATCAGCCATGAAGCCAGTCCCTCATGGTCCAGATGTCCCCATCCCTGAACCCGATATCGACATCGAGTCATCTTCCGACTCTAGTGGGAATGAAATGGACGCAGTCGCGTCTGGTGCATATGAACCGACCGAGAACGATCGACCAGTACCATTGAACCAAGCTGAGCTCAATGATCTAAAGAGGGACCTGAACTTGTCCAAGGAATCTGCTCAGCTGCTCGGTTCACGGCTCCGCGAGAAACGTTTGCTGGCGCCTGAAACGACATTCTTTTGGTATCGGAATCGCGAAAAAGAATTCAGATAATTATTTACCTTTGATAAAGAACATTCTCTAGTCTACTGCAACAACATCGCGGGCCTAGTAGAAGCAATGGGTACAGAGTACAACCTGGCAGAATGGAGGCTGTTCATAGACTCCTCGAGTAGGAGCCTGGAGGTAGGTTTTCTGAACAACGGCAATAAGTTCGCGTCGATTCCTGTTGGACACTCCATGCAACTGAGGAATGCAACTGAGGGAAACACATAGCAGCATGGAACTTTTGTTGTCTGCATTGAACTACAAAGAGCATGGTTGGCTGATCTGTTGTGACCTCAAGGTAGTAGGTCTCGTCCTTGGGCTGCAAGGCGGCTACACAAAATATCCATGCTTTCTATGCCTCTGGGACAGTCAGGGTGACACTCTACACTATGTACAATGCAACTGGCCATCCAGGCATGCACAAAGCACTGGATAAAGAAGGACGAGGATTTGCATTTTTGGGCAGAAATTTCCTCATGTGAACAGAGAGAAGCTGAAGGCTGGTGTATTCGACGGTCCTCAGATAAGGGAGCTCATGAAGGATACTAAATTCGAAGAATGTCTGGAACAGTCTGAGCTCTGCATGGCTGGCCTTGAAGTCAATCATCATCAACTTCCTGGGTAATCACAGAAGTGCGGAATACGCGGAGGTCGTCGATGAGTTCATGGACAGTTTTCAGTAACTTGTCGGTAAAAATGCACTTCCTTAGGTCCCATCTAGATGATCTCCCAGATAACTGTGGAGATTACAGTGAAGAGCAGGGAGAACGCTTCCACAAAGATATACAGGTGATGGAAGAACGCTACCAAGGTCGGTGGGATGTGAACTTCCTGGCGGACTGTTGGTGCCTGAAGAGGGATGTCCCATCTGCTAAACACAGTCAGAAGTCCCTGAAAAGGTTTTATTCCGCAGTAGTGTTTACTGTTGGGATGCACTCTGAATACACTTATGGTCCATCTGTTTTAAGTTTAAACCTTTATTTATGCTTCTGTCGGATTCACTAGTAAACCAGTCAGAACAATGTTTTGGTTCGTATGAGTGAAATATCTTTTTTTTTTCATCGAGCTAATCGAGCAAAATGGATGCCATTTTCGGAATCAGCATTAAAAACTAACCCGAAAACAGCTGAGACACCCTTGACCTTATAGATCACACAGACCAGTGTAATGAATGTAAAATTTAGCAAGAAATAATGTTTTTGGTGTGAAAGAGTATCTTTTCCTACAATCAACTGATGCATGTCTGCATGGTGGGAATTAAGGCACTTCTTCAGAGATTTTACCTCTGCAAACATTTGTGCATTCCAGGTTCCTACTGGATAGGATGGGTTTCACATGCACACTGACACAGATGTCAATACAAATGCAGAATACCCACTAAAACGCTGGTTATTCCACTCACAGTTGCTACTCAAACTAACCACTTTGCATAGTAATCAGCAGCTGGACCACATTTACACACTTCTCTCAATCTCAATCACCAGAAAAGGAGAGGACGCCACCCCAACAGCATTCGCAAGATGGCGAGCCTACACACTGTGTGCAATGTTCTCCAGTCACTCAGACTCTGGAGCATGTCTCTGAAAACCTGCATTCATGCCACCTGTATAGTGGGAAAGCTTGACAGCTTTAACCCATCCCGTCTCGGAGGGATCTTCAACCGCCCCCCCCCCCCCCAGGTTTTTCGCGGATAGCGGACGAGCGGCGCGTGGCAGCGCGCCCAAATTTGGTACACCTTTTCCCACGTTATTTTGACATGCTGATTCAAAAATTTTAGGTCAGGTCATCTAGGGTCAAGGAGTTAGTCAAGGTCAAGTGAGGTCACCTCCAAAAAAGTTGAACCAGTCGTCACGCTTTAACGGATGCAGCTATTTTGATGGGACTTTCAGCGTTTGCTTATCTTTACGGATGCAACAAAACATATGGGTTGAATTTTTCATTTTTGTTTTGTTTTTGACTACATATAAATTTTGCGTATTTGCCAAATTGCAGTTCAAATACACGATTCTGGCTAAAGTAAGCATCTTTATTAGGGCAAGTTGACTTCCAACAACGTTTCTTGGTCTGCTCCACCCATTGGGAAAGGAAAATTAAAGAAAACTTCAGAACTCCAAATTTTGAAATTAAAAACAAATTTGGGGGGGGGGGGGGCAAAAAAATTATAGCCCTGGTCGATTTCGCTGTCCTTTTCTCATTCCAAATAATTTTGTTTTCATATATCCCCCAAAATGAACTCCCCAGATACAAAAACAATTTAAGTTGTGAAAAGCCGTGAAAATCTAGCCCCCTGGTGACGTCACTTTTCGGGAACATTTCTTTTTTTTTGGATGGTGAACCCGGACCCTACTCGAGCGTATTCCGATGACACCTCTTTCGTTGTCGTGCGATGCTTAGTTTGGATTTTAGAGGGGGTCTTCAACCGCCCCTCTCCCCCAAAAAAGCAGGGTGGGAGGATTTGACCGGAAATACGGCACGGGTTAGGTGACGTCCTCTGGAGTCCTGGAGGCTGTCAATCAGAATTGGTGGCATTCGTGTTTTCTGTTCTGAAATGTGTCTGAACAAATCAATGCAAGGCATTTTTATGTCGTAACCATTAGGAACTTTGAACATATTGTTAACAGTGTTATGCTGCAAACAGAAGACCTTGACTTATCCCTTGCATTGCACACATCTATCACATCTGACCTCTGACTGGTGTGTGCATTAGTGAAGGTGCATTCATATTATGTTGATAATTGGCTACATAGGTAGGTATGCACTCTGAGCTCACAGTGAAATGTGAAGTTTTTTTCTTCATATGGCTAGCCTTGTACTGAAGCCAACAATGAAAGGAAAGCACATTGTTCCTGGTAGTTATGAGAGAAAAAGCTGTGTTGGCTATCACGATTCTCTGCCAGACAGTGCCATCCATTGTTTACTTCATTGTTCCTATGCTTCGACATTTTGACCAAAAATGACTGCATATTACTTATGCATACTTTGCAGGTACTGACTACATAGGCTCTTCCCATTGGTTACCAGTAAACAGATTACATTCATAACAAATATGTCCATGAATATATATATCTATATATATATATATATATATATATATATATATATATATATATATATATATATATATATATATAATATGCATCCAAGATGTTGAGCAGAACATTGCAATTATCATTACTTGCTGTGAAAATCATTAAAGTGTGTTAACTTGCGATTTTCTTTCTCAGGCATTTGAAGAGTTTGTCCAGACATTTGATGAGGAGCCTGCTGCCACCAAGGCAAAAGTATGGGTGAAAGCTGGAACCTTCAATGCTGGAACCAGAGGTGAATCCAAGTTGCAGAGCTGGCTTTTTCCTTCTTGTTTTCATTAGTGTGAATTGAGGTGAATGTAGTGCATCATTATCTGTTTTTATCTTTTTATTGTAATGTTCGCTATAAATCGATCAGTTTGATAGGTGTTTCAAGAATTAATTTGGGCAGTTGTTGGTGAGTTGAGTGGCATGCTGGGAACTGTTCACAGAGGAGACCACAAAGGAGAAGGGCCAGATTTACAAGCCGACATCCCGGTTTGAGCCGGTGGAGCGGAAGCAGTCGCCAGAGCCGACCAGGAGCAGAATTGCCGGCATCGTCAGGAAGAAAGATGGCAAAAAGAAGAGCAACCTGGAGCTGTTCAAGGAGGAGCTGAAGAGGTGAGTGTCGACACTGGGTCGACGCGCGTGTCCAGACGGATCACGCCTGAAATTGGGCATCGGACTCGACATGGGTTGAGTACAGCCTTAAACCACAGATATGTCGTTGACAGGGATGCTCCACGTCGCTCCACAGCGACTGCTCAGCGATCAAATCGACTTGGGGAATGCAGCAGCAGAAGAAGAACAACGTTGGGTTATTTTACGACGCATTTAACTACTAGATCATACAGTGTCGCCAACCCCTTACGCCGATTGGTCGCTGGCGAACTCGGTAGTAACACCGGTTGGGGGATAAGAACACACAATCTTGCAATCAGGAGTCCACTAACTGAGGTACCGCGGCCCTGGGAAATTCTGCACATGTATGCAAATTATATATGTATATATATATATATATGTGTGTGTATATATATATATATATATATATATATATATATATATATATATATATATATATATTATATATATTATAATACGTATATACTGCCTGGACCATTGTGCTGGGGCAGCTGACTGAGAGGCTCACGCCGCTGGGATGGCTTGCAATGCGTGTGTCTCTTAATGGCAGGCGGCGCCCGGCTGTGTGCGACGTGACAGCTCAATTTTTTTGCCTGTCTATCGCCACAGGATCCAGGAGGAACGTGAGGAGCGGCACCGACTCAAGGCGCAGATGAAAGAGGCGACCTCGTCAGGCCGCGTTTCCCGCTTCGACACGCCCGAGTTGCCGCCCATCACTCCGTCGCCGCTCAGTCTCGGTGGGTTTCAGCCATCCGTGATGGGGTTCCCGGCTGTCGGCGGGTTTCGGTCATATGTGGCGAGGTTTCGGGCAGTGTCTGCCGACCAATTACGATCGGGTCGGTGGTCTTGCGACTGTACTGCAAGTTGCTTGACCGCCGCCTTCGGGTTAAAGTTCACCTCTACCCAAGGCAGAAGGCTTTCACGGCTGTGGACGGATGCAGTGAACATCTATTCGTTCTGAGCGAGTCTGCGCCTCTGTAAATCTGAGAGGATGGAATTGAACCTCGCCTTTTTGGACGTCGCTAAGGCGTTCGACGAGGTCTCACATCATTCTATTCTTAGGGCGTTAAGACGGCTTGGTGTGGGTCAGGGGTTCTATTGTATTGTACACGACTTCTATTCAGGAGTCACCACTACGATCGGTGGCGCACAGGGCAAAACACCGCCCATTCCGATGAACCGTGGGGTTAAACAGGGTTGCCCCATGTCCATGATCTTGTTCAATATGGTTATCGATGAGCTGATTGGGGCCTTGGGGCAGCGGCACGTGCTTACGCCTAATGGGGAGGATGAGACTGGATACAATACCTTGGCCTTCGCTGACGATCTTGTGTTGGCCTCGGGAAGCGGACATGGGATGCGCTACTTGCTGGGTGTCAGATGAATTCTTCTCAAACCGGAGTATGCGCGTTAATGCAGCCAAGTCACATGTCATCCGACTTGCGCCGGCTCCAGGTACAAAGGCCCTGAAAGTCATCCAAGGGACCACCTTCCATTTCAACGGCGCCCCTATCAACAACAGGGGCGTCGGGGAGGTGGTCAAGTACCTGGGGTTGGAGCTGACTCCCCTTGGCTATCAAAAAGCTCAAGTGAAGCAGCTGCTCATGGACATTCAATTGGTGAGACAGGCGGCGCTCAAGCCAGCCCAAAAGCTGGCACTTCTACGAGCGCATGTCCTGCCGAGCCATCAGCATACTCTACTTTTGGGAAAAGTGTCAGATAAATCTGAGGCACCTGGATCGCGTACTCCATAAAGCGATTCGAGGCATCCTCCACCTCCCGCCGGGAACACCCACGGCTTTTTACCACCTGAGGTCGGAGGATTTGCGGGCTCCACATCCCCTCTTTCCGAGAGACTGTTGGTTTGATGCGTACCCAGCGGCTAGTGAAGCTCACAATGAGCAATGATGTTTTGGTAAAGTCCCTGGCCGCCGGGTCGGGGCCCGTCAATTCTGAGATCGCTTATTGGCGCGACCATCTGCGCCTGGAGGATATCTCCCCCAAAGGACTCACGAAACATAAGCTGAGAATCCCGAGGGTTGAGGCGGCCAAATACCGGAGAACCGCTGTGGGGAGCCGTTTTGATACCGAGGTCTCACGGTGGGGAAACCGGAGGCTGACCAATCCATCGGTCAGCCTAACTGGCCAAGAGTTCATTCACCTGACCAAGGCCGTCTCGGAGAATCTCCCTGTCCGTACCAATTTAACGCGTGGCAGTGCTCGACCGGTAAGGCCCTGTCGAAGGTGTGGTGCATACGCAGAGACCCGAGCTCATGCCCTCAACGGATGCCGCGAACTGCGGGCGGCGTACATTATACGCTATAATTGGCTTCAGCATGCGGTGGAGTCGATGTGGCTTCGAGGTACGCATGACTCAGTCCATCGAGAACCCGCAATCGAAGTAGACGGCGAAACTTTCCGCCCAGATACGATCCTGGTGACGGAAGGGCGGACGTCGGCGGTCGTAGTGGACTTCACGGCCCCCTATGATTATGACGCCGGCGTCCTGCGCAGCCGTCGAAAAGATAAAATTCGCAAATACGGTAGTGTCGCCTTCCCCGAGGCAGTTAAGGTTAAGTATCGGGTCGCGGTCGCAACGTCGGAGGCCGTTGTGATTGGCAACCGCAGCCTGATGTTGATTGAGATCTTCCAGCGACCGCTAAAGTCCCTCGGAATCTCCCTGAAGCGCGATCTCCAACGCCTTCAAGAGGGGGTTTTGAGGGGCACGTCGCTGGTTTGGTCGGCGTTCGCAACGGGAGGTCGCTGACTCAAGCAGCAGGACCATCCCAGCTGGGTCGGCGGCTATGGCTCCCGCCGGGGATCGCCACGCTGCGGGTTGACGCGCCGGGAACTTGTCCATGGCTATCAGCGGCGAGCCGGCGTGTCACTGGGACTGACTGTTTGTCCGTTGTCTACATGTCGGGCGCATGAGGATGTTTGTTTCGGATTGCTCGGTGTTGGATTGACGGACATTTTGCGGAGTGTTTGGTATTGTTTTGCTGGATATGAATGGTAATGACGAAAGCGGAGAGGTGATTCATCGAATGGTATGCTATTGAGATCGAGAAGGCTGGGACGCCAACCCTCGCACCAAAAGGAAGCACACCGCTTGCGGCGACGCGACCTTTGCGACTTTTGCATGCATGTGCATGTCGTGTCCATGTTGTTGTCTTGTAAGCCCAGACCGCCGGGTGGTGACGGCCGTGTTCTTGTTGGTGTCGTCCGGCGGAATTATTCACCGGACGGTACCCTTCGTTAAATCCGTCGACCACCCGGCGGAAAATTGATTAAAAAAAAATATGGTGTGGCGATCGCCCTTGTATCAATATGTTACCAGCAATGAGGCTGTACTGTCTCAAGGCTGGTCACGGGATGTTAAGGGATGTAACGTCATGTGTCGTTATACAGTCGTAATACAGCGGGACGTCGTTACATTAGATAACTGACAGTTGATATAGCGAGCTGACAGCTGCCAGTCTGATGAGTTGACAGCTGCCGGGCTGACGAGCGGACAGCTCCCGGGCTGACGAGCAATATGACTAGGTCACAGCTGCCGGGCTGACGTCCAGTATGACGGGCTGACAACCAATGTGTGACGGGTCGACAGTATGGTGACTCGACCGCCGGCGTGACGGACCGCTGACCTGAGCTTGGGTTTCAGACGTGCCGAATCCGTATGGCTCGTTCGACAGCGGAGATCCCACCACCACTAACCTCTACCTGGGCAACCTCTCTCCGAAGGTGAGCGACCTTCCTAAGGTGAGGCTCGTTACCACACACTGCCGCTGCTCAGTGGTCAAGGGCGGGCCTGACCCGTGACTTGAGCGCACCTCCCTGGCTCGACGAGCTGACAATGCTCACTTTGGCGGCGTAGCTTTGCTTGGAGGGAAGACGAGTGCCTACCGGTTACGGCGAGCTGACTACTCATTTTGGCAGCTCAGCTGGGTGTTGGAGGAGAGACGGATGCCTCTGCGGTCGGCTGCTGGCCAGTCCGGTGTACCTGGCTTGGTTCTCAGGTGCGGAGTGGGCGGGACGGTGTGGTCTGTCTCGCGCCGCAGGTCGGCGGTCGACGGCCCGGTGTACCTGGCTTGGTTCTCAGGTGCAGAGTGGACGGGACGGTGTGGTCTGTCTCGCGCCGCAGGTCGGCTGTCGACGGCCCGGTGTACCTGGCTTGGTTCTCAGGTGCGGAGTGGGCGGGACGGTGTGGTCTGTCTCGCGCCGCAGGTCGGCTGTCGACGGCCCGGTGTACCTGGCTTGATTCTCAGGTGCAGAGTGGACGGGACGGTGTGGTCTGTCTCGCGCCGCAGGTCGGCGGTCGACGGCCCGGTGTACCTGGCTTGATTCTCAGGTGCGGAGTGGGCGGGACGGTGTGGTCTGTCTCGCGCCGCAGGTCGGCTGTCGACGGCCCGGTGTACCTGGCTTGGTTCTCAGGTGCGGAGTGGGCGGGACGGTGTGGTCTGTCTCGCGCCGCAGGTCGGCTGTCGACGGCCCGGTGTACCTGGCTTGGTTCTCAGGTGCGGAGTGGGCGGGACGGTGTGGTCTGTCTCGCGCCGCAGGTCGGCTGTCGACGGCCCGGTGTGCCTGGCTTGGTTCTCAGGTGCAGAGTGGACGGGACGGTGTGGTCTGTCTCGCGCCGCAGGTCGGCGGTCGACGGCCCAGTGTACCTGGCTTGGTTCTCAGGTGCAGATTGGACGGGACGGTGTGGTCTGTCTCGCGCCGCAGGTCGGCGGTCGACGGCCCGGTGTGCCTGGCTTGGTTCTCAGGTGCACAGTTGACGGGATGGTTTGGTCTGTCTCGCGCTGCTGGTCGGCGATAGGCGGTCGGTTGTGTTCTGAACCTGTAATTTGCGAGTGATTGCCATCTTTTACATTACAGCCGTGCAAGTGCTTAGTTTAAGTTAGGATTTATGAATGCACTTAGAACACTTTGGGCGCTTTGAAGTCCAGCTGATTGGACTTCTGGAATAGCTGACCAGTCCGAAGCTATTCACCTTCCGAAGCTACCGGTCGGTGCCCACGACGCTTGTGTGTGGCTCTGACCAGGGTGTGTTGCCAGCCATTTGCCAGAGCACGTCCGGCTCGCCCTGACCACTGAGCACGCGAGCAGGTCGCCAGCCGTGTGAACTGGTATTGTGGGGCACTCGCTACGTGGATGACCTGCCCCGCTCGCACACTGGGATGTCACTCAGTCGCGTGACTGACCTGCCCCACTATGGGATGCCACTTCCTGTCACGTGGCTGACTTCCCGCGCTCTGACTCGCTAGGATGCTACTATATTACGTGGCTGACGTCTGGGGTTGCGCCGGGAGGGGTGTTTGGCATCAGTTTTCGTGGGCGCTAAGCTGAACTAGATCGGGCGCCTAATGCAACTCCGGGAGGTGGGTCAAATGCTTGATCTCAGTTAAACAGAAGGTCCGGTTTGCGAATGTTAATTGAAACCAAGCGAGCTGAAATCAACCTAAATTTTGCAAAGCCCGACGGGTCGCGGACCGGTCTATGGTATGCCGGACGCCTTTCGGATCACGAGCGGGGGAGGTTGCGATCGCCTTCTTTCAACCAGGTCATCAATGCATGCTTTGTACTCAAGTGGCAGAAAGCATGGGGCTCCGTTGATAATAAGCTCAAAACATTGAAAAGTCGCCTAGTGTTATGGAAATCATCGGTGAGAAAATCCCACAGGCAAGAACTAGTACTGTCTAGGCTGAGTATAGGGCACACATACGTCACCAATATTCATTTACTGACGAATGAGCCCCGACCGATATGCGACCAGTGCGATGTACCCCTCACAGTGCGCCATGTCCTGCTGTCATGTCCCCGCTATGGAGTGCAGCGAAGACGGCATTTTGGAGGACGTGTAGACTCGCTTACTCTTACTGACATTTTAGGGGACGATTCGCGTTTTACCCACACGGGCAAACTATTTGAATATATCAGACATCAAGCTCCATGTCATCTGTCCATCACTGTGATGTGGCTTTGTCGTTTATGTATACTTAAGGATGCGACTCAGGTGTGTGAAACTGTGTACACGTATACTTCGGAAGAAGGCTTGATTATTTTTAGCAAGTAACAAACCATTAGTTATGGGCGCTAAATGACAAAACCTGGTCGATGCGCCCTTAAACTCAAATAACCAACCAACCGATCGCCTTCTTCACTCCCGTTTTCGATGACTTGACCTACCATCCTCTGGAATTACGCACAAGCTGTTCCATTGCATTCGAGATGAAAGCTAGTTTTGTCCCACTAGTTATGAGCATGTAGAGTGCATGGTTATTTCGCAACCTACTGGGCGATTGTTGCAGGGAACTACGGCTATTTTCCAGTCTACTGACAGTAGTTAGGGGAAAATTAGTGGTTCCTGTCAAGAGACGTTTTGAATCGGTACAATGTTTTGTTCAGGGTAGCTAAAATAACACGATGGAAAGCATTTATGAAAAGATCCTCAATCATCTAATTGTAGGTTTGTAGTTGCCCGAAAACCCTTCTTTGTCAGAGGTCGAGTGTTCTAGCTACTAAACTACTTTACTTGCTAGCATGTGATCGGTGCGCCCCTAAGCTCCAGTTCATCGTCACTTGCTAAAACGTAGCAAGGCAGGCTCCCGTATTTCCAAATGGTCGGACGGATGCATACGAACAGGACTTACATGCACCTAATATACAGAAGCGTTTCTAGACGACGGCACCTGTGCTCCGACACCCGTGGGCATGATTGGAACTCCACATCTGATACGGGAGACAAGAAAGCGGCATACCGCACCAGGCGTTGTTGACGGATTCCGAAACGATCCGTTAAAATTGAAGGTTAAGATAATGTTTAGCTGCAAACACGTGGGTGGACGCTTTGTGCTGGTGGTCCAACCGTGGTCGGTCCGTCAAGTGATACGAACCCTTGATCGAGTCCTAAATCTGCCCCCGATCGCAGGATAAAGAGTCGTGCCCGCAACGCAGGGCGTATGTCGAAATGCCATGTGTAGGAAACCGTGTTGCGTTACTGTTGCACGAGTATTATTGTGACCCTCATATTTTCGGCTGTCCTGCTGTTCAATCGATTAATACCGTTTGCAACATTATGATTTCTTTTATTCACAATTCATGGTTTACTTCACCTGTCGGTCTCAAGTCACACATACATGCTGCACCTGATATCCATCCATCCCTATCCTGGTAACCAAAGACAGTCTGCTACACCGAAGAAATCCAGCTTCGAATGCAGGTGACAGTGTCTACTCTCGACTTTGCTGTTACAATGCCTAGTGGCCATTCATTTTCAACAGCGAAAGCCGCGTGGCCTCCGCAGTTGTGTCGATCGCCTCCTGTATTGAAGCCTCGTATGCCTCCTGGTCCTGTCCCCAGCACCTACCTGGAATCCTGCATATCCTCGGCTCACAACTGAAGGTTCGCCCAAACTGGCGGGGCCCCGAGCACCGCCTGCCCGTTGTTCCCACTTAGACCTGACGACCCTTCCACTTACTGACCTGACCTCCTTGATCCCCCGCCAAGAGACGGGGATGGCCGAGTGGTTAAGGTGTTGGGCTCCGGGTACCAAAGATTCCAGGTTCGACACTCGCGCCACTCGGAACATTTCCCAATCCAGAGTCCCACCTGCGAAACAGTGTGGGCGGTGCCATTAGCCGTGAATGTGCATAAAGTGCGTCGTGAACCACCCAATAAACAAATAAACGATCCCTCGTCGATGCTCGTACCTGGAGTGCTGTCTGCCTTGTACTACCGGGAGCACCGGCCGTCCTGTACTCCTACCGGGAGCACCGGTCACCCTGTACTCCTACCGGGAGCACCGGTCACCCTGTACTCCTGGCGGGAGGAGTGGGGACGGGTAGCCTAGGGGTAAGTTGCTCGTCTCACAATCTAAAGGTTGTGTGTTCGAGTCTCACCTGTCGCTACTCTCTTTGCCCCCGACCAATCGGCGTGAGAGATCGGCGACACTACGTGACTCAACGGCCGATGTGTTGTAAAAACCAATAACCAACGATCCTACCCGGAGCACCGACCACCCTGTACTACCGGGAGCACCGGCCGTTCTGTACTCCTACCGGGAGCACCGGCCGTTCTGTACTCCTACCGGGAGCGCCAGCCGCCCTGCACTCCTACCTGGATCACCTGCCACCCTGTACCCTTACCGGGAGCACCTGCCGTCCTGTACCGTTGCTAGGAGCGCCGTGTGTGGTGCTGCGCCTGGCCGGTACGGCGGCGCGTGTGCACTACATAGTGGCGCCGTCTGCTCGCGCTCCGCCTGTACAGTGGCGCCGTCTGCTCGTGCCCAGCTGTCGGAGCAGCGGCTGATGGAGATCTTCGGCCGGTACGGCCCGCTGGCCAGCATAAAGATCATGTGGCCGCGCAACGACGAGGAGCGTCTGCGCGGCCGCAACTGCGGCTTCGTGGCGTTCATGACGCGCCGCGACGCCGAGGCGGCGCTCGAGGACCTCAGCGGTGAGTCTGCGTTGCGGACGGGTGCGGTGCACTCGGCGTGTCTGTGTGGCGAGCGACACAATATACGGCCGCTGTACACAGGCCGACGTGCTCGGTGCGTCCTACTGCCATCTGAGTCTGTGGCAACCGATGAAGTCGGTGCGTCCTTTTGCAGCCTTAGTCTGTGCCAACCGATGCAATCGGCGCGTCCTGGTGCCATCTGGGTTTGTGCCAACCGCCCATGCAGTGTTGCTACTGGTAGTGTCAACTGTGTGTGTGTGTGTGTGTGTGTGTGTGTGTGTGGTGGGGTCATTAAATATAAATGCAGGTAACATTATGGTAAGGCTATTAAAAATGAAACTTTTCGATGCCGACAGTATGTTTGCTCTCCGTCTGACAACGGTGAGCGACATTTGATGCAGACTCGGAGCTGAAATATATGTAATGCAGAAGGTATGTAATCATCCGAGTCTGGTGAGGAGTGTAGTATATTGTTATAATACAACTATTGAACTACCTTGCTGCAAAGGCCCTACAAATAGCTTCTAATACCTACTTACATTGGAAAATAAAACATTTAACCCATTCTTGAATATAATCTCAGATGACCTTGCCCTTACGTATTCTCATTTTGAACGCATTCGAGACAATTGTAACTTCTGGGATGCTAAAGATATCAGTAAACAAGTTGAAATAGGTCCTGACATAGGAAGAAACATAGATATTCTCCATTTGAATGCAAGGTCCATAGTAAATAAATTTGATCAGGTCAATATCTTCCTAAACAAGCTGAATCACAAATGGAGCCTTATATGTATTTCGGAAACATGGCTATCAAAAGAAAATGAACACAAATTTAGCTTAGATGACGAAGATTATGAACTATTCTGCAAAAGCAGAGAAAACAAAATTGGGGGAGGGTCTGCAATCTATGCTTTGGAATCACTAAAAGCAAAACAACTCTACCCATTTACTTTTGTTGCTGCTGAAGCTGAAGGTGTTTTTCTCAAAATAGAATTGAATAATAAACAAAGTATTTTGATATGCCAGATCTATCGTGCACCTGGTCATAATGCACACTTTTTTCTGAATTTGAAGAGTGTCGTACAACAATAAACAAACTGAACACGCTTACGTACATCATTGGAGATCTAAACACTGACATTTTTTAAATTCCAAACAACCACTTTGGTGACTCATTTTTCATGTCTATATGCTCTCATGGTTTTCTTCCCCTAATGTCAAAGGCTACTCGTGTATATGATACATCATGCACACTAATTGACAATATTTTCTGTAATGATGTGTCAAATAAAAGAAACTGGCACCATTAATCTGATTTCTCTGATCACTTCTCTATTTTTTTCAACATCAGAATTTTCGGTTCCAAAACCAATCACTGGAAAAAGAACAAGAACTACCTTTGACTTTCATAAATTTGACAGTTTGAGGGATCATCTAACCAATGAACTTGAGGGGATCTTTGATGAAAATGATCCTGAGAAAGCATGTAGCAGTTTAATTGATGCATATAGGAGTGAGATTGATACGTTTACATATACTCAAGTCATCAATAACACCAGCCTCCATTAAGCCATGGATTTCACCTGCAATATTATGCTCCATCAACCAAAAGCAAATATTATTTAATCAAAAACGTACATATCAAACTGCTGAAAGCAAGACAAAAATATAATAGGTATAAAAATGCACGGATTACAATAATCAGGAAGGCAAAAATACTTTATTATGAAGCGGAATTTGACAAACATCAAAATAATTCAAAAGGTACATGGAAAATGCTTAACCAGTTACTCAGGCAAGCTCCTTCAAAGTATGATATCACTGAAAAATGAACACAGATGGAGACATCACTTTAGAAAATGATGCAGCTATAGCTGAAGGATTTAATCAATACTGAACATAAATGGCACAAAAATTGATAGAACAGATTCCTAAAGGTAACATCAATGCTTTGGAATATATGCACACCTACCCAGGTATATCAATGGTGCTATTAGAAGTAACAAAACAATTTAGATACAATAATATCTTCTTTAAAATATCTTGGGTCTTGAATTAATGGAATCAATTCTAGGAAATTTTAACAGTCACATAAGACAATATTACCACACTTAACCCATATCATTAACTTATGTCTGAGCAGTGGTATCTTTCCCAAACCATTCAAAATTGCTGTTGTAAACCCCATCTACAAAAGGTGACCCATCAACATTTAGTAACTACAGACCAATTAGTATACTTCCATATATATAAAATATTAGAAAAGATAATCTACAACCAACTCTTGGAACATTTCACCCTACATAACTCACTTTCAGACAAGCAATTTGGTTTCAGAAAAGAGAGGCCCACATACATGCTTCTACTCTTAATACAGAGCCTGATTACTAGAGGATTTGAAAATAATTAATATGTTGTAGGGAACTTATCTTGACTTGAGAAAGGCGTTTGATGCCGTTGACAAAGAAATATTGTGTGCAAAAATGGAAAAATATGGTGCAAAGGGTAATGCAATCAAAATAATACGGTCATATTTATCGGGAAGAACACAACCTACTATAATAAATAACAGTACCTCTACTTTCATAAAAATTGAAATGGGTGTGCCACAAGGCTCAATTTTAGGCACATTACTATTTATAATATATGAATGATATTGTAAATTCACATGTAGAATGTGAGACGTTGTCATATACTGATGACACTGCCATTTTTTTTCTCAAAAGCACTGACTGTACAGAGCTTTATCACAAGATCGCAAATTCCTTGCCAAAAATTTCGCAATGGCTACATTCAAATCTTTTGTCATTAAATGAATCCAAAACTGTATACCAGATATATAACAATCACAAAACAGATATCGATCTTCAGATCGGATTTAATGGAATTTCTATTTTACATCAGAATCCAGTAAAATACCTTGGTGTATACATATATGAAAGTTTGAAATTTGCATCCCATATTAGCAGTGTCTCAAACATGATAAGTCGCAACATAGGAATGCTATCAAAAATTAAATATCTCCTAGGGAAAAATCACCTAAAATTGTATAATGCACTAATTCTTCCATATGTAAATTATTGCTGTTTTCTTTGGGGTGCACACTATGCTAATCAGACACACAAATTATTGTTACTTCAGAAAATAATGATGCGTATTATTGAGGGTGTATCCCCCCCCCCCAGAGTGCAAACCCTATCTTTAAGAAATACACAATTTTTAAGGTCCAAGATGTTGCAAAACTTCAAATGATGCTTATTATGCGAAAATTCATTCATCATCAGCTACCTCATTCCATCAGACGACTTTTCTCAGAGTTGCTTGACTCCCCATATTCCACAAGATTACAAAACCACTTCCAGCATAGGTATTCAAACACAAATCATCGTCTCTTCACCATCGAATGTTTTGGACTCAATCTTTGGAACTCCATCATAGCAAAGCATTTTCTGCATTCAGAGATACAAAATTCTAAGACTGCTAAAAAGTCACATAAGACACTTCTTGAGCAGATATTAAAATACTTAGCAGGTAATTGTTGCTGTGTGTGTATGCTTTTTTCAGGGATGCTGGCGTGTGTGTCTGTCTGTGTGTCTGTCTGTGTGTCTGTCTGTGTATCTGTCTGTCTGTGTGTGTGTGTCTATGTGTGAGTGTCTGTCTGTGTGTGTGTCTGTGTGTGTGTCTGCCTGTCTGTCTGTCTGTCTGTCTGTCTGTCTGTCTGTCTGTCTGTCTGTCTGTCTGTCTGTCTGTCTGTCTGTCTGTCTGTCTGTCTGTCTGTCTGTCTGTCTGTCTGTCTGTCTGTCTGTCTGTCTGTCTGTCTGTCTGTCTGTCTGTCTGTCTGTCTGTCTGTCTGTCTGTCTGTCTGTCTGTCTGTCTGTCTGTCTGTCTGTCTGTCTGTCTGTCTGTCTGTCTGTCTGTCTGTCTGTCTGTCTGTCTGTCTGTCTGTCTGTCTGTCTGTCTGTCTGTCTGTCTGTCTGTCTGTCTGTCTGTCTGTCTGTCTGTCTGTCTGTCTGTCTGTCTGTCTGTCTGTCTGTCTGTCTGTCTGTCTGTCTGTCTGTCTGTCTGTCTGTCTGTCTGTCTGTCTGTCTGTCTGTCTGTCTGTCTGTCTGTCCGTCCGTCCGTCCGTCCGTCCGTCCGTCCGTCCGTCCGTCCGTCCGTCCGTCCGTCCGTCCGTCCGTCCGTCCGTCCGTCCGTCCGTCCGTCCGTCCGTCCGTCCGTCCGTCCGTCCGTCCGTCCGTCCGTCCGTCCGTCCGTCCGTCCGTCCGTCCGTCCGTCCGTCCGTCCGTCCGTCCGTCCGTCTGTCTGTCTGTCTGTCTGTCTGTCTGGTCTGTTTGCACTTAACCATATATAAAGTTGAAGACACCCAACCACTGGTTCCTCCCACATTCCACCCAGCAACAAGCCCATGCTTAGCTGGATGGAGTTGAGGGTGGAGTCAAAGTTTAAAAACAAAAACAAATCAGGAGTGCTCACCACCATCCGGCCACAAACCAGCTGCTAACATTATGGTTTGGACCTTAATTTCTTGTTGGGATGGATCCAGGGTCAGTCATATGCCTCCTTTGGATATGACAACTAACAACATTCTTTATTATTAGTTTTACTGCTCTAATACCCGATGCTTTGTATGCTTATTTATTTGTTTTCCATCTCTTAGCTGGGAGTGCCGCGACTTTACTGTTTATTTTATGGTGTTAACGTAAGGTGCTTGCAGTCGTTGGGTAAGGGGAGGTAAGGCTCCTGGTCACATGATCTTGGGTGGCGGACATTAAAAAAAAAGTTTTGCTGACATCGTCGCTGTGGATTATCATGGCTATTTACACACCCATGTGCTGTGGTTGTCATGCAATCATAATTGTATTGGCTGAATGATCCGGCGTTAGATGCTTGCCAATTTGCTTTGCCAGCTGCGCGATTTAGTGAATTGTTCGCCTCATTTGTAACCTTTAATGTGCTGAGATTGCGTTTGGCGTTACATTGTTTTGTCGGTGTTGATGTTGCGTCGATTCGCCCTAAATGTTTCTGGAACACTCACTTGAGTCTCGGAGCTATGTTCGCCTGTGGTGCTGGTGTTTCATCACGCCCCAAGTATCTCGGAAGCACACTTCTAGTCGCAGGGCTATGCATCCATGCTGATTGCTGCTAGTGCACCAGTATGCCGTGAAAAATAAATGTCCTCCGCTGGGATACGCTACCTGTCAGCGCCGGTCTGACTTTCGGGCAAGAGCGTTTACCCTGTATAGTCCAGGTACTGAATCATACAAAATACCGACAGGTCTGGCACCAAAATGAAGGCATATGCAAATACTGCAGCGAATGCATTAATATAACTACATGGAAAATTCGACCTTGCGTAGTTGTGTTCTCTTATGAACAGATGGATTAAGTTTTAAAGGAAGATGCCTCAAAAGTAGCATGTCATGTTGTTATGCCAGAACTTTAAACTTTGCCCTGGCTACAGGGCCGTGGGGTACCGTATTAATTAACTTCCGGGACAGCCTAATGATTTCGTAGGAGTGCATAACAACGGCATAGCGTGCCTGCGACCGTAGGTATGCTGCGCAATAATATGGGTAAACAAGAGCGTGGGTAGAAACTCCTGTGATCTGATGGCGTTGGTGTCAAACCAATGCCTGCACACGTATAGCAGAAAAGCGTGCTTTGATGAAGCGAACTGATATCAGATTCAGTTCACAGTATTGGTAGTTTCAAGTAGCGTCTGGTGTTGGACGACGCGCCGTGCATATGCAGTACATATGCACTTACACGCAGTGCATATGCATGCATACTCCACTCCATCCGACTGACCGACGGCACGCGCAGGCAAGGACGTGGAGGGCTACGAGATGAAGCTCGGCTGGGGAAAGGGCGTGCCCATCCCGCCGCAGCCCATCTACATCCCGCCGGCGCTGAAGGAGGTGTCGCAGCCGCCGCCGCCCTCCGGACTGCCGTTCAATGCACAGCCGCGCAAAAAGGATAAGGAGAAGGTATATCGACCGCACCGCCGGTCTCGTGTCGGGAGGGGATGCTGTGGACGGTCCCAGCCAGCCGGCGGACATTGAGCCTTGCCATGTCTGCCACTGCCTGCTCCAGCCGTATTGCCGCTCCCTTCTCCGGCCGTGTCGCCGCTTGGCCAGCCTCGCCGTCGCCGCCTTTGCTCCGTGGATGAGGAGGTTGGGTGTGCCGGCGACGCTGGCCGCGGTGCTGAAGGAGATCCGGCGCCAGTTTCGGTGACCCGGCCGAGACGGCGACAGCGTGCGTCACCCCACGCCGGCGGTCTGACTCGGCCGGACTCGGGCCGCCCGCTGTGGCTATTGTGGCTACTGCCGCGGCCGTCTGGTGGCGTGCTCGTCTGCTCCGCACGCCACTGCAGCGACTGGCGCTGCTTCTCCCGACTTACCACATGCTGCCGGCGTTCGAATGTGTTGCGTGGGATTCTGTGTCCGGGTGGTGGAGCAGGAATGCTGTGCTGTGACGTACTGTGTTGTGCTGTGAAATCCCATATGTCACCGAGGACCTAGTAGGGAGGAAGGGGAAAGTAACTAGTTGACATTCCGTGTCATAGTCGTAATGGTGTCCCTGTGTCCCCGCCAGAACATGGTCTCGGTGTAACCCCGCTTCCCCTTGTGTGCTGTGCCGTGGCGTGGTCGATTGGACTCCAGCCTGGGGTTGGATAAACTGATTATCTCTGATTTTTTTGGGCATCCAGAACATTTATCCCGACCATAAAATTATCCTCTTTTCACTTGGAGGTTGACTGGTGGTGTATGCCAATTGAGTGTTCTGATAAGGTATTTACTGGGAGGTACAAACTGAAATTCTTATGTCACAGGTTTGAAGGACAATACCTCTCCATGTTTGATAACCCCAAAATCTTCCTCTCCGCGTCCGAAATTGCCAAGTACAAACGCCGCCTTGATTGCGCTACGGCTGGGCGCATGCTGTGCGCCCGTGTTTGAGCTTGTGCGGCGCGGCTCCACTGTGACCCGATGTCCGATGTTACATAGTTACCGCTGAGTGACCAGATGCCCGAGGATCCAGCGGCCATGCAGCAGTTCAACAAGGTAACGGCGCGCGCCGCCCGCCCGCCCGTCTGCCCGCTCGCCCGCCTGGCCGCCGCTCGCCCGCTGGAGCACGGCGTGCCACCTCACCGCCAGCCGATCCTGTTGGCTGTCGGCCCGTCCTCTGACACGCGCTCAGTCAACGCTATTCCGAGTCGCCGTCCATCCCCTGTCCGTCTATTCTTGCTCCGCCCTTACGTCTGGTTCACCAGTCTCTTCTCACGTGGTTGCAGATCAGGCAGCCTAGTGTTGGGCCTGGCCGCGGAAGATCTTGGTGAAGTTTTGGTCCTCCGCTCATTGTAACTGAATTAGATAGGCTAGACCGGAATTACAATATCTACTTCGATAGCGCTTTGCCAACAATAGTGCAGGTACGGCGTCGAAACATGCCGGTTAATTTGGTCTAGTTTATCTCATTTGGATATAATGAGCATGTGGTCAAAACGTCAATAATATCGCTTCGTTTCCGTTAGTCCATCCCGCCTTGAGTCCACAGTGATCCTCTTGCCCTCTGATCATTGCTCATCCTTTATCCTTGATAATTGCGTGCCTTTTCTCTGTCCGGCTGACTATCATTTCTTCCGGCACCTATCGCCCATCCATGCACCCATCTCTCACAATGGGTGTCCTCCGTCGGTCGGAGCTCTCATCGTGTGGTCATTGCTGACCTCGCAATGCCCGGCTGTCCTCTATTGAGAGCACCCCACTATCAGTCGCCGACATCGACCGCGCCGACGTGAATGTCCGGCCATTTTTGCTCCGTTCCCCTGCCAGTCGCTCATTCTTAGTCGAGAGGCTAATTCTGACGGCGAGAAGGTAATTCACATATTTGTGAGAACCTTCATCTTGAGTTTTTGGCACCCAGAAGCAGTGGCACAACCAGGATTGTCCTGAGGGGAAGCCCGCCAGCCAACAAAATGTGATGAAATAGATAAGACTTACGGTGCGCGAAGCGCTCTGGAAATTTATGCTTTTACGTCGTGGAAATGTCGAGCGTTCTCGTTTGATCCAGTGTTTTTTTCTGGTGCAAGGGGGAGGGGTCTTGTCTGCGCCTCTGCCTACAAATCACCTGTGTTTATTGTGTATCTTCAGTGGCAGGTGTTTGTTTGGCATACCGAGGTACTTGCGGCAGATCTCACCATAGGGTCGCTGTGGCAGCCGGTGGACTTGCGGGCTGGGCTCTGTCATCGACGTTACTAAAGTCATTTTCGTTACCTTGACTGAAATTCCTTAAAATTGAAGTTCCTAAAAATTGGATTACCTATAATGTTTGTATTTGTTTCGTGTGCAAATATATACATTGTTGCTTAAATTGGGTCAATGCATAGCAACTTGCTGTTTGATAAAGGAATAACGATTGTAAAGCCTAAATGACACGCCTTATGTTGCTACATCGCCGCCTGTATCAGTGTCGATTCTGATAAGAGGTAAATTACAATGCTGGTATTATATTGTGTATGGCTATCAGTGCGTGATCAATGACTTGTCCGGTTTTTTTCTCGATCCACCTTTGGTGGCGTCCAGAGTTCAGTATATGCCCCATGTGTATCGTGGATGCTGGACCAATTTAGCCTTCTTAATTCCTGTTTAGCTGGATTTGTTAATGGGTCCTGATAATACATCTTCAATTGCTCGACGAACATGCTACAAACTGGCAAAGCTTTTTCAGTTTCCAACGTGGATTTGTTAACGGATCCTGATAATACATCTTCAATTACTCGACGAACATGCTACAAACTGGCAAAGCTTTTTCAGTTTCCAACGTTAACTTCTTATGTAACTTCCCATAATGAAGATGAAGCATATTTCCCAAATTTTCACTACCATATTATTTATTTGCTCTTAGTTTTGTGTAGAGCTGCTGTGCATTTTCTGCCTCCTGATGTACCACCCATGCAGGGTATTTATCTGCCGTTTTTCATTGCCTGCCATGCAGCCTCATTCCCAGTTATTTGCTCCCGCGTCCTGTCTGAAACGATGTGTTGTAATGGGCATCGCTGATGTTTTTCTTCAGATGTTGCAAAGAGCAGTTGTCAAAGTTGTCGTCCCTACAGAAAGGTAAATGGCCCTATCTTGCGCACCCGGAGCCATGTCGGTAAGTAAGCCCCGCTCGGCACAGTTTGCCGTTGTCCACCTGACCCGACCCGACCCGACCGGAACCGAGCTGGCCGCACTTAACCAGGTCTCACGTGACAGACGTTTTGTGAATCCCTCTGGTAATATCTGCTCTCGTGGCCCCTGTTTGCACCAAAAAGATAGCCATGTGCTGGTGCTTTGAGGAAAACGTCCAGTCGGGGATTTCAATCGGCTGTAATCAGCCACCGTAGGTCTCATTATCATCAGTCACGGCAGTACTCGGTGGTGCGGCTTTTGCGTCGCTCCAGCGGCACCGTCGGATGTGGTGCAATTGGCACACGACTGGGGCACGGGACGCCTGGCACGTGACTCGAGTCGCCAAATGTCGGGAGTCACCGAGCGGCGCTGCGGCCGGGCGGGGGTCGCCAGCGCGCCGCCCACCACGCGTCGACACCACGCCGCCGCCGCCGCCGTTGCTGCCGCCGCCGCTGCTGCAGCAGGCGTCGGCCCGACACGTCACCGCCCGACCGTCGTCAGCCGCCTGTTCCGCGCGCAAAACTCCCCAACCCAGAGAGCTAAGGCGGACCGCACACAAGGTGTTTGAACTAGTCGGCTGCGCTGTGCTACCGGCTCAGTCAGTCGTCGAGTATTGCTTGCTAGACACCTCACGTTGAATCGTACCGTCAGTTGACGAAAACTCAGCGCTCAGCTTCTTTGTTTTCCTTGTGCAAGGAGACTAAAGTATTGTTAACTGGATGTTCTGTGTTGGTGTGTGTATTTGATGACTTGCTCTCGAAATGCCATAAAGGCTCAAGTCCCGTGTGGATGGATGCAATTGCTTGGGTTCGTGGATGTTAACCTCTCTGTTTGTGTGTGAATATGGTGTCCTTTCCCACGTCCTCCGTCGCGCCCCGTTTCTCATGCGTTCGCCGCACTGTGTAAAATATGGCTTGAATTTCGGCTCCTCGCTGTCTGGTGCGTCTCGTCCAAAGAGCGCATGCGCTGTGTGTACGGCTGCGCTCCGCCCGGAAGGGGGGGGGGGTGACTTCGGCCGCGGCAACGATGGATGTATGGCTCTGGGGTGGAAGGGTTGTGGTCCAGCGGGCCACAGCGTCTCGTGTCTCGTGCGTCATCTGGTCGTGGTCACCATCTGCCGCGGAATCCGCCCGTGACTGCGGTTGGTACGTGTGTGTGTGTGTGTGTGTGTGTGTGTGTGTGTGTGTGTGTGTGTGTCTGTGTGCGTGTATTTGTGTTGCGGCTGTGTGCGAATGCCTATTGTATACAACTGGGTTTGCCCTGCCAGTGTCGTTGTCGGCCATGGGTTTTGCTTTGTTGTGTTTTGGCAACTCGCGTCCTCCCGCGCCCCTTCTGTCGTGCCCCGCGCCTGCTCCGGCGGCTGGGAGGGGCACGGGACGAGCAGCTCTCTCTCCGTCTTCCTCAGGCAGCAGCTGATGGTGATCCACCGCGTGATCGAGTTTGTGGTGCGTGAGGGCCCGCTGTTCGAGGCGCTCATCATGAACAAGGAGATGGACAACGACATGTACAGGTGGGCTGGCTGTCAGTGTCATGCACGGGAAGCTACATAACACAGCACAGCACAGCTACTTCGGGAAATGCCACGACTACTCATCCTGTCCGGTCCACGTCCAGATGTCCGTGGAATCGTCAACACTATAATGTAGTGTATAGTCTACACAAGAAATAAGGCTTGTCTTTCAGTTTGTACTTGGGCAGAGTTACTTGAAGAGCCCTTGTAATAGCAGCATGTGCAGGAAGCATCCGCTGATCAATATGGTCGGCTGGACGTCGGTAGCTCAGTGGTTAAGCTGAGCTGGCATGCCAGAGGTTTAATTCCCCGCATTGCCTGCCCTTCCTGGGGGGGGGGGGGAGGCAGGCTATGCCATATGGTATCGGCTGCTGAGTGTATCGTAAAGTTATACCAATATGATCGGCCGTGCTGTGCTCGCGATGTTCTAATGTTTCAAATGTGCTAATTCTCTGACTGACAATTCTCTGACGTCGGTTGGCTGCATTTGGACGGTGTGACGGCACGGTCGTCTCGCACGCGCCGCCTCTGTGACTGGTGACGCGCCGTTCGCCAGGTTCCTGTTCGAGAATCAGAGCACCAATCACATCTATTATCGGTGGAAGCTGTTCAGCATCCTGTTCGGTGACTCTCCGCAACGCTGGCGCACCGACGAATTCCGCATGTTCAAGGGTGCGTCCGCAGTCGTGGTGGGGTGCAGGTGGGGGTAATCTGAAGGTAGGATACCCTTCTTTAAGCCAAATGGTTGTTGGTCCAGCCTCACATGTTTCGGCGCGATCAATTCTGGTCGAAGAGCCCTAAAGCCCAAATAACTCTCATACTCGTAAGTCGCTACTCTCGCGCGCGACCAATCGATGTGAGAGCTTGGCGACACTATGTGACCCAAAACAGTCACCACCACCACCACCACCACCACCACCACCACCACCACCACCACCACCACCACCACCACCACCACCACTACCACTACCACTACCACCACCACCACCACCACCACCACCACCACCACCACCACCACCACCACCACCACCACCACCACCACCACCACCACCACCACCACCACCACCACCACCACCACCACCACCACCACCACCACCACCACCACCACCACCATTCACCCACCATCCACCCACCATCCACCCACCCACCCACCCACCATCCACCACCACCACCCACCATCCACCACCACCACCCACCATCCACCATCCACCATCACCAGTCGTGCTGGCTGGTCTGGTGCTTTTAGAATGTTGTTTGGTTTGGTCTGGTCTGTTTAGGGTCTGGACCTGGGTATTTGGTGTGTTTGGATCTGAACTGGCCTCGACAGCCTTTCAATGTCTCGTAGCACCCAGACAGGAGGATGAACTCCAATAATATGCATCATGAACATATAATGACTGCAGTTGGAGCCCTTTATAATGACTGCAGTTGGAGCCCCTTAAACGCCAAATCACCTTCGCCACCCCACTTCTGCTTTACGCCACACACATATCAGTAAAAGGTGTCCGTTCCGTCTCTCAAAATGTGTTATTTGTTGAATATCGCTAAGTGGACTAGCATGTCAAGATGTTGCAACCTGTATAGGGCGTCGGTAGCTCAGTGGTTAAGCTGAGCGTCTGGCAAGTCAGAGGTACGGGGTTCGATTCCCCGCGATGCCCGCCCTTCCTGCCAGGGTGAGAGGCAGGCGACGCTGTATGGCCTCAGCTGCTGAAGGCGTCGTAAAGCCACAGTCCAATCCAATCCGATGTTGCAACCTGTATCAGTGGTACTGTGTTGGCAGACAGCCAGTGGGCAGTATGTCACAGTTTGATGGGCACCGCCGCGTGATGCGTGATCAAGTGTGTCGATTTCAATATATCGTGCAGCTCAGGACCGCCATGTGCCAGATAAGTATATTTATGTTGTGTCCGGATCGCATGGTCTCTAGCCAGGTATGGTGTGGTGCAGTCTGGTCAAATCTGATGTGATCTAAGCCGGGCTAATTGTTGCATTTGATGCGAGAAGAATTTCTGGGCAGGTCAAGTCCCTGTGTGCGCTAAAACGCCGTATGGAGGCGGTGTAAAGGAGCAATGAAGCAGGGTTATCTGTATTTCAAACGGAAAATTAACATCCCAATAATGAAACATAATGCATCCTGTCTTCTGGATGTTGTGGACACGATGCAGTAGCCGCTGTGTTCGTCACCCGTCACACGCGACAAACTATGATATCTTTCGCTTTGTAAATGTCGTGGACTCCAGGGTGCATTCTGTGATTGACCCCACAACTTTCTACTCCGGTTTCAGAAGTGGAGCCTTGAATGTAGCCATGGTGTGCTGTGTGACTGGGTACCTCGTGCCGCAGGAGGATCCGTGTGGAAACCACCGCCGATGAACCCGTACATGATGGATCGCGATGTTGTCAAGAAGCCCGAACCAGAGTCGAAGCGAAAGAAATTGCTCTCCGACTCGTAAGTTCGAACCTGGTTCCAGTATTACCCATGCTCATTTTGGAACGCTTGGTTCTGATTGTATTTTGAAGTATCGTTCACACTGCTGTTCGTTCTGCTATTGCTTTCAAACTATGCACGCGGTAGCCTGTTAGCTACTGTGGATCCGCTTGGCTCGTTATTTTGGCATATTGTACGTCATGTTGGGAAGATTCTAGTTGTGTCAGACAAGGAACCTTTGAGTGTTATTGTTTGTTACCACCACTCTTGCTCCTGCGGGTATTGTTCTCAGCGAGAGACCCATTACCTTAGGGGGGACGAGTAGCCTAGAGGTAAGTTGCTTGTCTCACAATCGAAAGGTTGTGAGTTCGAGTCTCACCAGTCGCTACTCTTCGCCCGCGACCAATCGGCGTGAGAAATTGGCGACACTACACGACTCAACGGTCGATGTGTCGTAAAACCAATAACCAACCAACCCATTACCTTAGCTGTGGGTCTGTCATTTTGACTGTCACGCCATTCTGCAACCGGACGGGCGACACCAAGGTGACGGGCGACAGACCGCCCTCTGTCCCCAATAACTCCTCTCCCCTCTTTCCGGACTGGTAGAGGAACTGTCGTTAGCCAGCGGATCCCTCCTCCAAGTATCAAACTGACCACAAATGTCCCTCCCCCTCCCCCAACAGCCAGCAGAACATACAGCCGCCAACTGACCGCATTATGCAGCCGATAGCCGATGGGCCCCCTGTATCCCCCAAGTACCTGGCTGACCACCTGACCTGGCTGACCATCTGCCCCTGGCAGCCAGCGGACCCTCGATCCCAGTTCCCAGCTGACCACCGTTTTCCTCCGGCAGCCAGCGAACTCGGTTCGAGTCTCAACTGCGGCACTTGGTGCCGGAGCGGGACATGATCGCCGAGGTGATGGTGTGGTGTCTCGACCACGCCGATAGTGCCGAGGAGATCTGCAGCTGTATCACAGAGTCTCTGTCAAACCCGGCCTCCCAGCTCACCACCAAGGTAGGCTTCCAATACAACTTGCCACGATTCACTTCGAAGGACACCGCCATTGTGAAAGCAAATTGTTCATCGATATCCTTGCACCGGATATCGCTGTTAACCGTGCTGGGCTGTGCAGATTTGTGCGTTGTCAAGCACACGCTGAGCGGACGGGTGTTTGCTGATGGTGCAGCGTGTACCTCGTTTTGCCGGCGAAGTGTCGCATGCCGCTGTGTAGTTGGAGAAACAACCACCGCTCTGGTAATATGTCCTGGGAATGGCACTTGTCGGCGCGTTCTTCGTGTCTAGTCTCTTTATCGAGATGGTCCAGGGGAGGCTGGGGCTGAGGAGGCGCTCAGGCACGTAGGGCGTGGCGCTAGTCATGGGTGGTGCCGAGATCTATCGGGCAAGCCTATCAGCTTCGATTCTGCACAGGATCGAGCATACACCGGTCTGGCCATGGCCTCATGTCTGAAGTTGCACCCCGCCCCCTCCCCATTCATGACGTTTCTGTCCATGAGCATCACATCCATCGCACTGAATTTGTTTTACTTTCTGACTAGCAGAAAACTGAATCCATCCATCCAGTATGGATGGGCCATAGTTGTCGACGCGCCCCACAGCCCAAATAACTAACTAAGCATCCAGTATGGATTTAGCAACGTGCATACCGTTTTGGTTAGGTCCTAGTCTCCAAGCAAATCGCTCCACTGAAAATATCCCTTCCCTCAAATGAAGTCGGTGAAGCATCACATCCTGCAGAGTCGGCTGCTGACCTGGGAGTCGTTGTTGGCGGGTCTGGCCGGGTCAGGTTGAGTGTTGGCTGCCTTTGCGCCAGCGGATGGTACGCCCGGGCCATTATCGACGTTGCTGGTCTGTGCGTGAGATCAGCTCGTTACCGTTGCTTACCCGTTCTCGTGCGGTCGGCTTGAGCCTACCGGTCTGCTCTCTTGCACTCAGTGTCGTTCCGTATTGACCGTCCAGCCTGCACGGCCGCTGTCGCGGTGCCACCCCCGAACGACGATGCCTGGTTGGTTATTGGTTTTACGACACGTCGAACGTTAGGTCATGTAGCGTCGCCAATCTCTCACGCCGATTGGTCGCGGGCGACGAGTAGCGACAGATGAGACTCGAACCCACAACCTTTCGATTGTGACACGAGCAACTTACCCCTAGACCACTCGTCCCCGAACGACGATGCCTCCACCCACAAACACACCCATACACGGATGCCTCTATAAACGGCCGCCGCCGGGATGTCGCCCCCGAACGATGGTGTCAACACACACACACACACACACACACACACACGCACGCACGCACGCACGCACGCACGCACGCACGCACGCACGCACGCACGCACGCACGCACGCACGCACGCACGCACGCACGCACGCACGCACGCACGCACGCACGCACGCACACACACACACACACACACACACACACACACACACACACACACACACACACACACACACACACACACACACACACACACGGGTGCCTGTGTAAGCGGCCGTTGTGGTGTCACCCCCGAACGGTGATGTCGACACCTACCCACACACACACACCCATACACGGGTGCCTATATAAACGGCCGTTGTCGGGGTGTCACCCCCGAACGGTGACGCCAGCCGCACACGCACACCCATACACGGGCGCCTCAATAAACGGCCGATCGTGGTTTGGTGACCCGCTGCTAGGATTGTACACAAGCACGTGTTGTACGCAGGTATGGGTGAATATTCTGTTACTTTTGGGTTTTTATTTTTTTATTTTAACATGCAATATCAATGTTTGAAATGCGAATGGAGTTACACTTGCATGTAGGACAAATGTGGAACGGAGGACTGTCGCTGGTTCATATATGAGAGTACAGCGAGGAGAGAGACGTCAGCTGGCGAGAGGGGTCAGATCAGATCAGTAGGATCAGATCACGGTAGCTCAGTCGCTGGGATGTTGGTCGCACGATTGTGGGTTCGAATATCTCAGCCGGCGGGTTTACCGAGTCCGCCCGCGACCAATCGGCGTGAGAGGTTGGCGACGTTACATTACCTAGGAGTTGAATGTGTCGTAAAAGAATCCAAGGTTCTCCTGAGAGCTACTGCTTCCTCGGTCGCCACTTCTCCAGTCGTGTGCTAGTCTCGCAGTCAATTCCTGCTGACGTCATTATCACGGTTCCACGTTACCCGAGCCAACTTTGACCGCGGCGAGCTAGCCCCCGCGCCACACAGCAAAAAGTGCCCTCAGTGAAACGTTGCCAGTGAACCCAACCGTGACCCGATAACCGTACAGACGGAGCTGGCGTAGTGGCGACACCGGGCCCGATCCGTCCCGCCGTATTTAACGTTTCTCATACGCGAGTTATGGTAAAGATGTGGCAGGACAGAATATTTGGAAACGATGGCATCTATTCAGGACTAATGATGCACGCATATGTCGTTTTATATCGTTTGGATCTCCTTGGACACTGTATTCCGCAGGTGATTAAGTTTCTGTTTAATTCGAGTATCAATGATTGAGGGGGAAGGTGACCTATCTTAGCGTATGCAAAGCCACATAGGTGTCAGAACGCACCTGTGTTGCGACATTGTGGCGATGTCAGAGGGTGTCTGTGTTACGATGTTGTTACAACGCAAGAGAGTGATTTTGTGACGATACCGTTACAGGACCTGGGGTGCTGGTGCATAGATCTGACTGCACCTGGTCTTGTGTTTGGCTGTTTGTTATCACATCGTCACAATGGCCGGTGTGTTACCACATCGTTACAATAGTCAGCATGTTACCGCATCGTTACAATGGCCGATGTGTTACGACATCGTTACAATGGCTGGTGTGTTGCCATGCAGTTACAATGCCCGGCGTGTCTGTGTGCAGAGATCCCGGCCGCATATGGTCTTGTGTGTGGCTGTTCGCTATCACATCGTTACAATGGCCGGTGTGTTACCGTATCGTTACAATGGCCGGTGTGCCTGTGTGCAGATCTCCCGACTGTACCTGGTCTCGGACATCCTGCACAACTGCACAGTCAAGGTCGCCAACGCCTCCAAGTTCCGCAAATGGTAGGTGGCCGAGAGTAGACAGCATGGCTGCACTGCCATGTAGCAGAGAAAACAACACGGGTGCAGCGCATTTCGGACATCCACGGTGTGGCGCAGAGCAGCGTCAGCACGTGCGATGTATGGATGTTGGAAGGGGAACGCATTGCCGGGCACAGTAGCGTAGTTCGCCGCAAGGTGATGCACCAGCCAATTTTTGGCTACGGCCGGTGTGTGCAAGTGATTCCCGGGTAGCGTTGGAAAGATTGCTGTTTTTTGGGCATTTGCTAGACATACACTCCAAAAAAATATCCACTCCTTGCATTCCCAAATTTCAGATGAACAGCTAATACAAATATAAAAATAAAGCAATCAATCAATCAAAAATCCAAAGAATGAAATCAAAAATCAAAAAGATAAAAATAAAAGGAAAAAGTAGTACCTAGGAACTTAGGTAGGTACCTAGTAAGGTAGGTGGGTAGGTAAGCATGTAGGTACCTACCTACCTACCTATCTACATCAGTGCAACGCATCTATAGGTAAGGCATCATGCTTTGATCATGATTGATCCTTACACACCAACAGCTATGACAGGCATTCAATTTCAACAACTCAATCGAGCCTGATTGCCTACGTCGGCAGACACCACACCGCAGCAGTTACTAATCACTTCCTGTCGCCCCGTCCATTAATTATCCAAATACGTCATAACACGCAAGTACCGCGCAAACTTGCGCAAAACTTACATTTACCAAAAGAAACCATCTCTGAGCTTCCAAATTCAAAACACGAAGTAATCTCTTCTCAAATGAAGGACGCCTCTATGCGTCTCACGGCTAGTAAAAGGAAACCACCACTCCCGGAGATGGCTTATAGATTTGCCAGCTCTTGGCCGGAGAAAAATCGTGGCTCTACAGCTGCCACTCTTTCGGGAGCTTTTTAAACCCCTGCGAATAAAGACTATAAGTATTGTAATTTTTAATGCTTCCTGAAAGATTGGGATGTGCTACATTGATTGGCAGGAAGGGAAAGTTTTTTTTAGGAAGTTTCAATAAATCCTATGCCATATAGACAAACATATGAACTGAAATTTCCGTGTGAAAATTATCCACAACTGTCCAAAACGTTCTCCAAACATCCTAAGACTTTGTGGCAAAATAGATAACCAGAAATTTCAGTGTCTTGATTTCACGGCACGCATTGGTTCAGAACGCTTTTGGACACAAATACACAAATACTGTTTTTCCCACTCGGTGACGGAGGTCTTTCTCACATCGCAGAAAATTTACTGCATTTAATCCGATTGACCTAGATGTATTTTTTTCAATGGAAAATGAGATAAAATATCGATTTAATTTTGCCCGAGATTCGTTTTATCACATTTTAATTTTAAGCATTTTTTAGGTCACAGTTCCTCGCCGTGGTGTGCACATTTTCCCAAAATTTCCAGCGCCACCTCTGCCGTTGACAGCAGTCGATTTTGCACTCCCGTCTAGTCGCTTTTGATCCTTCCAAGTCATTTTTTGCTTCAACTAAACATTCCAGACATGAAAAAGTACATCGAAGAACATTTACTATCAATAGGAATTGGTTTGAATCAATTTTCTTGGTTTTTAATTCCCAAAAATTGCTTTCTTGTGGTGGGAATAAAACGATTTTAGACGGATTGTTTTAGTATAGTTTTCCTTTAGCCATTTTATATTTCGGAACCCATGTCCCAACAGATGGCAAATAACAAACTAGTCGGTGCACCAGCGTCATGCTCATGGGGTGTGTTGTGCATATTTATTAGTTGTCCTGTGTGAGCATGTCAGGAGTATCAGGTATTTATTCATAAAATTGATTGATACTGATTAAGTATGCTTTTGTTCTCTACCATTCTTCAGAAAGTTGGCTTATAGCCTACAATAAAAATACAAATTAAGAATGTGTGGCTTAATCAGCCAGTTCTACTCCAGGCGAACACTACAGAAGCGTTCGTGTGGTGATTCTTGAGTGAGAGTGCCTTCTTGCATGTGGATAGTAGGTTGGAATTGTGCACTGCCTTTCATGTCAATAGCCGGTTTTACAGCGGAAATGCTTTGCCTATCCAGTTGCTTTTGATCCTTCCATGTCATTCCTAGCTTCAACAAATGTCTTTCAAACATGAACTAAAAAAGTGCATCGGAGTACATTTAATATTGCCAAAAAATGATTTCAATCAATTTTCTCAGTTTAAAGAAAAGTTGTTACTTGGTTGTGGAAGTAAAAAGACTATCTATCCCGGGTGACAGATTGTTTCAGCATAATTATCCGTAAGCCATTTTATATTCCAAAACACATATCCCAACAGACGCCAAGTAGCAAATTAGTCGGTGCATGACCGTTCTACTAATGGGGTGTGCTGTGAATATTTATTAGTTGTGCTGTGTGAGCATGTTGAGAGTATCAGGTATGAATGAATAAACTTGATTCGCATAGATCAAGCATAATTTTGCTATCATTTTCTCTACTGTTGCTCAGGAAGTTGGCTTATAACTGCATCCTTCGCTAATGTAGCCATGGCGCCAGTTTGTCATATGGCAGTCATTCGTCGGCTGCCAGATACCATGGAGCGGAGTGCAGTCTCCACGTAAATCATAAAGCATATTGCAATTTGCTAATCTTCGTAAGCTTAATTCTACTTATTTCAGCAGCATCGATAGTAAAACCTATTTCGTTTTTAAAACTAATGTGATAATTAGATTTGGTGGCCGCTTTTAATTTATGTACACCATTATGCCGGGTCTTCTCCCTCTATCTTGCTCCTGAGACCATGTGACCTGGGGGTAAAAAGCCTCTGTAAAACCAACTACTCACTACAATCTGAGGGAAACCGTGTATGCGTGGAAAATGCGTGGAATGCGTGGAACAATGAATCATGGTATATGACTTGGCTGTGTCATTTATTCAATATTATACCTGCAAATGTATGCACTCCTTTGTTTATAAAATTGGTACTCTCTGGTATATGGCCTGTCGAGGTTGTACACTCGACATTTTACCGAGCCTAATTATTATACACTCCCAGTCCAGAACTGAAGTGGAAATCCAGCACTGTCACCGGGTGCCTCTGGGTACGGCCGGTGTGTGCAGGTGAGCCCCGGGTGCCTCTGGGTACGGCCGGTGTGTGCAGGTGAGCCCCGGGTGCCTCTGGGTACGGCCGGTGTGTGCAGGTGAGCCCCGGGCACCGGTGTGGGTACGGCCGGTGTGTGCAGGTGAGCTCCGGGTGCCGGTGTGGGTACGGCCGGTGTGTGCAGGTGAGCCCCGGGTACCGGTGTGGGTACGGCCGGTGTGTGCAGGTGAGCCCCGGGTGCCTCTGGGTACGGCCGGTGTGTGCAGGTGAGCCCCGGGCACCGGTGTGGGTACGGCCGGTGTGTGCAGGTGAGCCCCGGGTGCCTCTGGGTACGGCCGGTGTGTGCAGGTGAGCCCCGGGTGCCTCTGGGTACGGCCGGTGTGTACAGGTGAGCCCCGGGTGCCTCTGGGTACGGCCGGTGTGTGCAGGTGAGCCCCGGGTGCCTCTGGGTACGGCCGGTGTGTGCAGGTGAGCCCCGGGTGCCTCTGGGTACGGCCGGTGTGTACAGGTGAGCCCCGGGTGCCTCTGGGTACGGCCGGTGTGTGCAGGTGAGCCCCGGGTGCCTCTGGGTACGGCCGGTGTGTGCAGGTGAGCCCCGGGTGCCGGTGTGGGTACGGCCGGTGTGTGCAGGTGAGCCCCGGGTGCCTCTGGGTACGGCCGGTGTGTGCAGGTGAGCCCCGGGTGCCTCTGGGTACGGCCGGTGTGTGCAGGTGAGCCCCGGGTGCCGGTGTGGGTACGGCCGGTGTGTGCAGGTGAGCCCCGGGTGCCGGTGTGGGTACGGCCGGTGTGTGCAGGTGAGCCCCGGGTGCCTCTGGGTACGGCCGGTGTGTACAGGTGAGCCCCGGGTGCCTCTGGGTACGGCCGGTGTGTGCAGGTGAGCCCCGGGTGCCGGTGTGGGTACGGCCGGTGTGTGCAGGTGAGCCCCGTGTGCCGGTGTGGGTACGGCCGGTGTGTGCAGGTGAGCCCCGGGTGCCGGTGTGTTGGTCTGACGGCCGGTCGCGGTCGCCGTGTTCAGCACTGACGGCAGCCGGTGATGTGTGGCCGGTGACGGCCCGAGCGTATGGGGCTCACTCAGTGTCGACGGTCGTGACGCGACCGACGGCCATCGACGACGACGCTCCCAATATCGCACCCGTTGTTTGGAGGTGCGACAGTGGTGACGATCACCCGGTGGATGGTGCCGGACGGGGTTGTCCGGCCGGTAGGGTCCGGGTGATGGGGCCCCTGCCAGTGGTCTCGGCGTAAGGCGGTGACCAGTACCGTCCCAGACGGCTGGCTGTCCGACGGGTAGGTGGTGGAGCTCCTGCCAGTGGTCTCGGTGTAAGGCCGTGGCCAGTACCGTGCCAGCTGGCGGGTTGTCCGGCGGGTGGAATCTGGGTCCGGGTGGTGGAGCCCCTGCCAGTGTTCTCAGTGTAAGGCCGTGAGCGGTACCGTCCCAAACGGCGCTAGCCTCCCGTCGTCAAGGCTTGCCGTAAACAGACCGAAAAATGCACTTCGCGCCCATATTGGCTGTCGGAGGCGGCTGCTTTTTGCCGCCGGAACTGCGAAATGACTGCAGGAAGCGGCGTGAAGAAGCCGACTTGCTGGCCGTTCAGCGCCCTATTGTTGGCGGCTGTGCCGAAGTGCTCCTTGCCTGGCCACCCACGCAGCGCTAAGTCTTCCAGATTAAATACGAAATGCAATTGGAACAGATTCAGCTGCAGTCCGACGTTGATTGCCATCTGTAGACAATTGCATGCTTGGCACATTTGACGGGCACCCGAAAGGAAGAAAAGAACTCAGTAAGTGCATATGCTGTATGATGGTGATACGAGGGTCCCTAGCCGTATGCTAGCGATTCGAGGTCCGCTAGCCGTACGTTGGCGATGCGTGGGCCACTAGCAATGTGCAGTAGACATTGTGAGGACCAATATTAACTCCGCTGCTTAGTTGCGAGTTTTTCTATACGGTTATGGTAAACAGAGCACTCATGTGTAATTACGTCTTCAAGAAGTTGTGGCCAGAGGATATTTCAACATCTCATTCCGACATTGGTTGCACTGTGCACGCGTCCGGTCAACACTTTAGTGTTGTAGCACAGTTAGCGTAGCTGACGCGCCCCGAAACACACATCCACCACCATCACCGCAGTTAAGGCGACATATACCATTGTCCACACTGCTGTGAGTGAGAGGGTGCAGCACAAATTCTTGATTTGGCTGAGCACTCATTGTCGCCCTCAAACTGCTTCATACTCCGTATCATGCTCGAACCAACTGCAGCGATTTAAATGAACACATTGAAGGCAAGCAAGAAGAGTTCAGCACAATGTGATGGGGATTTGTTTACGGTAGGATTGACTCTTGGTTCCTGGCAGCACTTCTCCTTTGTGTGTGCCCATACGAACTGTTGGACGGCTATCCTGTTGCGCCAGCCATTCGCGGGCGTCGCGGTTTGTCTCGAGAGTCCGGCATGATTTGTCACGTGCAGCGCCTCGTGCCTCGTGTAGCGAACAAATGTTTCAGAATATGTCCGGCGTCGGACGTTTTACCACTTAATAGTTTACGCGTTCCGATCCAAGGCTGTACAGTAATCGTCAGTACACTAATCTCGTGTTCGTTTCCATGTATCTTCAGTATTTGTTTTAAGTTGCTGCAAACAGTTCTATGTTGCATAATCAGACTTCGTCTCTTGTTGTGACGCCTGCTGACGGTTCTGTAGAGAAACGAAACAGCAAGTTGGATAACGCTGCACATACGATACAGCACGTACATGTCATGTAAGGCCCTTGCGCGCGGGAAAAAGCTTTGTCTGACGTAGCCTGGGTTGAACGCTGTTCCGTGAGTCTGATCGCCATCGGTGAGTGTCGACTGAGGAGCTGTCCGGTGTGAGGGTCGGGGTTTACACCCGATGCCCTGCGGTGTAGTGTCAACTGAGGAGCTGTCCGGTGTGGGGGTCGGCGGCGCAGCAGACCGGCGCTCACTCGGCAGCCCATTGAACGACGCCCGATGCCGACTGTGGTCGTTGGCCGGCTCGTGAGGTGGCGGCCGCCCCTGCTCATCTCATTGTGACGCGCCACACTCGCCTCCCCGGCGGGCAGTTGCGCCTATCTGGATGGGATCAGACACGCAGCGAAAGCTCTTGCGGCGCCGGGATGTTGTCGAGGTTCTCATCTGTAAAAGTAGATATATGACCGTTTTTATTTGTTTTTATTGGATCCTGGAAAATACCGCGCCAGTGTTGCAGCAGCGTCTTATTGTCGGCCGCGGTTTCGTATGTTCCGGGGCTGTCCATTGCTGGTGCCGTCCACCATATCTCGAACACGAGTTTTCAAAATTAACACCCTCATGTCTCAAATTTTGATAAACATTGGTATACAGCGTTATGGCCCGGAGACGATTGCTGATTGGTTCAGCTCAATCGGAGCAGCGGTTCACGAATTATAATCTGCAGCGTTTTTCTATGTTCGCACTGAAGGTCAAACTTCGAGATCCGATATCTTAGCGTAATGTAGACATAAATTATACAAACTATATATCGTTGGAATCGCAAAAATGTGGTCAGTTTTTGGGTTGTGGACATTTTGAAAATATGACCCCGCCACCTCGGGTAAAGTTATCTATGGTGACCCCTAGTACAACGATATTGATACAATTATTTATATAAAACGAAAGCCCCAACATTTATCTTTCCGATGAAAAAAAAATAAAAAGCGTGTATATTTGACCCCTAATACCAGTTTCTGTAACAAATATTTGGTGACCTATGCGATAGAAGACTCCAAAATTGGCTGGCTATTAGGGATATAATAATAGACAGTAA
Organism: Imbricaverruca yamaguchii; assembly: GCA_034440575.1. Classification (NCBI taxonomy): domain Eukaryota; kingdom Metazoa; phylum Arthropoda; class Thecostraca; family Neoverrucidae; genus Imbricaverruca; species Imbricaverruca yamaguchii. Next base: position 947,109 of record JAOTOL010001459.1, on the reverse strand, counting down.
GCTTCGTCTCGCCGGTGTCTTGGGATCGTACAGTACCAAGTATGATACCGAGACATTTTGCATATGTTGCTTAGTCACTTGATTTTCATGTCCAGTGCAGACATATTTTGATTAAGCATGCCTGATATAGCCATCGTTTAAAGATATTACGCATAGGGGATGAATGGCTGCCATTTTCCCAAGTTTGTGTACGCTTCAGAAAGCTAGACATGAACACTATGACCGCAAATTCGCTGCAAAAACGCAAGAGAACAAATCTTGACGCTGTATTCTGGGTTAATAGTTTGGCGAACGAGGAGATGCCGTTTTTGCAAATCACCAGATTTGTGACGTAATTCAATCAAACATAAACATGCTCATTCCTTGCATAGTTCACTGAGCAGAACTGTATTTCACTAACATATTGAGACATGTAAACTTGTCACACTTTCTACATGCCATGCAACCACCAAAAATCTACATAATTCACAGGTCAATGGCATTGTGACGCACTAGTTTATTTCGTTTATTAATAGCATAAAAGCCACAGGCAGAGACGCCCAATTACGCCTGTATTCCTGATACCTTTTCCTGTTCACACACGCACACACGTATGTTGGCAAATGAGCGATTTTGTTATTCATTGCATAGTGCAGGCGTATGCAACATTGCACATGTACGGTCCAGAGAGATAGCGTTCTCTCATAGCACTTCACTTCTGCTCACCCTCACAACACGTCCCGGGTCACTGGAGAGTTCATGCACCGCAATGGACGTGAGGTCTGATGGCGAGAGTCTGTGGAACTGCCGCGTGCCTTTCACCGTAACTGCTCTCGAGAATCGCTGTCGAAGATGAGACGCTGCTTCTTTCACTTCCTGAGAGCTGACAATGACGAACTTGACAGAGCTGACATATTTCACATCGTACCTACACCACTCTATACCAAAGACGTATAGAGGTTGATGTATCTTCACTCGAACATCTGACCACCAATTATTAATCAATGCACACAACAAGCGGGTAATTCATTATATATATATATATATATATATATATGTGTGTGTGTGTGTGTGTGTGTGTGTGTGTGTGTGTGTATACATATGAGAAGCCAATAGAATATAAGATATATAATAAGCCACTTGTCCTCGACGGCGATACGCCTAGGATGGGTTAGTTTACGTCGGCGTCAAGGTTGCTTGCTCCATGGTCGGCTTCATCCAAGGGTGCGTAGTTCTCACACACAGGACTTAACGCATTTCTGCTGGATGTTTGGCTGCTGGAACCACTTAACTGAACGGGCGATGCCTCTTGCCTTGGGATAATTTTAGGATCATTAAGCAACATTCCAATGCAGTTCGTGCACAGGAAAACGTCCTTCTGAATTCGACTGTCATTCACCAGTTCGACCAGTTGCTCAGATGATGGCCTCACACCTTCAGTAACATGATATTTATGGCACTTATACTGGATCAAAACAGCACCGCCGTACTATTGCTCCGGTTTTGCTAAATTCCAGGATAAGCCAGCACCGTTTCACTTTGTTAACCCGTCCCGTCTCGAGGGTGGTCTTCAACCGCCCCCTCCGGTTTGTCGCGGATAGCGGACGAACGGCGCGCTCAGCGCGCCCAAATTTGGCATACCTTTTCCCACATCAATTTGACATGCTGATTCAAAACATTTAGGTCAGGTCATCTAGGATGAACGAGTTAGTCAACGTCAAGTCAGGTCACTTCCAAAAAAGTTCAACCAGTTGTCACGCTTTAACGGATACAGATGTTTTAATGAAACTTTCAGCGTTTTTTTTTTTATCTTTACGGATTCAACAAAATGTACGAGTTGAATTTTTTTTTTCGTTTTTGACTACATACAAATTTTGCGTATTTGCCAAATTGCAGTTCAAATACAGGGTTCTGGCTAAAGTAAGCATTCGTTATTAGGGCAAGTTGACTTCCAACAACGTTTCTCGGTCGACTCTACCCATTGGGAAAGGAAAATGAAAGAAAACTTGAAAACTCATTTTTTTTTGTTAATAAAAAAAATTGGGGGGCCAACAACAAATTATAGCCCTGGTGTATTTCGCTATCCTTTACTCATTCCAAATAAATTGTGTTTTTCACATATCCCCAAAATGAACTCCCCAGAGTCAAAAACATAATCTAAGTCGTGAAAAGTCGTGAACATCTAGTCCCCTGGTGACGTCACTTTTGGGGTGAAGTTGTTTTAGAGGGTGGACCCGGACCCTACTCGACGAGCGCATTCTGATGACACCTCTTTCGTTTTTGTGCGATGCTTAGTTTGGACTTTAGAGGGGGGTCTTCAACCGCCAACCCCCCCCCCCCCCCCCCCCCCGAGACGGGGTGTGAGGACTTGACCGGAAGGACGGCGCGGGTTAAGAACCAGACCTCTTCACTCGTGCCTGTTGTCGACTGAGCACACGATTCCGATTCCACGCTCACGGTTTCATGAGGGAATCACTTATCTTATCACTCCGCTCGAGTCAACCTGGTCGGTTTACGCGACCCCTCCCCCCTTCCCCTTTACAGCGTGGATAAACTACAACGCAGCATAAACTTGGATCGAAGTTCACAAATAACGCTATCCCGTTTCGTTCCAACTGGGATCTGCGTGGATGTCGACTGCCGAACGTCCACTGTCCTCTGAAGCCCGTGCGTACTTACCGGTGTGCATCAGGTAATGTTGCACATCTGACATTTAATGGTATCCCAGCCTGGTCTAAATATGAGTTTAGTGTTGGAAATAAGAATAAGAGTCTTAGCAAAATTTTCCAAACACATCCGTAGCACACTACGATGTTGCACTCTTTTGAAAAACCGGAAAACAAAGCTGACTGAACAGCAGACCTGTTTAAGCGGAATTTTCTTCGCATAAGTCAGGCCATATTTGTTAAGAAGTTTGTATTAGGCGCTTAATATATATATTGTTTTTATTTTTCAATCAAAGATAAATAATTAGGCTTTCGTTCGACATGAATGATTATTTCAATATCATTGTACTAGGGCTCACCACACATCACGTTATCTGAGGTCACGGGGTCATATTTTCAAAATTTGCACAAATAAAAACTGACTCAAGGAATCGAAAGATGAGCTCATTGCCATTCCAACAATATATAATTTTCATAATTTGTCTTTGCATAACACTAAGATATTGGGTCTGAAAGTTTGACCTTCAGTGCGAACTCAGAAAAAAAGTTATCGGAGAGGTTGTTAGAGAATTAATGTATTCTTGTTGAAATATTTCCCCATGAACTACTGCGCTGAAATTGCCGTAGTTACTACATTGCGGTAAATAGGAAACTAAATAAACTTTACGTTCATTATGATAAAAATGGAAACAATCCCAACACAGTATTTTCAGCTCTGAGCCTTTATCAACCTCAGTTATCCTGCTCAGTATCGCGCTTAGCACCGTGAAATCTCAAGAACTACCAGCTGATGGCGCAACTCTTGATGAGCTGGTGTATTCGTGTTTATGGACTAACTTTTGTGTCTTGGTGATTTGCACATCCAAAAGCCCAGTCAGAAGTTGATTACAATCATGAAACTTGCACATCCAGAACATTTTCCTCTCCACGCCATTTACCTTTTTTCTTCAAAAAGTTGAATGATGTTCGAACTGACTGCAAGCTTATTGCTCTGTGGCCAACGACCACACACTCATTGGAAAGTACGATAAGCAGTCTCTTATGTCATATATAGATATCAAATTATCGTCTCCCAATTTGGTGGCTCCAACATTTTCACATCAAAATCCAAGATTCCTAAACATAGTCCAACCCTGTCCGGCGTGACTACTTGTTATAAACGGGATATGTCGAATGGTTGTTCCGCTCGTCCAGACTTGCCATTTAATTAGCGCTTTGTGCGACAAACTACCGGTTTTCGTGGATCTGCGCAGTTGCATCCAACCTGTAATAAGTGCTCCTTTCGTTTCGTGGTTCATTTGTCAGGGTTGTCGGACGCGTCGGACAACCCTGACAACAGACGAGTCGGGACGCGGGAGGTTTTCTGGTTCATTTTGTCACAGCTAGCGGCACATTAAAGCAATTTAAGATCCGCTCTTTCTTATCTTCTAGGGGCATTTCTTTTTCGCTCGTGAGCTCACTTTCATTCCAGTAAAAATACACTACTGCACACACCACACCTCGACATGCTGCAATACAACGCCTTGGTATACTACACATATCACACCGTGGATGCTGCACATACAACACCTTGGTATGCTGTACATATCACACCTCGATATGCTACACACAGTATGCCTAGAGATGCTACACACAGTATGCCTTGAGATGCTACACACGTCACGACTCGATATGCTACACACGTCACGACTCGATATGCTACACACGTCACCCCTCGATATGCTGCACATATCACACCTTGGTATGCTGCACACACACCATGTTGATATGCTGCACACATCACACCTTGACTTGCCGCACACATGGCACATCGGGATGCTGCACATATCACGCCTCGATATACTACACACACCACACCTTGATATGCTATGCACATCACATCTTGACATGCTGCACATATCACATGTTCACAGGTTACACACATCACGCCTCGATATGCTACACACACCACACCCTGACGTGCTACACACATCACACATTGGTATGCTGCACACATCACACATTGGTATTCTGCACACATTACACCCTAGTATGCTACGCACATCACGCCTTGATATGCATTGCATTAATTCCCTGTGGTGTGTACGTGTGCTTGTTTCGTCGTTGCTGTCCGTGCCCTCTGTTGCTGATCCTGCCACTCCTGTGTTTGCCACGTCTCTGACGTCTGATGTTGGGCACAGTTTCCAGGAGAAGCTGATAGATATCTTCGAGGGAATTCACGAGACGTACAGCAGTATCACGTCTCGTCTGCGCGCCGAGGCGTTCAAGCAGCGTGTGATGCGCGTGTTCCGGGCTTGGGAGGACTGGGCCATCTACCCGCAGGACTTTCTCATCAGACTGCAGAACACTTTCCTCGGTTTCAACAAGCAGGTGAGTGGCGCCGGTGCGCGGCTGCGGCTGCGGCGTTTGTGGTCCTATGTGTACTGGCTGGCGCCGGGTGGCTGGCTCGGTGGTGAAGCGCTCTGTGTGTGACTGGGGAAATCACGGACACTGCTCCGGCGTCTGTAAGCCAGATGGGCGCTTTTACAGAGGGCTGTGGTTCGCATTAAAACATGCGTACAGCTGACATCTGACATCACACGAGCCAGAAAAGGAAGGGGCGGATTCCCCCAAGACATTAGAACTGTTCAAATCAGAAACGCTGGTCCAGAGTGACCAAGAACTGGTTGAAGCGCTCTGGAGCCCAAATAACAAACGGAACTAGAAACACAAAATGTGTAGGGAGGTTGCGACTGTGATCAACTCTTGGTAGTATACATTTTGCGACACTGGGTCAGTGTCTTCAGGGTCAAATGAAGTCAAAGAAGTCAAATGTGTGTAATTTCGTAGTTGATGGCTTCCTTAGGCCATATCTGCGGGCACAATTGGGAACTTGGATTCGAATTGTCGAAATATGTGTTCAGAAACTTTAATAGGATGTGGCAGTTTAAAAGCATCCTGTATAGGTCTTAAAACCATCACTATAATTCGAAAGATCTTGAGTATTTCGCGACGAGGTTTCCAGAAACATTCTAGATGCACCCTATATCACTGCAGCACATCATAATTGACTGCAAAATAACCACCCAAGCATAATATATGGTACGTAAGTATAACGGCAATAACATTCGTCACATTTTCTTTAATCGGCTGGTGAATACTGTATTTCCAACAATTGGTATTCAGGCACTTAGATCATCCAATTTTCTGGTAAACACCTGTAATATAATTCGCCTTGTCACCGAGTGTGGGCCAAGGGTGCTGCAGCCAAGGGTGCTGCAGTGCAGTACCAGCCAAACGAAATCACGGAAAACATTAACGGTCTTTACCGTGCGAAATGAGCGTAGCGACGTGGCAAGCAGCCGTCGCCCGGGCGCGTGGAACTCTATCGGTTCGTCGCACTGCCCGGACCACCGCCGCTCCGGCGAAACTTGTGGCGGCCGGGTGGTCGCCACAAAAGCTTCGGTTACGCCTCGCAGTTGCTATGTTTGACGACGGATTTCAATTGGGCGCTGTATGATCGAAGCAGGCGATGTGCCCCTAAGCTCAACTAACCAACCAACCAACGGATTTCAAAAATTATATTTGGATGCGATGCACTGATCATTTTACATCGCAGTCAAAATTTCGTTCCGATATCCCTTTCCGAGTATGGTATATCTACGAAAAACAGGAGTGGGCGGATTACGCCCCGTCCCCTATCAGTCGCGCGTATTAATCAGATGTTATCCGCTGAGTGTCTGGTATTGGCCTTGGCGTAAACCCTGGCGAGGGCTTTAGCTTTGTGCAAAGCAATGCGAGACAGCAAGGTGTTATTTAAGTGAGTATACTGATGTTTGAGTGGTATATGCCGTCCCCTCCCTTGTTGCGTTTGACATCCTGACCAGCTGGAATCGACTTTCACGTTTTCCTCCACTCTCCACTCTCCCCCCCCCCACACACACCCCGGTGTGCTGACCAGCGTCCAGCTTGTGATCCCATTCTGTTTGGCATGTCGAGTGAGATAGCGCCGTGTATGACCGCCGCGTGGTCATGGAGTCCAGACTGCCAAGGGGTACCGACGATCACGGGGTCCCCCTACCGTCACGAGCTCCCAACTGGCACGGACCCAACTCACGGGGTCCGAACTGGCACGGACCAGATTATCATGGGGTCCCGACTGTCACGGAACCAGACAGGCGAACGGTCCGGCGGCAGTACCCACCACGCGACGTGACGACAAACCGGCGTACACACACACACATACACACACACACACACACACACACACACACACACACACACACACACACACACACACACACACACACACACACACACACACACACACACACACACACACACACACACACACACACACACACACACACACACACACACACACACACACACACACACACACACACACACACACACACACACACACACACACACACACACACACTCACACTCACACACACACACACACACACACACTCACACTCACACTCACACTCACACTCACACTCACACTCACACTCACACTCACACTCACACTCACACTCACACACACACTCACACACACACACACACGGGATGTGTATCCCGTCACCAGCGACACGTACGTTGTCTATCCCGCATAGACGGCTGTGCCGGCCCACGGTGCCACGGTGTTCATCTCATGTTCGGTGGCTGGAGTGGCCCGAGGGAGGGCAGGGCGTGAGAGCAGGCAGCGGCCGGTACCGTGCCGAGTTCTCTGATTTCCGCGTTCAGGGCTCTTGGGAGTCGGCCTGGTCGTGGCGAGACTCGGCATAAATCTGCCGCTGGTGTGTCACGGGAGAATTTACAAGGCTCCGGTGCCCTGGTACGCCAACGTGAATGATGGTCGCCTGGCTGACGAGAGATGAGATTCTCGGTGGTGTATCTAAAACACGTCCCGACGTGACCGCCATACGACAGAGGCGTTGTCGCAGCGGGCGCGGACATGTTGAGATGGGGGCGGGCTTCGTCATGCGAGTGTTGTTTGTGTCCCGGCCGTGAGGAGCCTGGCAGAACGGTCCGGCCTGGTGTTGACGACTGTGACGATGGGCATTGTGTGATCACCATGGTCAATGCTGGGCGCTAAATGACCCTGGCAGTCGATGTGCCCCTAAACCACAATTCATCATCACCATGGTCGATGCGCCCCAAAGCTTAGTTAACTAACCGACTTCTGTGATTTATGTCTTTGTTCCCTGGCCGGGGCGGGGGCGAGGCAGAACTGTCTGGTGTGATGTTGAGGTCTGCGATGTACGCCTGTGTGGCCCGGCCGGGGCGGGGGCGAGGCAGAACGGTCTGGTGTGATGTTGAGGTCTGCGATGTACGCCTGTGTGGCCCGGCCGGGGCGGGGGCGAGGCAGAACGGTCTGGTGTGATGTTGAGGTCTGCGATGTACGCCTGTGTGGCCCGGCCGGGGGGGGCAGAACGGTCTGGTGTGATGTTGAGGTCTGCGATGTACGCCTGTGTGGCCCGGCCGGGGCGGGGGCGAGGCAGAACGGTCTGGTGTGATGTTGAGGTCTGCGATGTACGCCTGTGTGGCCCGGCCGGGGCGGGGGGCGAGGCAGAACGGTCTGGTGTGATGTTGAGGTCTGCGATGTACGCCTGTGTGGCCCGGCCGGGGCGGGGGCGAGGCAGAACTGTCTGGTGTGATGTTGAGGTCTGCGATGTACGCATGTGTGGCCCGGCCGGGGGGGCAGAACGGTCTGGTGTGATGTTGAGGTCTGCGATGTACGCCTGTGTGGCCCGGCCGGGGCGGGGGCGAGGCAGAACGGTCTGGTGTGATGTTGAGGTCTGCGATGTACGCCTGTGTGGCCCGGCCGGGGCGGGGGCGAGGCAGAACGGTCTGGTGTGATGTTGAGGTCTGCGATGTACGCCTGTGTGGCCCGGCCGGGGCGGGGGCGAGGCAGAACGGTCTGGTGTGATGTTGAGGTCTGCGATGTACGCCTGTGTGGCCCGGCCGGGGCGGGGGCGAGGCCGAACGGTCTGGTGTGATGTTGAGGTCTGCGATGTACGCCTGTGTGGCTCGGCCGGGGCGGGGGCGAGGCAGAACGGTCCGGTGTGATGTTGAGGTCTGCGATGTACGCCTGTGTGGCCCGGCCGGGGCGGGGGCGAGGCAGAACGGTCTGGTGTGATGTTGAGGTCTGCGATGTACGCCTGTGTGGCCCGGCCCGTGGGGACGCGGCAAGACGGTCTGGCGTGGTGTTTGCGTCTGTGATAAACGCCTTTGTTTGCGCGGACGAAGACGCTGCCACGCGGAAGACCATCCAATGAGGCGTATGATGTATTATCGTCTGGGGTGTAGCCTCATGTTTTGCCACGGGATCTGGCGATCGAGGCAGCGGGTGTGCCACGTCTCTCCACGGTGCTGTCTGCTCGAATGGAAAGCAACGCAAACTGCCAAGCTAAGGAGATGGGTGGGCTATGTTGAATAAGTGGATACGAATGGTTTTTAGTACTTTCGGAAATTTCTGGAATTCAAATCCCAGAACATTCTTCATTCCGAAGTGGTGATTCTGATTTGTATGCAGCTGGTCTGCGTATACGGGCAAAACACCCGTGGTCTCTGTTTCAGGATTGTAACGGTTATTGAGCTCAAGAAGGACTAGCAATATGTTTATTGCATGACAGCTTTCCTGGACTGTTCGCTGCTTCGGTCCGCGCTATTTTGTCCTCCCTCCCCTCCAGAGATAAAATCGTGGTAGCATCCCCATGGTATGGTATCATAGCATATCTCTCTCTCTCTCTCTCTCTCTCTCTCTCTCTCTCTCTCTCTCTCTCTCTCTCTCTCTCTCTCTCTCTCTCTCTCTCTCTCTCTCTCTCTCTCTCTCTCTCTCTCTCTCTCTCTCTCTCTCTCTCTCTCTCTCTCTCTCTCTCTCTCTCTCTCTCTCTCTCTCTCTGTCTCTGTCTCTGTCTCTGTCTCTGTCTCTGTCTCTGTCTCTGTCTCTGTCTCTGTCTCTGTCTCTTCTCTATCTCTATATACTCTCTCTATCTCTTCTCTATCTCTATATCTATATATATATATATATATATATATATATATATATATATATATATATATATATATATATATATATATATATATATATATATATATATATATATATATATATATATATATATATATATATATATATATATATATATATATATATATATATATATATATATATATATATATATATATATATATATATATATATATATATATATATATATATATATATATATATATATATATATATATATATATATATAATATATATATATATATATATATATATATATATATATATATATATATATATCTCTGTCTCTGTCTCTGTCTCTGTCTCTGTCTCTGTCTCTGTCTCTGTCTCTCTCTCTCTCTCTCTCTCTCTCTCTCTCTCTCTCTCTCTCTCTCTCTCTCTCTCTCTCTCTCTCTCTCTCTCTCTCTCTCTCTCTCTCTCTCTTCTCTCTCTCTCTCTCTCTCTCTCTCTCTCTCTCTCTCTCTCTCTCTCTCTCTCTCTCTCTCTCTCTCTCTCTCTCTCTCTCTCTCTCTCTCTCTCTCTCTCTCTCTCTCTCTCTCTCTTTTTACACATACCTAGATTAGTGATAACTGCATGAACGATAACACTGGCCTGCGTTTCAAAACTTTTTTTTGTTCATAAGGTCGGAAGTTTCTCAGCTGTTCTAATGCAAGTTTCGTGTGCTGAATCCGAGAATACTATCCATTTTTCTCGATTAGCTTAAGTTTTCACACTACGTCAAAGATAACAACTCACAAACTGATGTATCAGTATGTATACTGCAGTATGATATATCTGTAGCGGAGAGAAGTGAGAATTGGGACGCGGGCCTGGTTGAAGCAATGGGTACAGAGTTATGACCCGGCAGAATGGAGGCTGTTCATAGACTCCTCGAGTAGGAGCCTGAAGGCAGTTCTTCTGAACAACTGCGATAATTTCGCGTCGATTCCTGTTGGACACTCCGTGCAACTGAGGGAAGTGCATAACAGCATGGAACTTTTGTTGTCTGCTTTTAACTACAAAGAGCATGGTTGGCTGATCTGGGGTGACCTCAAGGTAGTAGGTCTCGTCCTTGGGCTGCAAGGCGGCTACACGAAATATCCATGCTTTCTATGCCTCTGGGACAGTCGGGCTGACAAACAACACTATCTACAACGCGACTGCCCATCCAGGCATGCACTTGAACCTGACTCCCACAACGTGCAGTCACACCCCCTGGTTGAACCACAGAACATCCTACTTCCACCACTCCATATCAAACGTGTGATGGAAATTATTGTGAAAGCACTGGATAAAGAAGGACGAGGATTTGCATTTTTTGGACAGAAGTTTCCTCATGTGAGCAGAGAGAAGCTGGAGGCTGGTGTATTCGACGGTCCTCAGATAAGGGAGCTCATGAAGGATACTCGATTCGAAGAATGTCTGGAACAGTCTGAGCTCTCTGCATGGCTGGCCTTGAAGTCAATCATCATCAACTTCCTGGGTAATCACAGAAGTGCGGAATACGTGGAGGTCGTCGATGAGTTGATAGACAGTTTTCAGCAACTTGGTGCTCGAATGTCGGTAAAAATGCACTTCCTTAGGTCCCATCTAGATTATCTCCCAGATAACTGTGGAAATTACAGTGAAGAGCAGGGAGAACGCTTCCACAAAGACCTACGGGTGATGGAAGAACGCTACCAAGGTCGGTGGGATGTGAACTTCCTGGCGGACTGCTGTTGGTGCCTGAAGAGGAATGTCCCATCTGCTCAACACAGTCGGAAGTCCCTGAAAAGGCCATTCATTCCGCAGTTGTGTGTACTGTTGGGATGCGCTCTGAATACACTTATGGTCCATCTGTTTGGAGTTTAAACCTTTATTTATGCTTCTGTCGGATTCACTAGTAAACCAGTCAGAGCAATGTTTTAGTTCATATTGGTGAAATATCATAATTTACAAAATCGAGTTAATTTGGCAAAGCGGATGCCGTTTTCGGAATCAGCATGAAAAACTTACCTAAAACAGCTGAGACACCCTTGACCTTATAAATCACGCAGACCAGTGTAACGATATGTTTTGGAGCTATACTGTAGTATTATAGCATGTACTATAAACTGGTTTTGTCTAACAGACCATCCAAATAATCACTAGCCGTTCAGGCTCCCTCAAGCCCAAGTATAGCGGACAACATCATGGGCAGTGTCTGTGCCTGTAATTGTGCTACACGTTCGCGTATCATGATCGCTAATGGTGAGGATAGGCATGATACTTGTAAGCGAGGTGCTGTTAGGAATGAGGCATGGACACTGCATAACACACATCAAGGAACACTGTGTCAGTCACGGTCCTTGGAAGTGATGTCGATTGAGCGTTCTGGAAGTGGCATATTCCGCTTAATTGACGGATAATGTATTACCGTCGGCCAGGCGCGATGGTGTGAATCTGTCCATTGTGTCACAGGAAGGGTGGTGTTTCGCTGGAGCAGGACGTGATTGGAGACGAACATCCGGTGGTAAGACGAAGTGGTATGTGGAGTTTGTCTGTGTCCATCAGGGGTTCATAGCCTGTGTGGCTTATCTCCAGTTGGCTCTTGAAGCAGAACCCCCCTTCCCCGCACACGCACACACACGCACACAAAGCAGCGCATTGCATCTTGATGTCTTCAACTTGTGTGCCTTCATCTCCTGTTATAGGGCTCCAGATGTTCCTTGCGTAGATTTTCCTCTCCTACATTAGTCGATATCCCCAGGCGATAGTAATTTGCTCTGTCGCCTTCAATCTTTTGGTCCTTGGTCTAAATCTCTCCAGCTCCCTTTGAATGCCGGCTGGCGGTTCGACGTGAGGGCGTAGCGACGCTATACGACACACCAAACTGTGTGCCGTCAAGGCGTCCTCGCGCCTGGTCCTCGTGGCGGTGTCATCGCGCCTGACACCAGCACCAGGGTTCTTGGGCCCGAGAACGCAGCCAAACCTTCCCTGTCCCCTAAGGGCGTCGGTAACTCAGTTGTTAAGCCGAGCGTCTGGTACGCCAGAAGTACGGGCTCAGATTCCCCGTGATGCCCGCCGTTCCTGCCAGTGTGAGAGGCAGGCGATGCCATATGGCCTCAGCTGCTGAGTGCGTCGTAGAGCCACAATCCCATCCAATGTCTGTCCCCTAGTGGCAGGATTTGACCCCAGCTGTCCGTGGGAGCAGAACCCGACCTTCCCTATATGTGGGAGCAGAGTCGGGATGTTCCCCCCCGCTGGCCGGGAGGTGGCCGGGAGCGGAGCCGGCCTGTCCTCCCCCTGGGGCTGGGAGCAGAGCCAGGTGTTCCCTCTATGCGGGAGCAGAGTCGGGATGTTCCCCCCCGCTGGCCGGGAGGTGGCCGGGAGCGGAGCCGGCCTGTCCTCCCCCTGGGGCTGGGAGCAGAGCCAGGTGTTCCCTCTATGCGGGAGCAGAGTCGGGATGTTCCCCCCCGCTGGCCGGGAGGTGGCCGGGAGCGGAGCCGGCCTGTCCTCTCCATGGCCTTGGCCGTGGCCCGTGTGCCGACCACAACAGTGACGCGGAGGTCGCCGCCGGCAGACGGAGGCGGGCGGCGGCTCCGACTCTGACGACCTGGACGGCGCGCCGCTCAGCGACTCTGACGACGTGGACGGGGTGCCGCTGGACGGCGCCGCCCTGCTCAAGAAGGCGGCGCGACGCCAGGCCGCCGCCGCCGCCCAGCCGGCCGACGACGACGACGATGACGACGACGTGGACGGCGTACCGCGTGAGTGGCTGGTGGCGGTCACCTCTGGGCGGGTGGATAAGGAATGGCCCAACCTGGAGCAGTCCGAGAGGCTCGGGATTGGCACTGGTCCCAGACAGCCTTGGGAGGGTTCGGAAGGACAGCAGTCTGGGGAGGCTCGGGATAGGCCATGATCTCAGGCAGCCTTGGGTGGGTTAGGAGGGCCCAAACTGGAGCGGTTTTGGATGCTCTGGATTGGCTAAGGTCTCAGATACCCTCGGGAGGTCCAGGGTGAGCCCTTTATGGGCGCTGTATAACCACTGCAGTTGATGCGCCATAAACCCAAATAACTAACTCCAGGGTGAGCCCAACCTGGAACAGTCTCGGAGGCATATATACGGCTTAGTTAAAGTCCAAAAGTTCCAAAATAACTAAAAGTTATAGAAACTTAGCCTACACAATTTTTTCCCATTACTTAACACCAGTGAAGTGGATTGGCACCAAAATCGACAAATTTTAGTGTTTCCTAGGGTGGACCAAAATGGCTGAAGTTTCGCTTTTGGTTATCCTGTCAAATATGCGATATATTTCGTTTCTCGAAGCTGTATCTCGGCAACTATCCATCGGATCGGATCGATTTTTGTCTCAAACGAAAGAGCAGTATCAGCTTGATAAACAGACTGACAAAATGTATGGGTCTTAACCAGGGGCGCAGCCAGAGGTGGGGGGGGGGGGGCACGGGTGGAAATTTCCCTCCCCTTATGGCCGATTTTACCATTGGAACTGCCCATCAGCAACCGTTTGCCCCTCCCTTCAGCATTACCTTGCCCCTCCTTAGGACAATCCTGGCTGCGCTCCTGTTCTTAGCAGGGGTTTCCACAGAAAGATACAAAAATACCCAAATGAATACGTTTAATTGACTTTCTATCGCGACGCAACACCTCCGACCTATGCTGCACTTTAAATCTGCCTCAACTGCTTTGGTTTAGGTAATGTAGAACAGGAAACACGAACCACACCTGCCAGTAAATGAGGGAAATTGATGAAAGCGCATGAAACTTACCTGTTCGGTCCACCGGTGTATTGCTCCCTTCAGGTCCTTTGTTCCACGAATCTGCATCAGCCGTATCTCTGTACTTAACACCAAAGCGAATGTCCGATCTTTCGGTTGTTCCCAGTGATGAAGCAAACGGTTCAGGCCGTAATTTATTGGACATATTGTAACTTAGTTTGTCACGTTCGCGTCCTACTATTTCTTCACGATTTGACGATACTGTGTCGTCCAAGTGAGTTCAACACAGCTGATTCACCGCGACGCAGACGATGCCACACTAATTGCTTAGCGCGAGGGATCACTTAGACCTTCAGAATTCCTTTCTGAAAGTCTGGATACTGCTGACAATGTTGCTCGACTATCTGTAGGATTATCTGCCGTTCACCATCGTCATCGGTCAGAACTGCCGCATAGTCCGTGGATAATTTAATTCCTCGTTCGGCTGCATCGTTGACGACTTTAGCGGATCACACGAAGCCCTCGACCGTTTTGAAGTCTTCATCGCACTCCCATTGATCCACGGGCTTGTGGATCCAGCAGTGACCACAGTGAAACAGACTGAACAGGAAGTAGGAAACCGGTGTAATAAAATCAGCCATCTTACCCGCTCTGTCCACATTGACTGACTTGATATCCAACTCCAACTCACAAGGCTCGCTGGATTGGGCAGGTTTTGTAAGCCCAAAAGATGTTTATGCCCCAAAATCCAATGCAGTACACTCAGGAGAGGCAAGAAGCTCTACGACGAATGAACACATTCCTGTCGCTCTTCTGTGTTTCGTACTGGATGGCTGCTAGTGTAGGCGCTGACGCGCCTGGCAACGACTTGGAATTCGTCCAGAGTATGATGGATTATGCACTTCATGACCACACAGTGGCTGCAGCTGTCGAAGACCAGATGAAAAACCACATGTGGTACCTGGCACCGGAAACAGCTGTCTGCGCTCTTCATTCAGCACCCGCTAGCAACCACTGGGATAAAGGAGGAGCTAGCAAGCAAAATAGTGGCTGTTGGGCCACCATACGACTTCCGTCGCGGTAGGCCGGCTATCAAGTCAGTCAATGTGGACAGAGCGAGTAAGATGGCTGATTTTATTACACCGGACTCCTACTTCCTGTTCAGTCTGCTTCACTGTGTTCACTGCTGGATCCACAAGCCCGTGGATCAATGGGAGGGCGATGAAGACATCAAAACGGTCGAGGTCTTCGTGCGATCCGTGAAAAGTCGTCAAAGATGCAGCCGAACGAGGAATTAAATTCTCCACGGACTATGCGGCAGTTCTGATCGATGACGATGGTGAACGGCAGATAATCCTACAGGTAGTCAATCAACATGGTCAGCAGTATCCAGACTTTCAGAAAGGATCTCTGAAGGCCTAAGTGATCGCTCGCGCTGAGCAGTTAGTGTGACATCGTCTGAGTTCCGGTGAATCAGCTGTGTTGAACTCACTTGGACGACACAGTATCGTCAAATCGTGAAGAAATAGTAGGACGCGGACGTGACAAACTAAGTTACAATATGCCCAATAAATTACGGCGTGAACTGTTTGTTTCATTACTGGGAGCAACCGAAAGATCGGACATTCGCTTCGGTGTTAAGTGCAGAGATACGGCTGATGCAGCTTCGAGGAACAAAGGACCTGAAGGGAGCAATACGCCGGTGGACCAAACAGGTAAGTTTCATGCGCTTTCATCAATTTCCATCATTTACTGGCGGGTGTGGTTCGTGTTTCCTGTCCTACATTACCTAAGCCAAAGCAGTTGAGACAGATTTAAAGTGCAGCATAGGTGGTCGGTCGGAAGTGTTGCGTCGCGATAGAAAGTCAATTAAACGTATTCATTTTGGTATTTTTGTATCTTTCTATGGAAACCCCTGTTAAGACCAGGAGCGCAGCCAGGATTGTCCTAAAGAGGGGGCGAGGTAATGCTGAAGGGAGGGGCAAACTGTTGCTGATGGGCAGTTCCAATGGTAAAACCGGCCATAAGGAGATGGAAATTGCCCGCTTTGTCCCACTCTGGCTGCGCCCCTGGTTAAGACTCATACTTTTTGTCAGTCTGTTCATCAACCTGATACTGCTCTTTTGTTTGAGACAAACATCGATCCGATCCGATTGATAGTTGCCGAGATACAGCTTCGAGAAGCGAAATATATCGCATATTTGGCAGGATAACCAAAAGCGAAATTTCAGCCATTTTGGTCCACCCCTAAGAAACACTAAAATTTGTCGATTTCGGTGCCAATCCATTTCACTGGGGTCAAATAATAGGAGCAAATGTGTAGGCTAAGTTTTGTGCAACTTCTGGTTATTTTGGACAGGGCTAGGCTTAATCTTTCGATAAGAGTAAGGTGAACCAAGTACCGACAGCAAAGACGTAAGACGATTGTGGTATTTGTGTTGCCTCGACCACGTCGGCTTGCCGTCTGCTTCGATGCGTGTTGGCCGGTTAACTAGATGGTCACGCATCCACATAACTAGCATGCTCTTCTTTAGGATACAGAGTTGGATAAAGTTTCGGGAGTTCTCAGTGGTCTGCCTCTTAGTTGTAGTTCGTCAATCTTAGTAACTTTCTAGGTCGAATGGCAATTTAAAGTCAATTCATATGTTTGTGCTAAGATTGGTGCTGTGTTCTCAAAATCACTTAAGATTAGATTCCAAGTCAATTCCTTTTCCTCATCGGGTTAAATATGGGATTTGTTCCGATAAAAAAAGATAGAAGACTGTTATTGTGTTTTTGTTTGTTTCATTTACAGTATTGATAGCGTAGGGGTTTCCTTAAATATAAATATATCACCAGTTGTGATGGGGTCTCAATCATCTGCTAGGCGTGTTCTCCCAGTGTTTTGGTGGGTAAAATGGTGGGTGGTTATCAGCCGGGCACAGAGAGACGGTCGCAGAAAAAGCGAGGGAGTGATGGAGAGCCAGGAAGGAAGGCAGAGAACCGACGGGACGACAGATACAGACTCAGCTGGAGGGAGGGAGGAATGGGATGGTGTGGGTGGCGGAAGAGGGAGGAAAGGTGGGGCTAGCTAGAACAGGCAGGACGGCCAGGCAGAGGTGCAGGATGTTTGACCAGTGTGCTGTGCCAGTGGATGACGTGGACGGCCAGCCAGAGGTGCAGAATGTATGACCAGTGTGCTGTGCCAGTGGGTGACGTGGACGGCCAGCCAGAGGTGGAGGATGTATGACCATTGTGCTGTGCCAGTGGATGACGTGGACGGCCAGCCAGAGGTGGAGGATGTTGTTTGACCAGTATGCTGTGCCAGTGGATGACGTGGACGGCCAGCCAGAGGTGGAGGATGTTGTTTGACCAGTATGCTGTGCCAGTGGATGACGTGGACGGCCAGCCAGAGGTGGAGGATTTATGACCAGTGTGCTGTGCCAGTGGATGACGTGGACGGCCAGCCAGAGGTGGAGGATGTGTGACTAGTGTGCTGTGCGAATGGATGATGTGGACGGCCAACCAGAGGTGGAGGATGCTGTTTGACCAGTATGCTGTGCCAGTGGATGACGTGGACGGCCAGCCAGAGGTGGAGGATGTATGACCAGTGTGCTGTGCCAGTGGATGACGTGGACGGCCAGCCAGAGGTGGAGGATGTATGACCAGTGTGCTGTGCCAGTGGATGACGTGGACGGCCAGCCAGAGGTGGAGGATGTTTGACCAGTATGCTGTGCCAGTGGATGACGTGGAGAGGAGTTGTTTCCAGTTGCCGTGTGACGTGGACGGCCAGCCAGAGGTGGAGGATGTTTGACCAGTATGCTGTGCCAGTGGATGACGTGGACGGCCAGCCAGAGGTGGAGGATGTTGTTTGACCAGTATGCTGTGCCAGTTGATGACGTGGACGGCCAGCCAGAGGTGGAGGATGTATGACCAGTGTGCTGTGCCAGTGGATGACGTGGACGGCCAGCCAGAGGTGCAGGATGTTGTTTGACCAGTATGCTGTGCCAGTGGATGACGTCGACGGCCTGTCGGTGGACGGGACGGCGGCGGCGCGGCCGGCCGACGCGCGGCGCGTGGCTGCCGGCGGGTTCGTGCCGTCGCGCTGGGAGACGGTCGACCCGGACGACGTGGCGGCCGGCGCGGTCACCACCAGCAAGTGGGAGGCGGTGGTGGCGGCCGGCAGTCCGGCGCGGCCGACGCCGCCCACTGACGAGGAAGAGGATGTGGACGGCGTGCCGCT
This sequence comes from Imbricaverruca yamaguchii, assembly GCA_034440575.1. NCBI lineage: Eukaryota > Metazoa > Arthropoda > Thecostraca > Neoverrucidae > Imbricaverruca > Imbricaverruca yamaguchii. The sequence continues at coordinate 928,544 of JAOTOL010001459.1, read as the reverse complement.
GGACGAGCCGGCCGACGACACGCCGCGTGGCGCCGCCAACACGGCGCCCGGCACGCCCGACATGTGAGTTTGGCCGAGCCGGACCGACTGGGACTCCCGATACTGGTGCGGGTGTCGCATGTCCCCATGCGAGTCGAGCCGACTGGAGTCTCCCGGTACTGGTGCGTGTGTCATAAGTCCAGAAGGTGAGTCGGGCTGAGCCTACTGGAGCTTCTCGGTGCTGGTGCGGGTGTTGTAAGTCCCCTCCTGCCCGGTATGTAAGCGCCATCCGGGTCAGGTGCCCAAGAGAGTCGTGTTTCACCCTGTCACCGTCCGCTTTAGACATATCGCCCGATATCATGGCCGGGTATCCTATGTATGCAAATGTCGTGCCGTACTAACCTACCACAAACGTTAGCCAGTAGCCGTTGATGCATCCCGAAGCCCAAATAATCAATGAATACCACAAACGTTATGGAGTCCGTGCCTTTCCTGGCGCAGGATGCAGTTCCGGAAGTTTGATATAGTCTTATTGCTAGCTCTTTGCAGGATATCGTAGACGTTTAGTCACCAGGTCACTTGACCTGTAGATTACGAGCCCCTCTCAGACTGCCAGACGTTAATTATCAGCCGCTTCCAGACGGCCAAACGTTCGTTACCAGTCCCTCCCAGACCGCCAGACGTGAATTACCAGTCCCTCCCAGGCCAGCGGATGTGAGTTACTAGCTTACCTAGCACATAGCGTCATCCCAGGTGGCAGCGCACGGATGGATAAGCGGTTGTGTCTTGGTTTCTGTCAACCTTAACACGGTCGGAACATTATGCTTCCTTTTTCTCGATGTGAGGCTGACGGTGCTAATTCAAAATAACTGTATGTGTATTGCTTCTTAGTAGAAATGCCCATGAGTGATATGTACTCATGGTCGGTGTGCTTTCAAATGACTAGCTAATGGAAAGTGTTCAAATCTCACTGGAACGTACAAAAGAAAATACTTGATGCCACAACGGGCAAAAAAAATTATCGCCTGTTTGGATGACCAAACATTATTCGCCCTGAATGCAGAAATTCTGACAGAGGATTGAGCCAAGTGCTGGTCTGCCTCAACACTGCCGCGATTGACGGTGGGTGTGGGAGTGTTGTGCTATGCGGCGCGGACAGCTGTGTGTATGCCGAATGGGAGGTCAGGCCGTGCGACATCGAGGCGTCGCGCCATGCGGGCCGTCGTGTATGTCCTATGTGTGGGTATTGCCGTGCATCCGTACCGCCGGCCACACGTGTGCCACCCCTAGCATGCGTGCCGCTGGCCACATGTGTACCGCCGGCCATATGTGTACCGCCGAATACGTGTGTACCACATGACACATGTGTACCGCATGCATGTGTATCGCCCGTCACATGTCTGCCACCTGTCACATGTCTGCCACCTGTCACATGTGTGCCGCCCGCCACATGTGCACTGCCCGTCACACCGCATGTGCATCCCTGAACGGTCGTGGATATCAATTTCTACTGCGAGAGGTGTGTGCATCTCGCACACAAAGTGGTCGATTACGATAACATCAATAACAAAGGAGCGTGTGATCGGTCAGGCGCCGCAATTTTCAACTGGCTGTTTGCTATGTGCGCGGCCAGTATACTCCCGGGTGCAGCAGGTAATTGCGTCGTTCCATCGGCGGCTAGAATGTCACAGACACTGCCAACGTTCAGCATTCAGCTGTGGAGTGGCACAACATGAGGCTGGTTTAATGGCATGCTGAGTTTCGCCTTTCCCATACATTGGGCCATCTTCGACCTGCCGGGGTGTGCGAATGTTCTCATGCGGGAGATAAATATATTAATGCCGACAAGTAATTGCCCCAACAACCTATGAATAATGAACTGCCAGCCGGTTTTCAGGCGTCGGTCCCTTCTTGAGGTAGAGCTGTGTATGAACTAGAAAATGAAAATTTATGAATTGTATTTAGTAGTGCTTAGTGCCTCCACTTGCACTTGAAAGCCAACTTCAGTGACTCCGAGCTCAGCAGACTGGCTTCTGTCAGGCAGAGATCTGAGGCTGTATGGCGGACGCGGTAGCTGAGATGTGTGCCCCAGCACGTGCCTAGCTACTGGGGGCCGGCGCCAAGGCGCTTGTAAGCCGGAGCACACCTTGGCGCCATTGGCGGCTAGTCATTATCGGTCCGGTGTCGGCCCGATGTAGGTCAGGCAGATACCAGTCCCTATCCGCCAGCTCTTGGATCAAGTCAGTTCAGCGCCAAAACGTCGGCTCATAGTGTCGCTCAGACTAAGTCAGTTTCGTGTCAGAACGTCGACTCACAGTGGCGCGGACTAAGCCAGTTCCTTGTCAGAACACCGGCTGATGGTGGCGCCCAGACTAGGTCTAACCAGCCCACGCCCAACCAGCCCACGCTGGTTCTCGTGATATCTTGAATTGCTCTTTGACAGAGTTTCTTCACGATTACTCGTGGACGAAATTGACTCGTAGTGACTTCGACAAGCTAGCCCATAGAGCACGTGGTTTTGATAAAGCTGGCTGACGGCCCAAGATCGAGTTGTTCCGAACTGGCTCTCAGACACCACCGGTCGCGTTTGAATATTTTCCCTTTCCCCCAGTGTTCTCCCAGTTCCAATCACGTGCGATGCCAGCAGACCCATTGCAGAAAACGCTCAGCATATGCGCCAATAGTTCAGCTTCTTTTTGCAGCTGGCTTCTCCGAACTATGCGAAGTCTCCGCGGAATGTAAGATGAGCACTAAGGGCGGCAAGCTGAGTTTCTGAAGGCGCAAAAGGCTCTATAAGATGATAAACAACCGAGTCGTTTGGTATACATTTCATCTGAGCCAATCGTCTAGAATTAATAGATCATCACTGGGTATCTCCAGTCCCCTCGCCCTGTCCTGAATTGGCCATTGGAGCGCAGCTCGGGGGAGGGGGCCGGATGGTCGCCGTTGTGTTTTAGCGATGGGTGGGGCACTGAGCCACGCTGACACCTTTGTCACTCCGTCAGCAGTAGAATGTCTGACCGTCGACCACCACTCCGTGTCCCTCAGTGGAGACGCGTCCGAGGAGCGGCGTCAGAAGCTACGCGAGGTGGAGCTGAAGGTGGTGGCTTACCAGGACCACCTGGAATCTGGCCAGCGGTCCGTCAAGACGGGCTACACACTGCACGAGCAGGTGCAGCACTACCGAGCCAAGCTCATGCGCAAGGTGAGGTGTCGACCGCAGGACAGAGAGACAGGCAGACGGACAGACAGACCATGAGATGGCGCAATGGATGATGGGGTATAGCTTGAGAGAGGGACAGCGGCATTTGGCTTGGTTCATGTTTATTTGATTGCGGCGTGTGTTCATGCAGCAGTTTGCTTGTCCATGATTTCCTCCACAGGTATGCTTCCATGTTTGGCAGAACAGGAAATACAGGTCTTTGAGTGTTGCATGACCTCTGTAGTCGATGCTCCCCTAAACCCCAATAAGTAGCCAAATCCAGGTCGTATTGGGCCTTTGCTGTTGTTCCAATTTACAAATAAGTAAATAAGTAACCAAATCCAGGTCGTATTGTCCCTTTGCTGTTCCAATTTGCAAACCGAAAATTCCCGGGCTCGATAAGTCCCCCACTCGAAGCTACCCTGGCGCTTGTGTGCTGTTTGTCGTCTTCTGAGCAATGTAATGTTCGTTCTCTTCGTCTTGGACGTATTTCGTTCAATGTCGCGATTTCCGGTTGGAGAAGTTACGCATATCGTCCATGATTTTTGGTTCGAAAATGACGTTTGTGTAGATGAGGTGTACATTAAACGCGAAGCATTGTATCTCTATTAGGCACGTATGAGTTACCTTCTCGCCATAGATGGTTTTTTGTTGTAAACATATGATAGGATGGTGTTAGAAATAATAATATTAATGGTACAACACAGTATACCTGCAAAACCCCCAGCTGGATGTAGTCATAGGCCTATGGTATTTGTTTGTGCGGTGTATGTCATGCGGGTGCGTGCGCATGGGGACGAAGGTCACGACTCCATGTGCCCGTCACCACCCTGTTGCCCGGCGGCCGTGTGCCCGTCACCACCCTGTCTCCCGGCGGCCGTGTGCCCGTCACTACCCTGTCTCCCGACGGTCGTGTGCCCGTCACCACCCTGTCTCCCGGCGGCCGTGTGCCCGTCACCACCCTGTCTCCCGGCGGCCGTGTGCCCGTCACCACCCTGTCTCCCGACGGTCGTGTGCCCGTCACCACCCTGTCTCCCGGCGGCCGTGTGCCCGTCACCACCCTGTCTCCCGGCGGCCGTGTGCCCGTCACCACCCTGTCGCTCGGCGGCCGTGTGCTCGTCACCACCCTGTCTCCCGGCGGTCGTGTGCCCGTCACCACCCTGTCTCCCGACGGTCGTGTGTCCGTCACCACCCTGTCTCCCGACGGCCGTGTGCCCGTCACCACCCTGTCTCCCGACGGTCGTGTGTCCGTCACCACCCTGTCGCTCGGCGGCCGTGTGCCCGTGACCACCCTGTCTCCCGGCGGCCGTGTGCCCGTCACCACCCTGTCTCCCAGCGGCCGTGTGCCCGTCACCACCCTGTCTCCCAGCGACCGTGTGCCCGTCACCACCCTGTCTCCCGGCGGTCGTGTGTCCGTCACCACCCTGTTGCCCGGCTGCCGTGTGCCCGTCACCACCCTGTCTCCCGGCGGTCGTGTGCCCGTCACCACCCTGTCTCCCAGCGGTCGTGTGCCCGTCACCACCCTGTCTCCCGACGGTAGTGGGTCCGTCACCACCCTGTCTCCCGACGGCCGTGTGCCCGTGACCACCCTGTCTCCCGACGGTCGTGTGTCCGTCACCACCCTGTCTCCCGGCGGTCGTGTGCCCGTCACCACCCTGTCTCCCGACGGTCGTGTCCAACTGTCCCCGTGTGCCCGTCACCACCCTGTCTCCCGACGGCCGTGTGCCCGTCACCACCCTGTCTCCCGACGGTCGTGTGTCCGTCACCACCCTGTCTCCCGGCGGTCGTGTGCCCGTCACCACCCTGTCTCCCGACGGTCGTGTGTCCGTCACCACCCTGTCTCCCGGCGGTCGTGTGCCCGTCACCACCCTGTCTCCCGACGGTCGTGTGTCCGTCACCACCCTGTCTCCAGACGGTCGTGTGCCCGTCACCACCCTGTCCCCGGCGGCCGTGTGCCTGTCACCACCCTGTCTCCCGGCGGTCGTGTGCCCGTCACCACCCTGTCTCCCGACGGCCGTGTGCCCGTCACAACCCTGTCGCCCGGCGGCCGTGCGTCGGGGCTGACGGCAGCGGTGTCGGGTGACTGGTGGTGTTTGCGGCAGCGTCTGATGAGATTGTCCCGGGTGGATCGACGGCCATCTCCCCACCGGCCAGTCGTGTCAGGACGGCTGCCTCCGGCGGCGGGTGCGTGTGTGACGTGAGCACGTCATCCGTTACGATTGGTTGGCAATGTGACGCGCTGCACCGCGATCTGGCCAGCCGTCTGATTGGCTGGTGGGCGTTCGACGACAAACCGACTCCGATTTGGCTGGCCGAGACAGTGGAGCAAAGTTCCCATTAAATGCGAAGTGATGGCTATATTCGAGCCGGCCACTCGGTATCGCCGGTCGTGCCGCCGGCGGCCGGCGGCGCGCTGACACTATCGCTCGGATCTTGGCTCGTCAATCATCGTCGACTTTGGCGACAGCCATGGTTCGGCTGTTGAGTTACGCAGCCGTGTGGTGGGTGCCGGCACACACAGGTGGGCGGCCGGCTTAGACGGAGATGCTGCTGGACGGCTGACCGTCACGTTGCCGACGATGATTTGGTGGCTTGCACTCAGGGAGACGAGCGGCGCTGTCTATCCAGGCGACTATTGACGCTGTTTTTTGACAACTCCTTGCCGTTTTGTTCCTCCCGTAAGAAACAGAGGAACAAAACGACAGAGGCTAAGTTAAAGGCAGATGTTAAGTTTAATCCTGTCAACAGAGGTTAAATGAAGTTAAGGTAAAGGCATTAGCTCAGTTGGTAGAGCGTCGGACTCTTCGTCGCAAGATGGTAAGTTATAATCTCACAACCGATGGCATTTGCCGAGTCTACCCGCGACCAAACGGCGTGAGAGGTTGGCGACGCTATATGGCCTAGCGGTTGAACGCGTCGTGAAAGAATCCATGGTTTTTCGATGAGGTCACAGCAACAAAGGGTCAAATGACAATATTTTGATAACGTCATCAGGGTTCAAGAATTGAGGAATGGAGCACTGATACGAAATATGATAACTATAGTTCAACTAAGTGATGCAGAGGAAAATGGAAGTCTGACGAGGGAGGGGAGTGTTGGATATTTTAATGACGTCACCAGGGTTCAAGGAAGGAGGAGGAATGGAGGTATCTCGTTCTAAGTATCAGAAGGTTACAGATAAACTGAGAAAATAGGTGAATGTGTTAATAATTAAGGAGTGGAGGGACTTGGGCAAAGTTAAAAAGTGTGACGGAAACTGAGGAGTCTGGAGGACAGAGGAGCCTCGAGAGGAATCGAGGAACCTGGGAAAGAACGGATGAATCTGGGCAGGAACGAGGGAGTTTGAGGCGGAACGGATGAGTGCAGGAACAAGGAAGTATGGGGCGGAATGGAAGAGTGGGAAGGAAACAAGGAGCCCGATGAGGAACTGAGAAAGTGAACGACGAAGAGTCCTAGGATGACCGGAGGAGTCTAGGGTAGTACTGAATATTCTGGGGAGGAATGTAGACGGTCTGGAGAAGAGCCTTGGTGCCCGGGGACAAAGGTGTTTGGAAGGGACGGCTGCGAAGTCAAACAAACTTGTCTGCACTGATGTGTCTGAATGCTGATCTGGCTCAAGTGTGCGCATACCGGCTTTGCCGGGTGGAGTGAAGTATCGTCTGCGCTATTTACACCAATGATATATAGTTATTGAGCTTCGTCCACGCGAGTCGCAGGCCAATGATGTCCAAGGGAAGTGCAATAAAAATTACCTAGCAGCAGTTTGTTATAGTGCGCTCCAAACGGTCTGATTAGTCCTGCCCAAGTGCGCCGCAGAATATACCGGACATTCTGCGCTGATTTTGTTGTACCAGCCTGCGGTGCGTTAGTCCTGGCTGGAGAGTCACAGTCCAGTCTATTATCGAAATGTACATCATTAGTGACTTCCAACACCGGGACGTCTGCATTTGTGAAGTTCATTTCATGTCATTCGGGCTCAAGCAGGCTTTCCGAGAACTAAATTATGAGGGCGCGCTTGCGACCCATTTAGGCTAATTGGCTCCGAGATATTTTAAACGTGAAGTACTTGAATAGTGAGGGCCGTGCTGGTGTGAACACATGTACATTTAATCTAGAGGTCCCATTCAGAATATGAGTGGATGGATGGGTCTCAAGCATGTTGTAGAACGTCGGCTCCGTCGCGATAATTAATTGCGGGGCCTAGATGTTAAGAAGTTAAGTTTAACCCTCTCAACAGAGGTTAAATGAAGTTAAGTTGAAGGCGGTAGCTCAGTTTGTAGAGCGTCGGACTCAGGGGACGAGTAGTCTAGGGGTAAGTTGCCCGTCTCGCAATCGAAAGATTGTGGGTTGGAACCTCACCTGTCGCTGCTCTTCGCCCGCAACCAATCGGCATGAGAAATTGGCAACGCTACATGACTCAACGGTCGACGTGTCGCAAAACCAATAACCACCACTAGAGCGTCGGACTCTTGATATCAAGATCGTGGGTTCGAATCTCAACCAGCGGAATTTACCGGGTCAACCCGCGACCGATCGGCGTGAGAGAATGGCGACGCTATATAAACTAACGGCTGAATGCGTCGTAAAAGAACCCAAGTTTCTTCTTCAAGCATAATTAATTGCGCCGTGCACCAGAAGTCGGCAGAATGTCGGCCTCATCTCTTGACTACATATTCACGGCCATCGAACGTGACAATGTGCCCATGTTAAAAATGTTCCTCCGGTTTGGCGGTGGAGAGCCTTAATTGGACTCGCCTCATTTGTCTGACTTCATGCCACCAGTGCAGTGGAGTGAAGTCAGGCAGGGTATTGGGTTACGGACCCACCTCAGGTGCCCGACTTCACCCCACCAGTGGAGTGAAGTCCGGCAGGGTATTCGGTTAGTTCGGGCAAAGATACCTGAACACAGCCGCGTCGCGTTCTTTGGCGACCAGGTCTGATGCGGGCTAATCTTCCAACGTAGTCGCGCTCTTTGCCGAGCAGGTCTGATGCGGGCTAATCCCCCAACGTAGCCGCGTTCTTTGCCGAGCAGGTCTGATGTGGGCCAATCTCACAACGTAGTCGCGCTCTTTGCCGAGCAGGTCTGATGTGGGCTAATCTTCCAACGTAGTCGCGCTCTTTGCCGAGCAGGTCTGATGCGGGCTAATCCCCCAACGTAGCCGCGTTCTTTGCCGAGCAGGTCTGATGTGGGCCAATCTCACAACGTAGTCGCGCTCTTTGCCGAGCAGGTCTGATGCGGGCTAATTTCCCAACGTAGTCGGGCTCGATGACAGGCAGGTGAGACACGCAATACTGCGCCAGTGGATGGCGGCTTGGCCGGAAACTTGGCAGAAGGTTGATGTGTTTTGTGCAGGCTAAAGGGCTCCGTGAGCGGATCACCGAGGCCGGATATCCCTCGGCACCTGAACGGATCCACCCGCGGCTAGGAGCAAAGGCTGCGAGATGAGAACTGACAGTTGACCGTCCAGTAAGGACGCTGACACACGCTGTGGATGGTAGCAGCGACTTTTGCAGAAACTTCGGAGGAAGTCGCTTGGCCTGACCCGTCCTGCCGCCCAAACCACCATCTTACATTACTTGTGAAACAATTGCAACTGATGCACGGCCAATGAGAGGATGGCGTACAAAACTGAGCAGTGATTCTGTGCGTGAGTGACCCGTCGTTAGAGTGATGAATGCTTCTTGCAAGGTGTGCTAAAGCCGTCTTATCTTACTCTGAAGGCCATTTCAACGAAGGAGTCATTAGTGAAGTAAAAGATGCAACCTTTGCCCACTGTTTGAAAACAAATATGCTCGTCATTCAAGTTTAGTCTGGAGAAGTCTGACGAATATCTCGGAAGATATACTTCGATCTTTCTTATGTTATTAGCGGCTCTTTTCCAACAATGAGCAAGGGTATATCCTTCAATTCATTTACGTAATGATGTTCTTGGTCATTAATTCAATTCGGAAAGCGGCATACATTCAATAGGATTTCATTGACGTTATTTATATTCAATCAGGAGCTTCGACGCACTTCAAATTAATCAACTGGGATTTGTATGCAACAGCACCGGCATTTACATACATCAGCTTATATGGCTCTGTTCTAATTACATCGATTTACTTCAAACCCTGTGTTAACGTGTTGCATAGCTTGGGATTAGAATCATCGCCTACAACAGTGAACACTGTTCGTTCGCACCAATGGAAGCGGTAGTATTCTCCGTTTGTTCGCATATCCGCATTGAATGACGTCCGAAGTTGAAAATTATTTCAAATACTAGAGAAACCAATGACAAAGAACCGGTGTCCGACGTCCGGCATGAGTGCTGAATTCCCATCACAATCCAGCCTCCGACAGTCGATGCTCCACCACTTCGGAGTGCTAATTTCCTGGCTGGATATGATGTGTTCCCGGGCCCGGATACACCGTGTCGGCCCCGGCCCGCGGCTCTGACACAGCCTCTGACACAGTCCGCGGCCTCCTGGCTGGCACGTGTCACTCTGTCATGACCGCTCCGGTCGGTACGTATCCTGGTGTGCCGCTCCGTGACGTTTGGTGTCGATGGCACATCACTGTCGCCAGGCCGTGAAGCTGAAGCGGACTGTTTGCTATACAGGCAATGTAGCCGTTGCGGCTTGACACGGTGGGAAGTGTGCGAGGCCGCGCCGCCGGCCATCTACGAGCCGCCTGACCCGCTTCCATTCACTGCGGAGTGGCGATGTTGTGGCCGCTGCAGGGTCGATGTACTCGACGTGCTCATACATCCCAATAGTCAACCGATCTATGCGCCATAACATGAAGAAGGAAGATTTATCTGATAGTCTGTCGCGGACGTCCGTCGTGGGTAAGCCCCGTCAGGCGACGTTGTTGTCTTTTCATGTGGTCCGCTATGAGCAAGTCCCGTCAGGCGGTGTTGGTTCTTTGATGAGGTAGCTTCGCGGAGAGGATCTTCACGCCGCGTGCCGCCTTGGCCCACTGCCTTCGATATGGCCACGCGTGACCATGGCTGAGGCGGCCGTAATGGCTGCGCCACTTTCGCAACGCCATTGGGTCTGGGATAGGACGAATAGGATTAGGTCATTGCTGACATTGCGTTGTCGAAGCTGACTTGTAATGTCGGTTCGATATGGGTCATAGTTCCGGTTTTGGGTTGGTTTCGTATCGGTTTTAGTTTCAGTAGTGTGTTGGTTTTAGTCCCGGTTCGGTGCCGGTTTTAGTCCCGGTTTGGTATCGCTTCGGTTTTTCATGTTTTGGCGCGCGCCTCTCGCCCATATTGTCCGACTTGGCGGTCCTCACCTGCCGGTCCGGGCTGTCTCTGGCAGCGATCTTTGTGGCACTTCTGAGACGCCTCTGTACCCCCGCGTGTACGGTCACACCTGAGACATGACTGCTCTTTAGTTGAACGTGTCTGAATCATTTAGTTGAACGTGTCTAATCGTGCTGTGTGGCGAGTGCTCCCGGAATGCACCTCCTGAACTGGCTAGTTAACTGGGTTGATGCAGCTCCTGAACTGGCTAGTTTATTGGATTGGTACAGCTCCTGAACTGGCTAGTTAATTTGATTGATGCAGCTCCTGAACTGACTGGTTGATTTGATTGGTGCGCTGCGTGACCGTCTTGGGTGTCCATCTCGGAGCGATGGAGCGGAGATATTGGCTTTCTCAATTACGGCGTTCGCTCTCAGAGGTACGTTGGCTGTATCGCATTCCGCTTAAAAATGAAAAGGCAAGTGGTTCATTGATGGAAGCAATTGCATTCATCGGACTGTTCCGTCGCGCGCTACGCCTTCGTGTGCGCTGAACCGTGTGTTGTTCGGCCGTGCGCCGAGTCGAGCCATCTCGACCAGGGACCATGCGAAGTGTGGTGGGGCAGGAGTGTGTTGCAGAGCGGCGAGTCGAGCCGTCTCGACCAGGGACCGTCCCACGTGTGGTGGGGCAGGAGTGTGTTGCAGAGCGGCGAGTCGAGCCGTCTCGACCAGGGACCGTCCCACGTGTGGTGGGGCGGGAGAGTGTTGCAGAGCGGCGAGTGCGTCCCGACCAGGGACCGTCCCACGTGTGGTGGGGCGGGAGAGTGTTGCAGAGCGGCGAGTCGAGCCATCTCGACCAGGGACCGCCCGACGTGTGGTAGGGCAGGAGTGTGTTGCAGAGCGGCGAGTCGAGCCGTCTCGACCAGGGACCGCCCACGTGGTAGGGCGGGAGGTGTTGCAGAGCGGCGAGTCGAGCCATCTCGACCAGGGCCCCACGTGTGGTAGGGCAGGAGTGTGTTGCAGAGCGGCGAGTCGAGCCGTCTCGACCAGGGACCGCCCGACGTGTGGTAGGGCAGGAGTGTGTTGCAGAGCGGCGAGTCGAGCCGTCTCGACCAGGGACCGTCCCACGTGTGGTGGGGCGGGAGAGCGTTGCAGAGCGGCGAGTCGAGCCGTCTCGACCAGGGACCGCCCGACGTGTGGTAGGGCAGGAGTGTGTTGCAGAGCGGCGAGTCGAGCCGTCTCGACCAGGGACCGTCCCACGTGTGGTGGGGCGGGAGAGTGTTGCAGAGCGGCGAGTCGAGCCATCTCGACCAGGGACCGTCCCACGTGTGGTGGGGCGGGAGAGTGTTGCAGAGCGGCGAGTCGAGCCGTCTCGACCAGGGACCGTCCCACGTGTGGTGGGGCGGGAGAGTGTTGCAGAGCGGCGAGTCGAGCCATCTCGACCAGGGACCGTCCCACGTGTGGTGGGGCGGGAGAGTGTTGCAGAGCGGCGAGTCGAGCCGTCTCGACCAGGGACCGCCCGACGTGTGGTGGGGCGGGAGAGTGTTGCAGAGCGGCGAGTCGAGCCATCTCGACCAGGGACCGCCCGACGTGTGGTGGGGCGGGAGAGTGTTGCAGAGCGGCGAGTCGAGCCGTCTCGACCAGGGACCGCCCGACGTGTGGTGGGGCGGGAGAGTGGTGCAGCCAATGGAGCTGGTCGGCCGGGCCGCCGCCGCCCCTGCCGGCAATGGGGCGCTATGTGCAACAGCATCCGGCGGGACGGCGCAGGAGTGGCTGGGATCCTGGCGGGTTAGGGTGTCATGTGTTGAGATGTTGTTTATTGTTTATTAGCGATAATCTCCAACAGCATATTCAGCCCTTTACAGAAGTCGAGAGCTGAAACGCTTAAGCATACCAATGGCTTTAAACAGGCCGAAAGGCTGGTGATATTGCATCGATGCCCAATGACCACATCATTTAGATGTGAGCAGATTTAAACTTTAGACATTTGTACATTTGGACACAGCACATACGTGCTTAACCACCTGCGTCTTAAATACATTCAGCGAGTTCGGGAATATGTGCGCACTTCGTGTCCTACCTAAAAATGTGTTCGTATATCTTAGTAATATGCTGAATAAGCCACACCTATAAATTTCCACACGTGTATATAGTACATGAAATAAAATACGTTGTCTGTTTCTCCTGACTGGAACACATAATCTGAAGTTATGCAATAAAGCCAATGTGTCCATCATATCTCGTAAAGCTTTCCCTAAGAACATATGGGCTTGTGCGCGACGAGTGGACACAGGCGTCGTGTTCTAAAGGCAAAGAGGCTTCTGATATTACATAAATTCCAGCCTAGGTGCGGCATTACAGTGTTCGTCTAGCCACATTAAAAGTTTGTGCTCTACTCGGTCTATCCTGGCCAATGCGTCGTGGCAGCCCCTGCCCAGATTACGGAGCGATACTCAAGGCGAGACGTATTGTTCGTGTGATATATGGTCAACAGAGCACTTTCCGAAGAAAGTGGATAGGGTGTCCGGTTTGGGGATTGTCGACAGTGTATGGGCATCCGGTCCTAAGGTGTGCGCAGGCCCGGGGTGTCAACTGCCGGCGGTGCTGGCAAGGATTTGCGGGCGCCGGGAAGTTGACAAGGGTACATTGTCAGGTGGTGTCAATGTCGAGAGTTGATCTTCCGCCCTTGAGTCGGTCACGCCCAGGCCACATCCCCACATCAAAGCTTGGTCAAGTGTGGCTGCTGTGGCGCTACGTTGTCGATGCGACTGTCCAACTGCAGCCGAGCTGTGGGTGAATGGGCCATATTCCCGTCTTTTTCGTCAAATCATCCCGTATTGGTTCCGGGTCCGTGAATGGGCGCCACACGTGTTGGATGCTTGGTACGCCCAATCATTAAATCAATGACATGACATGGCCCGCAGCTAGAGCTGGTGTCACGTGTCGCCCGTGTTACCGCAGCTAGTGCTGGTGTCACGTGTCAACCGTGTTACCGCAGCTAGTGCTGGTGTCACGTGTCAACCGTGTTACCGCAGCCAGTGCTGGTGTCACGTGTCAACCGTATTACCGCAGCTAGTGCTGGTGTCACGTGTCAACCGTGTTACCGCAGCCAGTGCTGGTGTCACGTGTCAACCGTGTTACCGCAGCTAGTGCTGGTGTCACGTGTCAACCGTGTTACCGCAGCCAGTGCTGGTGTCACGTGTCAACCGTGTTACCGCAGCTAGAGCTGGTGTCACGTGTCAACAGTGACATCGGGCTCACGTGTCGCCCGTATTATGTGCCACATGAAAGATCTTGTTGGCCTTGTTTTTGGAACTTCCCAACTAGTGCTCGAAAGCACTATTTTCTTGTACTCGAGAATAAAGATGGCACCAAGTTAGTTTTCAACGTCCGGCTTAACCCTAGAGTGGTACAGACCGAAATAGTCAGCTCGGCCAAGTTAGTCGGTGACCTCGATTGGCCTTGGGAAGCTGACTTATGTAATCATGTTGGCGGTCAGTCGCCAGTCAACCTATCGCATTCAGCATGGGAGATTTGAAAGTAATAGGTGAGACCAATGGCCAATATTTCGCGATTTCGGCGAAGGAGGACCTAATATGTTCCCTCTTATGACGTCATACCTGAGTGACGACATGGTGTATTCGCTTGTGTTTCTACTGTGAGGTCGGTGAGGGCTGCCGGACCAGCCACCCAAGGCGGCGGCGCGCTGGTGCAACATTTCTTCATGGTCCCAAACACTCCAATGAGATTGATCACTGGCCCCCTCCCCGCACGGGGATGGTTAAATCATACACTGCAGTCGCGCCAAAGTTGATGAGTTGATGAGTTGATACATACACAGAGTTGATGGCAATGCTTGCTCCAGGCGACGGAACTCGACCCGGGGTGATCACCATTCGGACAGCTAAGCATTGACCAAAAGTGGAGAGCGGCACTGAGTTCATGAGTTGTAAGCAACAGCTGATTCAAGTGAGTGAGAACTGATTCAAGAGATATGGAGCTCGAAAGCCACATCTATGAAACTATTTTTTTAAAGATCTTTTGGCGCAATAGTAGGTTGTCAGATGGTCAAGGAGTGTATTGTTTTTTTTTAAAGGCTTTATACATATGGATATTAATATTGAAGAAGATCCTACTGTTTGCAAATTTTCCAATTTTTCCTATTTAAGTTCGGAAATGTTATCACAATCGCCTATTCCGGTGTGTCCTTGGTGAACTTTCCAACAAATTTCAACCCCTACCTGCTATGTTCTCGTGCTGGCATGCGAGCTTACGCATAACTGAGCATGTATTTTGGCACTCGCGTGCAACTGAAGCTTCTTTTCAGAATGACCAGCGATGGTAAATGTATGAAAATTGTGTCCCATATTGTGAGATAGTTATATCGAGCGTTTGACCCACTTGAGTCAGCTCATGAATGGTTGCTTTATGGAACTCCACATGTCAATGGCTTTGTTGGCCTCGACGTTTTTGAGCGGGACGACTCTGCCTAACGACCTGCATAGCGCTGGGCGGACCATTGCTGAGAGAGAGGAGGCCAGACCGCCAAGTCGGCCCGGTCTGGCGGCGGGAGCCCCGCCGTCGCCGCCACTGCCGCCGCTGCCGTGTGGGCGGCGGCGGCTGACCATTGTATGGCCGCAGGTCGTCGCTCGTCGCTCGGCGCTATCTGCGCCGGTGACTGAGTGTCCCCGGGCGGCGGCCAGATGGCGGTGAGGCGGTGAGGTCGTGCCACTGCCGGCCGTCGATTCTGACCACGTCTGGCCGGGCGGACCACCGTCGTGTCGCGTCACTAGATACGATCCGCTCTCGACCCGACGAGACGCCAAGTAGCCGGGATCCACTCTTCAGTGGCCGCAGTGTACGACGCGCGCTGAAGTAGTCAATCGATCCGGTTCATAGTCGATTCTCATGCCTATGCTAGGTGGTGGGCGATCACGTCTTCACCAGCTCAGTTGTCAAGTATGGCGGTCTATAACCGATGCTTATATCTATGCTGTGATGGGCGACAGAGTCGTCACCAGACCGGTTGCCGATGACCGATGCTGCATGACCGACGTAGTCGATGCGCCCGAATAACCGACAAACCAGTTGCCAAGTATGACACCACACCTGTGTCAGGTGATTTTTAGTTCATTGGAGAGGACTGTTACGTGCCTCCCAGGAGAACTGCCGGATCGATAGCGAATACCCGCAGCGTCGCCGGCTGACGATGGAGCACGTGCGCGTGCAGTAATCGTTTGACTTTGGCAGGGAGCGGCTCTGTGGCTGAGACCGGCACCAGTGTGGGAGACAACGACAGGTGTAGTAGCCTGGTGTCCGAAGGATGTCTGTTACCGGCACGGTTTACAGTCGAGTCGACTGAGGCTGTTCTCCAGCTGAACAGACTGGACGGCAGATTTTCCTGCGGTCCCAGCCCCGACTGTCACCATCTCTCGCCAAACAACCGCGCAGCCGAAACGTCCCACTACCATCTAACAAACTGATCGGCAACTGGTCTGTCGTCGTCCAGGTGGAGCGGCAGCTGATGGACAGGAAGCGGCGGCGCGAGCGCAGTCCATCCAGCTCCGAGAACGAGAGTCACCAGTCGCACTCGAGTCGGCGCCGGTCACGCTCGCCGCAGAAGGAGAGGTAGGTCGGACGTCACGTTGCGATTCGCCGCAGGAGAGGTGGATCGGCCGTGACGTCACGCTCGCCGCAGGAGAGGTGGATCGGCCGTGACGTCACGCTCGCCGCAGGAGAGGTGGATCGGCCGTGACGTCACGCTCGCCGCAGAGCAGGTGGGTCGACCGTGACGTCACGCTCGCCGCAGAGCAGGTGGGTCGGCCGTGACGTCACGCTCGCCGCAGAGCAGGTGGGTCGGCCGTGACGTCACGCTCGCCGCAGAGCAGGTGGGTCGGCCGTGACGTCACGCTCGCCGCAGAGCAGGTGGGTCGGCCGTGACGTCACGCTCGCCGCAGAGCAGGTGGGTCGGCCGTGACGTCACGCTCGCCGCAGAGCAGGTGGGTCGGCCGTGACGTCACGCTCGCCGCAGAGCAGGGGGGTCGGCCGTGACGTCACGCTCGCCGCAGAGCAGGGGGGTCGGCCGTGACGTCACGCTCGCCACAGAGCAGGTGGGTCGGCCGTGACGTCACGTTCGCCGCAAGGCAGGTGGGTCGTCGGTGATGCAAGTAGGTACTGGTTTAACAGTTCTTGCCAGTAAATTATTTTACTGGATAACCCCACTGGCACGGCGATAAGCAGTTTTTGCCTGCAATTTGCCAGCCATGCTTAAGATAGAGCGGGACTCGGGACCGATGATTGGACTGCTGCCCAGGTCACCTCATGCGTTGGCGGCTGCGCGTTTTTTTTTTTTTTTTTGCTTTGGCTGACGCAGCGGGCGAGATGTGTCTCACTGGCAGAAATTGTGACCAACATGTGTTGGCCGGGACGCTGCGACGTGGTAAATGTAACATGCATCATTTCCCCCTTACCGTTGGGCCGCGGGCCGCCTTCGATTTCCCGCCGGCCGTTGTATATTTATGGACAGTGAAATTAATGCGCTTGTGAGCCCAAATAGCCGGCCGAGATTTTCCGGTCGATTCGCCATTCGTTGGGCCGGTGTTCACTTCACTGGCACGGCCGGAACGGTGGGCGTGCGGTGGGCTTTGCGACACCCGGAACGGCCGGTCGCAGTTGACACCGGGCGACAGTGTTCGCACCTTCCGACTGTGGCGATCGGCACACGCCGCCGCAGTGTTCACCGAGCCCGGCTGCTGCCCGTCCAGCTGGCACCGGCGGAGCGGTGCTCACGCGAGCACACGCCGCCGCAGTGATGCCCGAGGCCGGCTGCTGTCCCGTCCAGCTGGCACCGGCGGAGCAGTGCTCACGTGAGCACACGCCGCCGCAGTGATGCCCGAGGCCGGCTGCTGTCCCGTCCAGCTGGCACCGGCGGAGCAGTGCTCACGTGAGCACACGCCGCCGCAGTGATGCCCGAGGCCGGCTGCTGTCCCGTCCAGCTGGCACCGGCGGAGCAGTGCTCAAGTGGGAACATAAAAACGCGGGTGCTCTTTGTACAGATATGGCCGTTTTTGGCGAAAGCCGACCATAGGCAAGGTGCGGCAACATCGTTTGATGAACACTGTACGCCATGTCATACTGATAATGTAATATATTACGAATAAGAGAGTGGAATATACCACTGATTGAACATTCAATTAACATCCTCTAGGAAGTACCGACATCCTGCTTCTTGATGTGTGCTTATGAAGTCTTCGTGTCTCCTTTCCAACAGTATCACGTTCATAGGTACCATGCGCATGCTCTTTATGAGGTATTGTGGTGTACAAACATTTCACAACACAATTATAGATAAATGGATTACCAATAATGTGATATGTGATACAATGCCAGTTTATCGCATATGGTTTTTTATATCCAGAACATAGCTCTTCCTAAATTACGAATATCAAAACCAATGTTAACGGCACAGTCATATGTACACCATTCTTTCAAATTTGAGTCTGAAAGGCATCAAGAGCCTTTAAAATGACACTAATCCAATCACAAATGTGGACATCCTACTCTGCTCTTTTCGATACCTCACACCTAACGGAAAAACATTGTTTTAGCAATTCTCCAGCACCGCCTTCTTGACACCGGCCCCTGACAGCAGCGGCCGATCGGATTGGCCTCACTCGTAGTTGAATTAAACGGCAAAGACTTTTAGTTGATTACCTGCGAGCGTTCTTGGGTGGAAGCTTATGCTGAAAGCGCCATTAGCGTACAATGATGACGATAGGGGCTCTTCAAGCACAGTAACAATAGAAGCCATCAAATGGTTCGAGGACGTAACGTAGCATTGAGATGTTCGTAACAGGATTGAGTGCGTCTTGGATGAATTGGGTGGGGTAAGATGTCGCATATTTGATTGATTTTTGCATCAAGTACGTGACATAAGTGTGTAACACTGAGTAGTGCGATATTCGGATGGTATTCGCCGCTTCGTACTGGCTATGTATCAGTTCCTCGGTAGACGGAAGCGTTTATTTTGTTGGTGCCTGTTGCTTCGACTTTATGTCAAGCCTCCTCTGGAAATGTATGTGTTTGATCCACTGGAAGTGTTCAACGATTGGAAAGTAATAACTGTGCTATAAAATGCTACTGTATGCCATGCCACCTTATAGATAGTCCTTTTCCCTGAAATTGCATTGCGGCATTGTACTGGCGGCGTGCTAGTCGCGGCCGCGTGGTGTGTTGCCGCTCTGTCAGCTGTGGTGCCGCCGCCCGGCACTGCCAGCCGCACACACTGCCGCCAAGCCAGTGAGACACTCCCTGTGAGACCAGGCGACACTGTGAGTGCCGACATGTGTTGAGAACTGTGCGGTCGTTTAGCGTCCACCGGGCGCCTGCCTCTGGGGAATGGGCGGGAGTAACGTGTGCCGTGCGGGAACCGGTACGGGACCCGGTACGGGACCCGGTACGGGACCCGGTACGGGACCCGGTACGGGACCCGGTACGGGACCCGGTACGGGACCCGGTACGGGACCCGGTACGGGACCCGGTACGGGACCCGGTACGGGAGCCGGTACGGGAGCCGGTACGGGACCCGGTACGGGACCCGGTACGGGAGCCGGTACGGGACCCGGTACGGGACCCGGTACGGGACCCGGTACGGGACCCGGTACGGGACCCGGTACGGGACCCGGTACGGGACCCGGTACGGGAGCCGGTACGGGAGCCGGTACAGGAGCCGGTACGGGAGCCGGTACAGCTGCCCCGTCCGAGCGGGCCCGCAACTGACCACGCCAGACGGACTTGGAGAGAGGACTCGAGCGAGCGTGCTGCTGGACTGTTGACTGTGGCGGTGACGAGGGGTGTTTGTGACACCAGCTGTGAGGATGGACGGGTCTCTACCTGACAGTGTGGACTGTTGACTGTGGCGGCGACGAGGGGTGTTTGTGACACCAGCTGTGAGGATGGACGGGTCTCTACCTGACAGTGTAGACTGTTGACTGTGGCGGTGCCGAGGGGTGTTTGTGACACCAGCTGTGAGGATGGACGGGTCTCTACCTGACAGTGTAGACTGTTGACTGTGGCGGTGCCGAGGGATGTTTGTGACACCAGCTGTGAGGATGGACGGGTCTCTACCTGACAGTGTAGACTGTTGACTGTGGCGGTGCCGAGGGATGTTTGTGACACCAGCTGTGCTGATGCACGGGTCTCTGCCTGGCAATGTGGACAGTTGACTGTGGCGATGCCGAGGGGTGTTTGTGACACCAGCTGTGCTGATGCACGGGTCTCTACCTGGCAGTGTGGACAGTTGAAGCTGTGTTCATGCGGCAAGCTGTCGCTGTTTTGCCCGTTCGATAGCCCAGGCAGTAGACGGTGATTATTAGCCGTTTTATTTTCGGGCAAGTTGCGATGTCGAGGTGGAGTTAGCTCAGTCAGTAGGAACTTGGACTCTTGATCGTAAATTGTGGGTTCTAACCACACAGCCGGCGAGGTTTACCGAGTCCACCCACGACTCATCGGCTTGAGAGGTTGTCCCATGCGACACAGCAGTAGTGTGCGTCGCAAAACTACCCAAGGTGGATAATCCTTGAAGAACATTCCTCGTGAAATTTCTATGTGTTTTGAACGTTGTCAAGTTGGAGCGAGTTTGGATGGTTAAAAATGGTTGTGCCATACTTCCACGTGCTCACTGCATACACAGTGGTTGTTGTGCTAATCTAAAAGAGCCGTTCCTGACCCTATCTTCAAGCTTGTAAGTTCGTATCCTGACCATATTTTTGGCGTTCGGCGAGTCGGAAATGGCATGGGCGTCGGGTGTCGTACACTTGTCGTATGGTGTCGTAATATGAAGCGAATATATTATGTTGGTCGTCTAGTCTCGCCATCTGGCGTCGACAAGGGTACGGCAATGATACTTGGTCCCCGAGTCGACTGTCCGTGTCCGTACATCGTGAAGGACGGTCTAGGGGTAAGTTGCTCGACTCACAATCGAAAGATTGTGGGTTTGAGAGTCTCATCTGTCGCTACTCTTCGCCCGCGACCAATCTGCGTGAGGGATTGGCGACGCTACATGACTCAACGGTCGGCGTGTCATAAAACCGAAAACCACCACCGCTGTTACAGCGTGCGGCCTTGTGCATCGTTTATCGTCGGTCGATGCTATCTCACGTGGCCTAATTGTGTTGTGTGCTGGGAATTGCTGGGCTGTGCTGAGGTTAGGACCTGCCCATCGGCTGACATCAGCAACCTGGCGTGGTACATGGGTACTGGACTCGCCTCACAACACTTCTCCACCCGTGCTTATGCAGACCTCAATATGCGCTCTGTAAATGTGCTGTGGTGCATTTGTCATGTCCTTGCCAGTGAAATAGGTATTGCCCTTGTGTGGGGGTGGTAGTATGAAACATGTATTAATGAATACAGGTGCGAAATTTCTGGAAGCAGCCGTACTATTAAGAGTCACTGTTTGCGTGAGTAGATACATCAGTAGCTACTGATAGGTCAGCGTTACGTTGACGGGCGTCCAGTTTGCTCCAGCCACGTCACTGTCAGCTGACTGAGGTGTCGTCTGTCGACAGACGTCGCCGCTCCAAGTCTCACTCGCCGCCCCGGAGACGACGCCGCTCCAAGTCGCCGGCCCACCGCCGCTCCCGCTCCCGCTCACCGCCGCACCGTCGCTCGCGTTCGCGCTCCCGCTCTCGCTCGCGTTCGCGCTCGCCCAGCCGCAAAATCAGGAAGAAGTCGAAGCGCTGACCGGCCTCCTGGTGGTGTGGCAGCGGGTCGTAGCTGCTGACAGGCCTCGTGGTGGTGTAGCAGCTGCTGACTGGCCTCGTGGTTGTATGGCAACTGCCTACCGACCTCGTGTTGGTGTGCCAGCTGCTGATCGGCCTCGTGGTGGTGTGGCAACTGCTGACCGTCCTCGTGGTGGTGTGGCAGCACGTCATAGCTGCTGACCGGACTCATGGTAGTGTAGCAGCGGGTCGCAGCTGCTGATCGGCCTCGTGGTGGTGCACCAGCTGCTGACTGGCCTCGTGGTGGTGTGGCAGCGGGTCGCAGCTGCTGACCGGCCTCGTGTTGGTGTGGCAGCTGCTGACTGGCCTCGTGGTGGTGTGGCAACGGGTAGCAGCTGCTGACAGGCCTCGTGGTGGTGCAGCGGGTCGCAGCTGCTCACCGACCTCGTGTTGGTGTCCCAGCTGCTGATCGGCCTCGTGGTGGTGTGGCAACTGCTGACCGGCCTCGTGGTGGTGTGGCAACTGCTGACCGACCTCGTGTTGGTGTCCCAGCTGCTGATCGGCCTCGTGGTGGTGTGGCAACTGCTGACCGGCCTCGTGGTGGTGTGGCAACTGCTGACCGGCCTCGTGTTGGTGTCCCAGCTGCTGATCGACCTCGTGGTGGTGTGGCAACTGCTCACCGGCCTCGTGGTGATGTGGCAGCGGTCGCGCTCGCTGTCTGTTGGAAGCAGGCTGCGCTGGCGTGCGTATATGACGTCACTGGTGCAGTGTGACGTCAGCGTCGCTGTGTGGACTGTGGACATGGCTCGCGAGTCGACGACACTTGGCAGTGGCAGTTGTGACGGTGTCTGTCTACACTGCGTTCGTGCGTGCGCACTCGCCGCGTACGGTGAATACACAAGCGGAACAGTTTCCTAATCGGCCATGTGTCTGGCGGATAACGGCCGGGAATGGCCGGAGGAGTTGGGAGTGCCACAAGATGGCCAGGAGTGGCCGGAGAGGTTTGGAGTGCCACATGATGGCTAGGAGTGTCCGGAGGGGTTGGGAGTGCCACATGATTGCTAGGAGTGGCCGGAAGAGTTGTGGATGTCACGTGATGGCTAGGAGTGGCCGGAAGAGTTGTGAATGTCACATGATGATTTGGAGATAGTTTTTTTTCCAAATAATCGTGATCTCTCGGCAACTGATCTCGCTTGTTACCACCCAATCGTCAGCGATGGGCGTGGTAGATTGACAACTCGGCTGGACTGTCTACATATGTCACTGATCCCATTGGTCGCTGAACGAACTTGATCTTCGATGACCTTCGGGTTAGTGGTGATGCTAAACACGGACGCGGAAGCTGCCGTCAATCTATTTCTACCCTTGTGTACGATGAGTGTAATTTTCAGGTACAATTTTGGTGGTGGTAGTTATTGGTTTTGCGGCGTGTCGACCGTGGAGTCATGTAGCGTCGCCAATCTCTCACGCCGACTGGTCGCGGACGAAGAGTAGCGACAGGTGAGACTCAAACCCACAATCTTCGAGTACTATTTTGGAAACCTCAAATCAGATCCACACCGACCTCATCCGGCCGGTTACGTATGGTTCGAAACGTAACACGTCGCACACATGATTAGTAACCCCCTGACGAGGAATCACCTTTTCGTGGTGGAGGGGATTGCGTGCCTCAAGGATCCGGCGGTCAGACCACCAGGCGGCCGGGGAGAGGTCAGACTAAGAGTGCCTGACTCATCCCATCCTTACGCCCCCATTTCAATGCCCAGCCCATCTCAACATCCATGTCCTTCACCAGGACCTACAACACCAACTATCCCTGTCATGAGCAGGTAGGACAACTTCCCCGGTCCTGCCCACCAGCTCAGTTTTATCGGGGTAGCCACGCCCCCTCGGCCCGTCCCCCAAGGTTGACGGAGTCCTGGAGGTTGAGGTCCCCCGTCGCAAGTTGCTAGTTGTGGCGGGGGACCTCTTTGGTCCCGATATCCCGGAGAGGTGGGCGGGCCCGTGGGGCCTCACGCGGGCCAAGTAGCTGGTCGCCTCTGGCCGGGGACCTGGGATTCTTCCCAGTGTCTGCCGGCCTCAACCGGCTAGGGTTGAGGGGTGGGCGGTGCTGGATCCCAGTCGGGGTGGTGAGTCTCTCTCCCTGCCGGGCGAAGGCGCCGTCTGTCCCGTATAGCTCCTCGGGCGCCCGGCGACCTCCCGTTCGCAGGACCCAGGAATCCCCTATGCGGTGGGGTGCCCGGGGGAGTGGAAACTACGAAACACTTCGTAGCAAATTTCAACATAAACAACCCACCTGCCGGGACTATTAATGTGGTGCATGGAGCCTCCGGCCTCCAAGTGGGTCTGACTGCACCTCATATTCTGATCGTAAAACCACTAGAGGAAAATTTTTTAACTCGCTGCTTGCCCCGTTCCAAAGGCAAGAAGCATGTGACAAGCTAGGATCGGTGCTAAGGTGTGAAAAGCCCAGAGACGGAGGGCTTGAAGTTGAATTTATAACTGCTGAGAATGCAAGGAGGGCGATGGACGCAACAGGAATAACGTACACTAAACGGCATGAAACCAGCAGGTGGACAGTCACCGTACGGATCGAGATTCAGCCCCACAACGCCAAAAATTACTCCAAAGGAGTTATTGACTGCTACGACCCGCAAGATGTTTCGGATGCCGGCATTGTGGATGGCCTAAGAGAGTGGTGTAGTAGAGTCCCGTATAATTTCAATTAGAAAAGGACAGGAATTACAGCCAACAAACATCATCTTAACTTTTCACATGACAGATCTTGCTGAGTTTATTTTCGTCCGGTATTTCCGTGTGAAGGTCCGCGTATTTGTACCCAATCCGATGAGGTGTTTCCGGTGTCACACGTCACAGCATTGTGGGAACCGAGAGCCATGTAGACGATGTGGATCTGCTGAGCATGCGCAAGACAAATGTGAGGCGGAGAGTCCGCACTGTTCAAACTGCGGCCTAGCCCAAACATCCCATACCACCTATGATCGTTCTTGCCCCATTTTCTTAAGAGAAAGGGAAATAGTTACAATAAAAGTCTCAAAAAGATCACATTCCGTGAGGCGCATGATATCTACGAGGAAGCACACCCGAGAGTCACTCAGGAGACCAAGCCGTCGCCGGATGCTGTAATTCAGGTTAATTGCTACACCCTCCACCGAAAATAAGTAGCATCTGACACTGTTTCCCATGGTGGAGTGCTACTAAGCATCCACCATAGTGTTCCCTCGCAACCACTAGTGGTGAACACACGCCTCCAAGCCGTCGCATGCAGGATGAACTTTGGTCATAGAAGTATTTCATTATGCAAATTTACCTGCCTCCCGGGACTTCATTTTCATCTACTGGGCTGAAACTTCTTTGTTCTCAGCTCCCGGAACCGATTTTCCTCTTAGGCGACTTTAATTCACATCACACCGTTTGGGGATGTGAAGATGTCAATGGGCGTGGACGTCTGATGGAGCAATTCCTACACGAGGAGTCGTGTATTTTAAGCACAGGTACCAGAACGCACTTTACTATGCCGTCTGGACAGACTTCTGGGCTAGACCTGAGTTTCTGTAGTCCCCAGCTTGTGTAAATGTTTAATTGGTCGGTGGACACATTCTCTGGGAAGCGACCATTTTCAAATATGGCTGGAATGCCGTGAAGGGCCGGTCCTTGGACAGAGGCCTCGGCGATGGAATCTTCGCAAAGCCAACTGGACTGATCACATAACACGGATAGAAACAGTTTGCTATGCTGATGGGCAGAATAAACCACACAGTATGGAAGAAGTTACATCACTGCTCCCACTGGCGGAACCAAGGAAGGGCCATTCCGGCCATGCCCCTCCCCCCAGAAACCAAGAGAAGTAAACTCAGGGGCGGTCCGCGGCACCCAAGTGAGGTAAGGCTGAAAAAAATCGCCGGATTTCGACCGGTATTTTCACAAGTACCCATCCTTATTTTATGTTAAGATGAGTATGAACAACTTAATTTGGCGCTGCAAGGTGCCAAACCTATCACCATCGTTCCGATGTCAGTGTACCTTCTCCCTCCTGTTCAAATGCCTCCGAAAGTGCAGGAAAGATTTCATGTATATAATATCATTGGGGTTTTTATATATTTTCATTTCATAACCCGAAATGGCTGGCATACACACATTATATATATTATGTATCATACATATATATATATATTATTGTTGGTATTCTAATTATTGATTATTTCAGTGCAAAATACATGAAGTTAATGGGAAGCCCCACATCGGTGGAGTGCATGCTCCATGGTACTCCATGTTAAAAGTTCGAATTATTAGTGGACAGAGCCAACATTGAGGGGGCACCTGAATTAAATGTATGTTGCTGTTGTAGCTGAATTAAACGGCAAAGGCTTTTAGTTGATTACCTGCGAGCGTTCTTGGGTGGAAGCTTATGCTGAAAGCGCCATTAGCGTGCAATGATGACGATAGGGGCTCTTCAAGCACAGTAACAATAGAAGCCATCAAATTGTTCGGGGACATAACGTGGCATTGAGATGTTCGCAACAGGATTGAGTGCGTCTTGGATGAATTTGGTGGGGTAAGATTTCGCATATTTGATTGATTTTTGCATCAAGTACGTGACATAAGTGTGTGACACTGAGTAGAGCGATATTCGGATGGTATTCGCCGCTACGTACTGGCTATGTATCAGTTCCTCGGTAGACGGAAGCGTTTATTTTGCTGGTGCCTGTTGCTTCGACATTATGTCAAGCCTCCTCTGGAATTGTATGTGTTTGATCCACTGGAAGTGTTCAACGATTGGAAAATAATAACTGATATAAAATGCTACTGTATGCCATGCCACATTATAGGTAGTCCTTTTCCCTCAAATTGCATTGCGGCATTGTACTGGCGGCGTGCTAGTCGCGGCCGCGTGGTGTGTTGCCGCTCTGTCAGCTGTGGTGCCGCCGCCCGGCACTGCCAGCCCCACACATTGCCGCCAAGCCAGTGAGTCACTCCCTGTGAGACCAGGCGACACTGTGAGTGCCGACATGTGTTGAGAACTGTGCGGTCGTTTAGCGTCCACCGGGCGCCTGCCTCTGGGGAATGGGCGGGAGTAACGTGTGCCGTGCGGGAACCGGTACGGGACTCGGTACGGGACCCGGTACGGGACCCGGTACGGGACCCGGTACGGGACCCGGTACGGGACCCGGTACGGGACCCGGTACGGGACCCGGTACGGGACTCGGTACGGGACCCGGTACGGGACCCGGTACGGGACCCGGTACGGGACCCGGTACGGGACCCGGTACGGGACCCGGTACGGGACCCGGTACGGGACCCAGTACAGGAGCCGGTACAGGAGCCGGTACAGCTGCCCCGTCCGAGCGGGCCCGCAACTGACCACGCCAGACGGACTTGGAGAGAGGACTCGAGCGAGCGTGCTGCTGGACTGTTGACTGTGGCGGTGACGAGGGGTGTTTGTGACACCAGCTGTGCGGATGGACGGGTCTCTACCTGACAGTGTAGACTGTTGACTGTGACGGTGCCGAGGGGTGTTTGTGACACCAGCTGTGAGGATGGACGGGTCTCTACCTGACAGTGTGGACTGTTGACTGTGACGGTGCCGAGGGGTGTTTGTGACACCAGCTGTGAGGATGGACGGGTCTCTACCTGACAGTGTGGACTGTTGACTGTGACGGTGCCGAGGGGTGTTTGTGACACCAGCTGTGCGGATGGACGGGTCTCTACCTGACAGTGTAGACTGTTGACTGTGACGGTGCCGAGGGGTGTTTGTGACACCAGCTGTGAGGATGGATGGGTCTCTCTGCCTGGCAGTGTGGACAGTTGAAGCTGTGTTCATGCGGCAAGCTGTCGCTGTTTTGCCCGTTCGATAGCCCAGGCAGTAGACGGTGATTATTAGCCGTTTTATTTTCGGGCAAGTTGCGATGTCGAGGTCGAGTTAGCTCATTCAGTAGGAACTTGGACTCTTGATCGTAAATTGTGGGTTCTAACCACACAGCCGGCGAGATTACCAAGTCCACCCACGACTCATCGGCTTGAAAGGTTGTCCCATGCGACACAGCAGTAGTGTGCGTCGCAAAACTACCCAAGGTGAATAATCCTTGAAGAACATTCCTCGTGAAATTTCGATGTGTTTTGAACGTTGTCAAGTTGGAGGGAGTTTGGATGGTGAAAAATGGTTGTGCCATACTTCCACGTGCTCAGTGCATACACAGTGGATGTTGTGCTAATCTAAAAGAGCCGTTCCTGACCCTATCTTCAAGCTTGTAAGTTCGTATTCTGACCATATTTTTGTGACTAAAATGTATACCCCCAGCTGAAATTACTTCGATTGTCGTCATCTAGTCGCATGCATTGACTGATAATTACAACCGGAAGTTTGTGCCAACGACAAAATGTTAGCATCCCTTGTCCTCGAAATACTTCAGAGGCTAAATTAACATTGTCATCCGAAACGTTCGGCGAGTCGGAAATGGTATGTGCCTCGGGGTCGTACACTTGTCGTATGGTGTCGTAAGATGAAGCGAATATATATGTTGGTCGTCTTGTCTCGCCATCTGGCGTCGACAAGGGTACGGCAATGATACTTGGTCCCCGAGTCGACTGTCCGTGTCCGTACATCGTGAAGGACGAGTAGTCTAGGGGTAAGTTGCTCGTCTCACAATCGAAAGATCGAAAGTTTGAGAGTCTCATCTGTCGCTACTCTTCGCCCGCGACCAATCTGCGTGAGGGATTGGCGACGCTACATGACTCAACGGTCGGCGTTTCATAAAACCGAGGGGGCACCTGCCCTTCAAAAATATACAAAAAGAACACGCCTAGTCTAGACGTATATGAATGAAAAATGGAAAAGAATCTTGGAAATCAGCCGCAGATTTCGTATCTGCACATGGGTGATTAGGGTACTCCAACTAGTACAGGTGCCTCCGCCGGTATCCTAAGTATGTTTGCGCCTTTTCCTGGCCGCATTGGTACCACCTTCCCATGGGGACACATGCCCCCAGTATTTACCCCTATTTACGCCCCTGCACCGAGTGGGGGGGAATTATATTGCAACAGTTATCTCTTACTTGCTCCTAGCCCTCCTACCCTGCCGTGATCTTCAGTTGGCCTGTCTCATACTGCTTCTATTCGTGGCACCACGCGATTCCTGCGGCGCTCGACATGAATACGGTCAGCGTGGGTCCAAGCAAAAAGTACTAGTGTTAGGGAAAATACGGCTCATATTCGTGGACATGATTCTTCAAGCTTTCAAATAAACCTCATTTTGTCCAATTTTGATGGTATTTAAGATCGGAAATATCGTGTGGAAAACACGGAAGTTTCGCTGGAGCGCATACGGGACTGAGCAATTGTCCAGCCCGTGTGACGTCACTGATTGGCAAACAATATTGGAGGGCCCCGGCTAACCCTGCGCTTGTTATGAAACGAAAACTTACTATATGGCGATATGTGCGAGCAAGGCGATATATACGAGGTGACGTCATCCCTACTGCGCAGCTTTCTGCGCAGGTCCTTATATGACGTCATTAGGGTACACAATATGAGCCAAGCCGCTAACACGCTGTAGAATATACGCAACACATTGTACGGGGAGAAAAGCAGGATTTGAGAGCTGTAGATGCAAAACCTAGAGCGCCATAGTCGCGGAAGGGATCTCCAATACCTTTTATACATATATTATACCCGGAAGAGCGTGCAAAGCGAGGTAGGACAGGTCAAATGTGGCTGAGAATTAGCATCTTACCGCGGCGAAATGCAGTAAGGATGTATCTGAAGGTGCTCGTCGCCATGATGGAATCAAGTGAGGGGTCGAGTCCCCCAATCTGCATCAAATTTAGAATTGGGTCTTGCATGGAAAAATTGATTGACCGAAATGCCTTTTAACCCCCTCTATATGCGGCAGTGTCCTTGATTTAGGAGGCAAGGAAGGGGACAATCGTTTCTTTTTTAGATCGACAGGACCATAGGGAGCACGTGAGAGGCAGACATTCCTTTTATAGGGCATCTGCGAACCTTCGAACCAGCTCAGCAACATGAGTGGAACTTCCAAAAAACGATTTGGGGGACGCAATGCCTGGAGGTAACAGGAAGGCCTTCAGTCGAGAGGCCCCATTGGCGACACACGCTAAAATATGGATTGGGAGAGGTGTGCTCACGGCAGTCGTAAGCGGGGTTGACCCATCCCAAAAGTATATGGAACTTAACTCTAGTTCGGAGGTTACATTCGGCGAATGGACTGGAAAGTGGCCAGACATGGGGAGTTAAAAGCGGTCAGGCATGCATTGGCGGCATTCCCTAGCAATGCGTTCAGAACTAGATTTGGATGATTAAAAGCGCTCCTAAACGTCCGCGTAGTCGACCTAGTCGGCTTATGTGCTGGTTCCGGTTCGGAGCATGAATGAAAGTTCGTGGCAATCAAAGCATGGCAATCAAAGTTCGTGGTGCAAAGAGATTTTGCATATCGTTCTTTCCAACCAATGCTCATAGGCCTCATGATAAATGCAAGCAACAATGAAGTGGTATACGCCACGCCTGTTTCGTAGCAAGTGCCGCGATGACGGGCCATTGTAGGAAGCGCCGCTTGTCTGCCCCTGGTCACAGAGGCAGTTGCAAAACACGCCAACAGGACATTGGGACCGGGCGATACGACGGCAGAGTCAAGTGCCGCCAGGACGGGCCGACACAGGGAGCGCCGCCAACCCGTCAGTGGTCACAGTGGCAGCAGCAAAACACGCCAACAAAACGGCAGGATCGGGCGGCACGAAACCAATGCGAAGTGCCGCCAGAACGGGCAGCAAAGGAGACGTCGCCAGTCCGTCCCTGGTCACGGTGGCAACAACAAACACGGATACAAAGGGCAGAACCGGGCGACACCACACGACACACAAAAGAGACGGTGACACATGACCGGCAGTGTGAGGGTTGACATCCTATCGCTAGCTGGGGACATGCTGGCGCACCTGCCTAGATGCCCGCATCTGCGCTCTGACAATCAGAGTTTTTGCGCAACCAGCCGATGTGCACATGCAGCCTAACTCGAGTCAGCCTCCGTCTCGCACAACTAGCCACACTCCTAGCTTCGGCTGCCGGCTACTAATGACGCCCACACCGCGCCTCACGATACTGATGTCGCCTGTGCAGGTTGATTCCGTGACGAAGCAGACATCAGAATTCAACTGGCTTGTCATCACCATCTGCCACCTATGTTGCATGCAGCACCCGCCGCGACCAATGGCGATTGTAGCCGCCAGGTGCACAGCTCGTTGGATTGTGTGCGTACATGACGTTGGCACCTCTACAAATGTCTCCTGGTTACATTTTTGCTCTCTGAATGATCTAACAAGGGTTATGGCATGTAGTTGGAAGCTATGCACAATGTTACCGCTGGCATTTTTCCTCAGTGACCTCACCAAGGTCATCTGAAGTCACCTGATATTAGACATTTCTGCGCATTATGTCGCACTGCCTTGAGCTAGAAGGGTGAAATTACCGCGAATTTGCTTGTGTCGCCAAGACGTGTCGGCTCATACATTATATGCCCTCACTAGGCTATTTCATGACCTTGACCTGAGGTCATAGTTTCGGTTGACCTGACCTTAAATCACACCGCCTATTATCGATAGCACATTTCAAGGACTGTCGAATAGCATTCGCCGTTAGTTTATATCTGTTACAGGTTCTGAAATATGTGTAAATATCTGAGAGTCCCACCCGATCTGATAAAATTTGACCTATGGTGGCCCAGTGACCTGAATATTGACCTCAGCGAAAAAAAAAATGACCGAACCACTTTCGATAGAGCCTGTCACCAGCTATCGAACGCCGTTTTACGTTTGTCGCTAGCTAGCATAGTTCCAGAGATCTTAGGGGGGGCAGACATCTGCCCCCTCCCCGGACATGCGAAGTTGGCGCGGACCGCCGGACGTGCGAGTGTTAAAGCTCGGCACAGGTTGCTCACAAACTTCTTTAAAGTCAATGTCATTCAGTATGTAACTTTTTAGGAACGGAATTTCCTTTAATGATGTTCAATATCTAAAATCTGGTCAGGTTACGGAACGGAAATGACATTATAAATTCGCAGGTGCAGATACCACGGGCGTTCTAGAGTCCAAAAATAATTATCATTGCAAAAATAATTTAACGTTAAGACATCTATAATAAAGGCATATGTGTTACAAACTTCGGTAAAAATACAATTGTTCATCTCCGTGGATACAATACCCTTTTTCTGTTATGCGCCGCGTTCAGATGTAGTATTCTTGGGAAGGCATTGACGATAAAGAAGAGACCCACCAGTGGTGCAGCTGGGATTTTCCTATGGTGTGCCCGACCGAAGAATTAGAAAGGAACTGGGATGTGTTTCGGTGTCTAACGCTCGCCGAAATTTTATGGTTTTTAGCGGTGAAAATATAAATTTATAGTTTGATCTAGTAGTGTATATTGGTTGATAGCGAAAGAAGGAGGGATGCTAAGGGTTTCCCTTGGCTGCACCTTTCAGATCAGCATTGTTGCGCATTTTCAACACCTTGATACAATAAAAGATAAGAAATTAGAAACTAAAGCCTGGCTATGCCGAACATGGCATCTTGCAACATATTTTATCTTTCTTTTTGCTTAACCGCTGTCACCTGGGTCCGAAGCGAAGCGACTGGCACCGCTGGAGTGGCTGTCATCACAGCTATCGTTGAGCTGTCTGCTTCACCATCGCTGGAGCGGCCGTTGCTGTTGGTGGAGCAGCTGTGGTCAGGACACTGGGACAGATGTGGCCGCTCGGGTGTTCGTCACCGCCGAAATGGCTGTGGTTATTGAGATGACCGTGAGGTGGCGCCGCCGAGGTGGCGTTGGGTGACCTTCCCAGTCTCGGCAGCATTTTCCAAAAATGCTGGCTCTCAGAATTCTCCAAATGTATGACTACGTTTTGGAAAAGTAACTGCTATTCAAGAACACAGGGTCATCCATGCAGTCCTTTGCGTAGCACCGGGACCCTCCGCTTGACCTTCCGGGACAGCCCGCTGTCAACTCTGAGATCCCCTTTTAAGCGTGAGCCAAAGCCGACCCAGCTGCCTTGCACGTCCGGCCCGTCCTCTCCCCTTCCACCCCCTGCGTCGGCTCAGGAACGCTCGATCACGGCTTAGGACACCCAAGAAAGGAATGAAGTACATGAATATAGTATGGAAACGTTTAAGAACACAATGACAAACAGTAGTTTCCAGGACGCGTAGGGAGTAACATGCAAAGTGACATCAATCGCATGACAGTCAGTTGCATTTATGACAGCATTCCAGTTGACCAAGTTTGGTTCCATTAAACCGTCATGAACTTGACCTGACTTGACCTCGGTGACCTAACATGACCTTAAAACTACATAGCATAACAATATACATGAAACAAATCTCTAATGTTACCAAGAACACTTCCCTTTTGCCAATATATTGGAAGCGCATCAGCGCCGATTTTTGTGGTTTGGCACTGCGAATGTTTTACTTTAGAGATCCCTAACTCGAAAAATTTTCGACCGATTTTCGTTTTTCTTGCTTTGAACAGCGCGCTGGTCATTTCGAAGCAGGTAGACAAACAATGGCGTATGTCGGCCGGTAAAATCTGGAGTTATCTGCCAAAAACGGAAGGGTTGGGCGGATTTCTCCCCCTCCCTTCAGGGCGCGTGTTAATGGAATTGAGAAGCCCTGCCCCCTCCTCAGTAGATGAATGCTAACATGCCTTTGCGTTGGTGTCATCTATTACATCTTCCCACGTATAATCTGCTTGGAAACCCATAACTTCAGCAATTCATTATGCATGCCCTCAACACCTCACTCGCATCATCCACGCCTTTGACTGCGGTAGGTGCTTGTTGGTTTGTTCATGAGATTGATCCCGAGTAGAATAGACACACTGACGATGTTCATAACGGTAACCTGGCAAATGTACGTGAAGCAAATGTACCTAAGCAAATGTACGTAAGCGCAGATGTACGTATGGCAATTGTACGTAAGCGCAGATGTACGTATGGCTAATGTACGTAAGCGCAAAAGTACGTGTGGCAAATATACGTATGCGCAAATGTACGTATGAGCAAATGTACGTAAGCACAAATGTACGTAAACGCAAATGTACTTAAGCGCAACAGTACGTACGCGCAAATGTACGTATGCGCAAATGTACGTAAGCGCAAATGTACGTAGGACCAAATGTAGTTCGCATGCGCAAATGTATGGGAACGCAAATGTACGTAAGCGCAAATGTACGTGAATGCAAAAGTACGTAAATGCAAAAGTACGCATGCGCAAATGTATGTATGAGCAAATGTAAGTAAGCGCAAATGTACGTATGTGCAAATGCACGTAAGTGCAAAGGTGCAAAGATATGCATGCGCACCTGCCGCCTACGCCGCTCAAAACCAGCCGAACTTTCCGAGGCACGGCAGTTTTACACATGCATTATATCTTGTTACGGGGTACCGAATCAAGTTATGGTGTCACATTGGATGTACCTGATTTTTGCAGGTGATTGTAGTGAGCTGGTGCTGGAGCTGGCCCTGCGCCACGCAGGGCCGCCGGCGCCGGTGGCGCCGGTGTCACGTGGCACTCGGCGCGTCGCGTGGTCACGTGGTCACTGTCACGTGGTCACGGCCGTCAGCGGTTTCTGCAGCGCGGTCTGTGGTTGGGGCGGCTAGGTCGGCGGCGCGCGGGGGTGACTGCCCGCAGTTGGTCGAGGGGACGCGTGGCCGGTGCTCGTGGCTGGGTCGCCGGACACTGCCAATACACGTCCTTCCCCGTGCTCGGCACTTACTTTC
Organism: Imbricaverruca yamaguchii; assembly: GCA_034440575.1. Taxonomy (NCBI): domain Eukaryota; kingdom Metazoa; phylum Arthropoda; class Thecostraca; family Neoverrucidae; genus Imbricaverruca; species Imbricaverruca yamaguchii. The sequence goes on along the minus strand of JAOTOL010001459.1, from coordinate 894,612 downwards.
TAATCGGCAACTACAAGCTATTTCGGCCATACATTGCGAATACGATGCCGGGGCACGGGGATGAAGAGGGAGAGCCGCGGGAGGCGACGTCGGGCGCGAGTGGATCGGTGAACTTCGCGGAGGTGTCGGGGACCCTGGGTGTGGCAGGCCCGCGTAATTTCGACACGCGCCACATACCCGAGTTCAGCGGGACAGTGAATGTGGCCGAGTGGTTTACGCGGGCAGAGAAACTGTGCCGACGACGCGGCGTCAACTTCGTGGACGTCATCCCGGAACGGCTAACTGGGGCAGCCTTCGCTGTCTGGGAGCAGCTACCCGACAAGGCGCAGGACTCCATGGCGGCTGTCCGCGACGCGTTATACGACGCGTTCGCGTTAAACCGGCACGCCGCGTACGCCGCCTTCCAGGACCGAGAACTGCGACCAGGGGAGTCCGTGGACGCCTACTTGGCGGACCTGCGCCGCCTCATAGCGCTGGTCTCGGACGAGAAGCTCCCCGAGTCCATCCTGGACGCCAAATTCATATCGGGGCTGCCAGCACCGGTACGGAGCCAGCTAAAGGCAGGTACGCGAGCACAGCGGATGGCGCTGCCGAGTCTCGTCCGCTTGGCCCGGGACATCCTGAGCGATGACCATCACGAGGTGCTGGCTGCGGCAGCAGCGTCGCGGCCCGCGCCCCCGCCGTCTCGTCAGGAAGCGCGGCGACCACGACTACCGCGACGCTGCTGGACATGCGGGAGGGAGGGTCATCTCGCCGCTGCCTGCCCAAACGCATCGGGGGACGCGTCAGCGCGAGCGCCGTCTCCGGATCAGTAGATCGCGCCCTTCCGGTCGCCCGGATGCAAGTGGACGGCAGCGAGCGACGCGTGTTGGTGGACTCCGGATGCACTGACACGCTCGTGTACCGAGGTTGCTGTCGGCGGTGGACGCCACGGACGGTGGAAATGAGAACCGTGAACGGGGGAACGTTACGGTGCAGTGGGTCGGTCACGGTCAAGGTGGAATACCAGGGCAGGCGAGTGATGCTCGCGGCGCTGGTTGTGCCAGACCGCCCGCTGGGTGTGGACGTGGTTCTGGGGATGTCGGGCATCACGGCCCTGGGTGGCATCAGCCTGCGGACACCGACAGACGTGCGGGTCTGTGCGGCGGCAGTTGAGGTTGACCGTCGGGACTTGGCCGTGGATGCAGCGGACTTCACGGCGCGATTCGCCGCGCGGACGGGCGAATGGACCGTGGCATGGGTGTGGGCAGACGGGAACGGTCCCGAGAGCCTGCGGAACCGAGTCGCGGAGTATGCGGTACCGCCGGCGGTTCGGCCAGCGTACGACGCTGAATTGGAGCTGTGGATCCGGGAGGGGTGGCTGCAGCCGTATGACGAGATGGTGGATGGCCCGGCTCGTGGCCTGATCCCTCTGATGGCGGTCCGGCAGCCGAATCGGGACAGGGTGCGCCCTGTCTTGGACTACCGTGAGTTGAATGGCCACATTACCGCACACACCGCGGACGCGGACGTTTGTGCTGCCCAGCTTCGCCGCTGGCGACGGCACGGCGCTCACGTCGCGGTGGTGGACCTGCGGAAGGCGTACCTTCAGCTCCGGTTGGACCGGCGGCTGTGGCCGTATCAGACGGTGGAGGTGCGAGGCCAGAGGTATTGCCTGACTCGCGTCGGCTTTGGGCTGAACGTCGCGCCGCTCGTCATGAAGGCCGTGGTGCGGGCCGTCCTGCTCCAGGATGCCGCGGTGAACCGGGGGGTGCTGCCCTACGTGGACGATCTACTGGTAGACGAGGACATTGTTAGCCCAGACCACGTCGTGGAGCACTTCGCCCGGTACGGTCTGGTCTGTAAGCCGCCGGAGCGGGCGGCCGAGGGAGCGCGACTGCTCGGGCTGCGGGTGCGCGCGGACGACGGAGAACTGTGCTGGCGCCGCGACAACCCGGTGGCCGCGCCCCCGGAGGTGCTGACACGTCGAGCGTTGTTCGCGTGGTGCGGCCACCTGGTGTCCCACCTGCCGGTGGTGGGGTGGCTGCGTCCGGCGGCCGCGTGGTTAAAGCGGCGCGTCAACGCCCTGACGACAGGCTGGGACGACCCGACAATGGACGCCGGGCTGCGCGAGCAGGTCGACTGTGTCGCGGTGCGGGTAAGGGGGGCCCACGCGGCACGAGGCCCCTGGCAGCTGAAGGGGGACAAGTTGGTGGTGTGGACGGACGCCAGTTCCCTTGCTGCCGGGGTCATCCTGGAGGATCCGGTCAGTGGCGCCGTGGAGGACGCGAGCTGGCTACGGCCGGAGTCGAAGGCGGCCATGCACATCAACATGGCCGAGCTGGACGCGGCGCTCAGCGGTGTCAACATGGCGGTTGCGTGGGGGATTACCACCATCGACCTTCGTACCGACTCGGCCACGGTTCACAAGTGGATCGATGACGCCCTGAGCGGCCGCTCTCGCCTGCGGACTAAGGCGCACGGGGAGATGCTTATCCGCCGGAGGATCGACGTCATTCGACAGCTAGTGGAGGAGTTTCGCCTGAAGATGACGGTCCGCCGTGTGCCAAAAGAGTGGCTTCGACTGCCGGACTCATCAACTGACGCGCCACCAGGCGCCGTCGCGGCACCCGTGGCCCCGCGACCAGACGCCGACCCCGCCCGGATACGTGAGGTGCACGAGAACACCGGGCACCAGGGGGTCCGCCGGACGCTCTGGTATGTGCGTCGGAGCGAGGACGCGCGTGCCACCCGGTCAGCGGTGCGAGCGGTGATCCAGCAGTGCGATGTGTGCCAGTCCATCGACCCGGCACACGCGCGGGTCACTGAGCGTGCCGCTGACGTGGGAACGCCTAGCCATCGACGTTACCCACTACCGGGGCCGGTCGTACCTGACGGTGATCGACTGTGGGCCTTCCCGGTACGGGATTTGGCGGCTGCTGCGCCGTTCCGACGCAGCCGAGGTCATGGGCCAGCTGGAAACCATCTTCCTGGAACGGGGCACGCCGGCTGAGTTGCTGTTGGACAACGCGACAGGATTCCGGGGTCGTCGGATGGCTGCGTTCGCGGCGCGCTGGGGGGTCCGGCTGCGCTTTCGGGCCGTGCACGAGGCAGGAGGTAACGGCATTGTCGAGCGCCATCATCGGACAATTAAGGTGATGGCGGCCCGCCAGGACTGCACCATCGGTGAAGCGGTACACCGTTACAATGTTACGCCTCGCGACGGTGTACGACCCTCCAGCGCTCCGGCGGCCGGGCTCTTCAAGCGCGCTGGCCGGGACTTGCCGGTGGCCGCCGATGTGCAGGGGCCCAGCCGGACGATGCCCGTGGCGCACGACGGCTCTGAGCGTGCGCGCGCGATGCTCCAAGTCGGTGACACCGTGTGGATACGACGCCGAGGTCAGCCGACGCGGTGCACGGATGTGTCGCGGCGAGGTGTGGTGACGCGGCTGCTCCCGACACCGCTGGTGGAGGTCGACGGTACCCCATGGCACGTGCGGTGTGTCCGGCGGCGATTCGGGAGTGAGGACGCCGGACCAGACGGGAGCGCGAGCGAGTCTGGGGACTTTGACCCACCGGAGGAGGTGATGGAGCAGCCGCGTAAGGTGTCGCCCAGTGCGGGTGGGGCGGTAGAACCGGAGGCGGAGCGACCGCCACCGGCACCGCCGGATGCGTGGGCGGCGGCAGAAGTGAGTGCAGACCTCGCAGACGGCGCGGGCAGGGCGGAGGATTTTGAGGACGATGCGGTGTATGACGACCCGAGCGCTGAATGTGTGGTCACTGAGGACGCGCGGGATGGGCGAGCCGCGCCCCGGCGAAGTATGCGTGTGAGGCGGGCGCCAGTCGAATTGTATGGCTGCGGTGTACCAAGTGAATCGTGTATACCGGACGACGATGATGATTATTGATAATCAGGTAGAGGTGTAGTGAGCTGGTGCTGGAGCTGGCCCTGCGCCACGCAGGGCCGCCGGCGCCGGTGGCGCCGGTGTCACGTGGCACTCGGCGCGTCACGTGGTCACGTGGTCACTGTCACGTGGTCACGACCGTCAGCGGTTTCTGCAGCGCGGTCTGTGGTTGGGGCGGCTAGGTCGGCGGCGCGCGGGGGTGACTGCCCGCAGTTGGTCGAGGGGACGCGTGGCCGGTGCTCGTGGCTGGGTCGCCGGACACTGCCAATACACGTCCTTCCCCGTGCTCGGCACTTACTTTCTAATCGGCAACTACAGTGATACAGGTATTGATGCAGGTAACTTCCGCAAAATTGTGCTTGACACTATGAAATAACACTCAAACATTAGATACGGCTCATCATCGATGGAGCACATTGAAGCGTAAGGCTTACCATATCATTGATTGACCTATGTTTACTAAAGATTGTTTTGACCGTGCATTGTTGCCATCTACGGGGTCCAGAATAATACCTTCATAAATGCATTAATCGAATGGGCATTAGGGCTCAATAATCTTCCATCGCACGTGAAAGCCGCACATCCAAGCATGTCACCTTCACGTTCACCATTTGACCTAAGGTCAACGAACATATTTGCATTGCATCCTATAGGAAAATTACGGTGTACCGAGTAACAATTTCCTGAATACATTTATCGGAAGGGTATTAGCGTCGAATATACGTCCATGGAGTAAGGAAACGGCACGTTCAAGCATGTGACCTGCAAGGCCAGCGTTTGATCTCAGGTCAGGTTTTATGAAATTCATGAAATGAAAGTGGTCCACTGGTGCACCACATGTGGGCCAAACGAAGCATTGAATGTAGACTATCTCAACATTGGTGCATGCACTATCAATACAAGAAGCAGCACACCGCATGACCTGGCCTCTATCGACGGTGCATTTCCTCAGGTAGCACCAGCGTCATGTTCAGCAACGCATCGAGAAATTCATCAAGCAACTTCATCCGATTAGGCCGAAAATGTGATACAATCTTCACAGCCGTACCGCTACATGCATCACCAAACGATTTTTTTCTACGACGCACCATTTCGCTTTCAGAGGCGAAAAGGTCAGCAAGATCAAATCTGGTGCACCGCATAACTTGTCGGATAATTCACTTATCGGAATGTTCCAAACTTTTGTGCCACCGCCATAACGGCGGCACGCAGAACACCAAGTCATCTGGTCACTCGAGGTCACCATTTGACCTCAGGTCAACGAAGACTTTAACCCCTATGGGAAATGCGCGGAGCACCGAATGACATTTCCCAGAATACATTTATCGGATGGACATTAGCGCTGAATAATCGCCTACCGATCAAGGAAGCATCACATCCGAATTTATGACCTCCAAGGTTAGCATTCAACCTCAGATCAGGTTTGATGAAATTCAGGAAATGAAAGTGGTCCTACATGGAAGAAAATGAAACTGGTGTACTACATGTGGGCAAAAAGAAGCACTTAATGTAGACCATCTCAACACTGATGCATGTACTATCAATACACGAAGCAGCGCACCACGTGCTGCTTCGTGTATTTTTAAAAAAAATAAATCAATACACGAAATTTCCAAATCTAGAAGTTTTTCTACAAATCTACAAATTTTCAGAAGAATCGGAGGACATAGGTTCTTGAGTTTCTGAATGCGTTGCTGAATGGGATGCTTGTGCTACCTGCGGAAGTGCATCATCGATAGAGGTCAGGTCATGCGGTGTGCTGCTTCTTATATTGATAGTGTATACATCAGTGTTGAAATAGTCTACATTCAATGCTTCGTTTGACCACATGAGATACACCAGTGGATCACTTCCGTTTCCTGAATTTCATGAAACATGACCTGAGAACAAACGTTGAACATGCAGGTCACATGCTCGGATGTGCTCCTTCTTTACTCGATGGGCTATTATCCTTCCGATAATAACCAATCAAATTATTGGGCGCTAATCTCCTTCCTATAAATGTATTCAGGAAAATGTTATTCGGTACACCGTGATTTTCCCATAGGATGTAATGTTCAAATGTTCGTTGACCTTAGGTCAAATGGTGAACGTGAAGGTGACATGCATGGATGTGCTGCTTTCATGTGCGATGGGAGATTATTTTGCGGTAATGCCCATCCGATTAATGCATTTAGGAAGCCATTATTCTGTACCCCGTAGGTGGCAAATGCACGGTCAAAGCAATATTTTATGAACATAGGTCAACCGATGAGATTGTAGGTATCACGCTTCAATGTGCTGCATTCATGAGCCGTGCCCAATGTCCGTGTGTCAATTTATGGTGTGGAGTAAAATTTTGCGGAAATTATCGGGTACACAAGAATTTGGTATATTTGCTATTTTGGGACTTTTTGGCGAACAGCGATGAATCCGTGACCATAACGGGTCATTTTGGTCCATGTTGCGCTATGTACGTGCTATGAAGAATATCACTTGTAGAGATCAGATATAATTTGATGTGTAACCATAATTTGATTCGATACCCCGTGAAAAGATATAGTGCATGTGTAAAGGGAACTTTGGTGACCTGAGGTCAAACTATGGCATTGAAGGTATTCATAATTCGATGTGCCGCAGCTTTGATTCACAGCGGACATTTGGGCGTTGGAATCATTCGGCTGAGTGAAACGCTTTGAATTTTATGCGATACACCGTTTTTTTACCCGAGTGACGTTTCTTGACCCATGGAGATCGAACTGCTCGTCCTACTGAATAATTATTGTTTGCCTTACTTTTGCAAGTGACAAAGGTCATATCCTGAAAAAAATGAACGAAATCGGAGAGTATACGAATAGGATGTTGAATGCGAATGCGAATGGGTTGCTAATATCATGGACACTCATTGTTGTGCCGTTATAGTTGTGGATGGGAAGGGAGGGGAGGGGCATCCTGTAATTACAGTGGGTCTTCCTATAATCTCGGGGATCACCTACTATCCCAGGCGACCTACTGTAGTTGTAGTGGACCTCCTGTATCTCCAGTCGGGCATCCTGTAATCACGAAGTATCCAAACTGTGATTCTAGGGATCAGATTCTGAGTCTCAATGTGGCCTGCTGTAATGCCACACGGTCTCCTGTAGTCCCAGTGGTCCCTGTAATGCATGGGGACTCCTGTAGTGTCAGTGTGACCTCCTGTAATCCCACACGGTCTCCTGTAGTCCCAGTGGTCCCTGTAATGCATGGGGACTCCTGTAGTGTCAGTGTGACCTCCTGTAATCCCACACGGTCTCCAGTAGTCCCAGTGGTCCCTGTAATGTATGGCGACTCCTGTAGTGTCAGTGTGACCTTCTGTAGCTCCACATGTGGAGAAGCAAAGCATCAGCTATGACAGGGCCTCTTGTAGTCGAGAAGCGCTCCTGAAATCCAAAGAAGACCGATCCGGCACTCTGCAGATGATCTTCAGTTTTGCTCTTCTTTTATATGCTCTTGAAGGGAAAAGTGCCTATTCAGTGTTGATTTGGGCACCCAATAATTTTAACCCTTAACGTGAGATCATAAGGAGTGTCCCCCTCCCAATTCTCTTGGGCTCGCCCATTACCTTCATGTATTGTGCCCCCATATAATTTTCAAATATCAACGCCTTCCCCCGACAATTCCAGTATCCTGTAGTACCTAGTATTCCAGTAATTCCTGCAATCACTCGAAGGCCTGTAATATCAGGCTCCTGCAGAACCAGAGGATACCTACATGCCCCTGGGCCTCCTACAATCCATGAGGGCCTACCATAGACCCAAGGGGCTTTCCCAATACGGGCTCATCAGCAAGAGAATGCCAACTTTCTTTGTCATTCCGAGGGATCACTGGACCTCTGGCTCCCTCGTTCGGCAGCCTCTGTGTACGCCAGGGTACTGCCGTTGTTCATGAAAAAAACATATTATAGTTTTGTCTCCTTACAGTAGTGTCGACAGACATGTTCCGTTATGTTGTGGGTACTCGATTGTATGCCTTGGTACATTTGGACATTTTGTCATTTGACACTGGTTGATATACTTTTCGGCAGTGGAACTTCTAGGCCTTTGAGCGTTTATATCTTTGTTTATACTTACATACATTTGCTCATACGTACTTTTGCGCTTGCGTACTTTTGCGCTTACATACGTTTGCGCTTACCTACAGTTGCGCATACGTAGTTTTGAGTACACTTTGCAAAGTGTACTCCTTTCTCTCCTACTCCACCAGCAAGCCCAAGACCAAAACTGAACACTTCTACGTCCCATGTCCACCACCACTACAACAAGCGAACCGACGGGTGATTTCTATCTCTGCCGCCGGGTCGATGGTCGCCCTATAACCTTCCTTGACCCCTGGAAGGTGGAGACTGAAATCACCCGTCAGACACAAGCTCCCCTACATGCACGCCATCTAAAATCGGGGGAGCTCTTGATCTAGGCGTGCAACGCCAAGGACTCGAACATCTTAGAGCACATCACACACCTCTCAAACAAACCAGATATCCAGATGCACACCTCAGCACGTCTCAGGGGATCATACGCGCATGGGAGCTGGAGTGGATGCCAGAGGAGAGATTGGCTCGCAGATTCGCGAGCCAGGAGATCTCCTCGGTATACCGGCCTCCTCCCCCACAAACAAACCAAACACTCACATTCTCATCCTGACTTTCACCTCCAAACAACAGCCCACACATCTCAAAGCTGGTTACATCACATGCAAAGTAATGTAGGGGTGGCGGCTCTGCCGTCGGTGGGGTGGGTGCGGTGTGGGTGGGGTGAAATGGGGTGGGGGGTGTATGGGTGTATAGGTGTGTGGGTGTGTGGAATGTATTTGTTGTAGAGTGTATGAACTGTGTGTGTGTGTGTGAGTGGAATGTATCCGTGATAAACTGTGTGTTAAAATGTATTTTATGTTTTGCCTAACCTAAGCTAAACTGGGATGGGTGTGTCAAATGTGTGTGGACAATTTATTATCCATACAGCCCAAACTGAAATGGAATTGGAACTGTAACTGGAATATGAAATGTATTTTAGATGCAGCCTAAACTCGAATGTAACTGATTGAACTGATGGCTGGACCTAACTCACCCCTTTGTTCACTGTGCCTATGCAAGTGGTATATTATGTTGTATTTCACCGCCAATTCCACCACACATCCCCAAACCCCAACCGTCGTGATGTTGGTTTGAGTTGCCGTCCCTAACACGAATTTATATATGTGCGGGGTCAAAGTTTTGGGAACACCATATAGGTAAGTGAGAGTCTTTAGCCAGATTATAATTAATACGTTGCATTAGAGGATTGATGATAATGACCTTCACCATTGGTTTAACTGACATGTCCCGTGTTGGGACTTTTTGGACGCTAGTAGTTGTATAATTTTGTGCAATGTTCCGCACGAAATAGGTGCCTGTGTTGAGCCCCAAGCGGCTTCCGCTGATCCTTAAATCTACCTACTCACGTTCATTCCCCTCATTCACTTCACATTCTCTCGCCCCATTCATGCTCTCCTTATCAATTAATTAATTGCTTGGTCCCCAAATTTAGCTCCCGACCCCCCCCCCCCTTTCAGCGGTACACAAACACATAGATCGACGGACCAATGCTCTAATTTTGATGGTATTACCGGCCCGAACAAGTAAACCTTTCACTGCCAATCATGGCTGGCCTAGCCATTATTAGCAGCGTTTCTCGTCTGGACAAAGTCTTAACTGCAACGAGGGGCTCATCGTACTGACTCCGAGGGCTGATACAAGTGCTCTGATGTCTTTGACCGACACACCTAACCTTAAGTTCGATCGATGCCGCGCCGGGCCTTATTCGTCGTACACTTGCGACCAGGTCTGACGTAACCAACGGGCGGGCACGGATCCCTACCAGGTTGGTCACGTACCCGGTCGTCTTTATATCCTAGCCGGCCCTATGAGTTTTGGCCTTGGGGTCTTACGGCATGCCAAACCCGTCCATCATGCCCCTCGAACTGTCTGCACCAACCGTGCCCACGTGCAGGGTTCGGGGGTGGACAAACCACCGGGCAGTGTTTTGCCAATACCCTATAGTCCGGCGCCAGACTTCCGGCGAACGCAATGTGGTGGCCCCTTTACCGGCCCCTCCCACATGCATACCATGTTCGCCACCTCACCTGCACCTCTGGATCGCAGAGGCCAGCGTGATTTTGCGGTCAAAGATCCAGAGCAGGTGAACTAATACCCCCGAAGTGTCCGTTCATCGCACCCTCTGGCAATCAGGCCTTAACCAAACGCGCGTCATATATAGAACAGTAATAATATTTTAGGCAATTTAACTGGCTTCAACATACGCCACCATCGCTCGGGAATTTTCTGTCCATGGGAGGACGGCTCGCAAGTCGGCTGCCTCGCTTATAAATTTACTTTATAGTTGAAATTGATATCATGCACATATCCAAGCATAATTATGTAAATCATTCCACCTTGTCAGGAAGTACTCATGGTACGATCTCCGTCTACGGGTCGGCTGTTGATGACCCGGTCATAGCGCGCGCACCCCTCATCACCCGCGGTACCACCGCCATTTCAATTCTGGACGTAAATATCCTCCCCTCCTCGCGCCTGGTCGCTGGGGTATTTACTACGCGGGCACCATAGGGTCGTAATTCTGACGTCATCCATTGCTGCACTATGTCTTATTTTATCCGGCCTTGCTCTACCACTCCTGTCCGTTACTGCCGAAATGCCACCACCGGTCTTTGCTGATGCCACTTAGAGAATTAATATGCTTACTCTAATATATTTGCCCTTACATACACCGCATCGCATCGCACTACGCACAAACTGCTCATATACATCCCGCCATCTCCGACATCTCCGTCCACTTCCTCCACCTCGCAAAATAACCCAATTGGGGTTGACGCACCCTAAAACCCTAATAATAATAATAATCCGTCCACCTCCTTCCCATCCTAAACTTATTCTATTTGGTCCCCCCCCCCCATGAGACAGGTCGCTCTCAGCAATGAATTTGGTGAGAAGGCAGAAGCTGCGGAGATAATTTAGGTTGGTTCGGTGGAAAAGAGGATGACACGCCAGAAGTTTAGCACTCACATTTCCGATGGTGAGTGGCGAGTGGCCTTGGCTGAGTGCTTCCTCTCCTCCATCAGAAAACTCAGCCATCTGGACACCGGTGGACGGCCCTCAGGCGCCGCGCGTGGTCCAGACCCTTCTCCCTGCGTCTCTCCTTCCTTTCTCCCTCTGTCCGTCCTGTTCTGTTCTGTTCTCTTGAACTTGCAATTGCTCCGCCTCTTTTTTTTTCTCTACCCACTCCCAGGACTTTGGGGTGAGCTCGCGCTTTCTGATTCGTGGAGTATTCTTCTGGCTTGGGCGGCGACGTCTTCACGTCCGGGCCAGCGACCTCACGGGTCGATGACCCTTCTTCCGGGGTGCTTGCACCACCGGTACCCTCGCGGAGGTGCCGAGTCGTTATTTGCGCTCGCCGTGTTGTTTGTCGGGCCGTTTGATCTTGGGCGTCGTCGCCACTCGCATGTGCGGCTTGTTGATGTAGGCGCCGGCGCCACACGCGTGCGCTTTCCGGGCAAGTGTTTGTACGGGACGGGTAAGACGGCCAGGATCTGACTGGATGTCTGGCGGCCTGTTCGGATAGGAAAATATATAAATTTTGGTGCCGAGAAATGTAAGCCTCCTTACAGTAACACCACGCGCACTCCTCCCTCGTCGCTGTTCCTTTTGCCAAGGATATGGCCACACGAGGGGGCTGCAAACACACAAACCCCACATGTGGCCTCTGTGCCGGCCTACACAACACCAGCAACTGCAGTAGTGGAGCAAGGAAATTCGTGGGCTGCGGCCGGGACCACAGCTCCCGGGACGGGGCTTGTCCTCGGTGGAGGAAGGAGAAAGACATCCTCCGATTCATCCACATCGAGGGCATAGCTCCGTCACGGGTAAGGGAGTGGTGTGACGAACAGTACCCGCTGCTCCCCGTCCAGCCCACGCAGACACACACAGCATACAGTCACCCCCTCAGGAAATTCAGACGGACCCTACAATAGTCATTCGGCCAGAACCCACGACAAAATTCACGGCAAAAACACAGGCACCTCCTCCCACACCACACCGGGAAGCACAAAAACCACCACCCCTACGTTCCCCCAGAACCACCCCAAGAACCTCAAGCACCACCTGCACGACGCAGAAAACACCCCATCCACTATGGACCAACAACAGACTCAGAAGACGAAAACATTGGCTCAGACACCCCAGAAATCACTCCTCAAACTGCCCAAGCACCGGCAACACGAGCAACCAAAATACAAGCACTACATCCACCAACAAACCAAGCACAACCATGAAAACAAGGACACGTAAAAAAATCCACTCGACGATAGACAACATCCGAACAAAGACATCCGAACAACTCCTCAACCCAATCTCTCCCAACTCTGCCCATGACATGTACAAAAAAAAAAAAAAGAGAAAGAAGGGTAACATGCTGCTGCCAGGCCGACACCAGAACCTGAAAGAAACGTAAAAAGAAATGATGAGAAAAACAAACAAAAAATAAACAAGAAAACAAAAAAACAAAAACACAAAAAGAACATAAAAATCAACAAATACAACAAGATCAAGGAAAAAAGACAGAAAAAAACAAACAGTGTACATGACAACAGTGTATGACATGCTTCTTGAAATGTTCACACGAAAGGCGATGACCATCACCCCACAACTACTACCAGGCACCGTCCGGACCACCACCTCCAACCGACCTAAACCGACGTAAGCAGCCGATATCACCCATCGGTGGCCGGTTGCTATAATTAACTCATCGTCATACTTTTGAGCTTACGCACATTTGCGTTTACGTACATTTGCGCATACATACTTTTTCGCATGCGTATATTTGCGCTTGCTTACGTTTGCACATGCGTACTTTTACACTTACGTACATTTGCACATACGTACTTTTGCGCTTACGCACATTTGCACTACATTTGTACATTTGTACGCATGCGTACATTTGCGCATACGTACATTTGCGTATACGTACATGTGTACATACGTACACGAGCGCTTTCATACACCAGCGTTGCATAAAGCTGTACTTACATTTGTTCATACGTACTTTTGCGATTGTGTACGTTCGCGCACACGTACATTTGTGCATACGTACTTTTGCACCAAGGTACACTTGTGCATATGTACATTTGCACTTACGTACATTTGCGCATACGTACATATGTGGTTATGTACATTTGCTCATACGTATATTCGCACTTGCGTACAGTTGCGTTTACGTAAATTTGCTTACGTACATTAACCATACGTTCATTTGCTCTTAGACACATTTGCTATACGTACATTGACCGTACGTACCTTCGTGCTTACGTACACATGCGCTTGTGTAATCTGCCATACGTACTGTAGCACATACGTACAACCGCTTACGTACAATTGCGCTTGCGTACATTTGCGCTTGCGTACATTTGCGCTTACGTACATTTGCGCTTACACAAATTTGCGCCTACGTACATTTTCGCATACGTACTTTTGCTCTTACAACCTACATTTGCACTTACGTGCATTTGCGTTTACGTGCATTTGCGCATACGTATTTTTAAGCTTGCGTTCATATTTACGTACTTTTGCGCATACGTACAATTGGGCTTACATACATTTTTGCATACGTACATCTGCGCTTACGTACCTTTGCCGTACGTACATTTGTCCTTTCGTACATTTGTCCTTACGTACATTTGTCCTATAATCGTTCATAACATAAGATCCCATACAGGAACCACAAATTATGGAAGTACCAATGCAAATATAGTATTGTTTTTTACGATGGACTATGTCACACTATAGAACATAATCGTTTTCAGTGATCTAATTTAGAAAATAAGCTTCGACATGCAAGATGTCATTAGACAATGTGTGGTACTTGGTAGGCTGGATTTGCATCAGCCGCAGGTACATACAGAGCCAATTTCCAGCATTGTATCCATCTAAATATATACAAAGACGCAATGTGTGTGTGCGTGGGGGGGGGGCGTGTGCGTGTGCGTGTGCGTGTGTGTGTGCGTGTGTGAGTGCGTGTGTGTGTGTGTGTGTGTGTGTGTGTGTGTGTGTGTGTGTGTGTGTGTGTGTGTGTGTGTCAGTGGCTTCGGATGGTCGGCGTTCAGAAGACGCTCGGCGTATTTCAACGCGTGTCCTTCAGGCCTACGTCCCGGTGCTGGAGTACGTTTCGGTACGACGTTTACGTTGGTGCATTTACCGCAACAAACGCCAATCAGACGGATGGAGATGTAATATCTAGAATGTACCCATACTGTAGGGAAGCTCCTGTCCACGGCAGCTTCTTGACACGTGATAGAGTAGAATTGAGGCATCGCACCGCGGCAACCACCAAAGTTAAATGATCTCTGCACTATGTACTGTGCGGACGTAATCAGCGTGCAGACAGCAACTCGCAAACGATACAGGTTCAGCGTTTGGGAAAAATGTTCTGCAGAAGCAGGTCATCGGCCGAAATATTTATAAGTGCCCAAATTAAATGGTCACTCAACAGTCACTCCAGACTGGCGCAGCAGCTACCGGCATTTCCACGCCGCTCGACCGTCCGATGCCGTGGGTCACGGTGGGGGTAGTTTAGCGGTTAATGTAATAGCGGTTAATGGGTAGGGGTAGTTTAGTTTAATGTGACACGGTGGGGGTAGTTTAGCGGGTCCGTCGCAGCGGCAGTCGCATGCATCTCCTCAGTTAGGTGCGGTCGTCGGCCCGGCAATGCCTTCAAGCCACTGAGCCAGCCCCGACGCGGCCTGGCCGCAAGCCACCCGCCAGCTATGGAAAAGTACTGGGCGCATAACGGTTAGTTACAAGTGCGGGACAGCATTACAGGACTATTGAATCAACCTAATGAGGTGGCCAAGACGGTATGTGTGTATATATATATATATATATATATATATATATATATATATATATATATATATATATATATATATACGTGTGGGTAAATTTAATATAAAAAACGGAATTCATTATTATTGTATTGTAGAAACAATTAAAGACGACAGTGAAAATTTGGTTGATGTTGGCCACCAACGAATACATGAAGAAATATCTGAACCAAATGCAGCTTGAATAGCACAAGAATCTCAACCTGATCTTGTTTCAGTATGTTGTCCCATTCCAGATGGTGTTCATTGGTGTTATGTTGTCCAAATATAGGCATGGTGGCATTGGTATTTCTTTAGTGTCCCACACTGACAAAGCCACTGCGAATCAGTTTGTAGTAAACATTGGAAAACAAAGTGCTCTCTGCTGGCCTTGTTGAACTGCTTTGCGAACTGGAACAGACCCAATCATCATGTCTCACTGAGAGGAGGAAACTTTTGCAATTACTGTGATTTTTTTTGTGGCACAGATACAGTCCATGAAGAATTATAACTTGCCACTATGAAGGCCATCACGGGTAGATTCTCAGTGTGACTGTAAACTGGTGTAAAATAGTCAGTGAAGAATAATGCATATGCACCTGTCACGGTGCCAGTAGGATATCACGCTTAATAATTTCACTTCCACTTAGTTTGGTATCTGAAGTTTAGGGCCTGGTTCTCTGCAACTCTGTCTTTTCCATTCTTCTCTAGGAAGTATATGTTGTTATTATAGTACAAGGGACGACATCTCAAACATCACACATACAGGCTGCGTGATGCAGTTTGCGCGGTTTATGATAGATCATCACAACACACAAGTATTTTCTAGGTGTTTGCTACATTTCATATATTTCAAGTTGTACCTTCGGGATACAAAGTACGCAGAAGTGTAATTTGTTTTAGCTGGTTTTAGCCACCAGATGCACATGCTAATCGTGACCAACTGGGTTAAGTCATAGCTTAACCGGGCGAAAACTGCCACATGGCAAAGTTCCCAGCCCTGACTCTGACTATAACATGAAAAAGCGCAGCGATGAAGTTATTGAAACTAAAGTAGGAAGAGCCGTTCTGACACAGATCGGCAAATAATGCTTATAATATTGTTCGTGTTCCTCATAGTTCGTAACCAAGTGCCCATGCCTGGAGTTGGTATGTGGTCTGGACCCCCTGGTTTGGTTCCTGCTAATCTTAGTTTGTCATTTTCCATATGCACAGTGAAAATACGCCTTGAAAAAAATATGAACTTCGATCCCCTGACTTTGTGAAAGATCTCCAGCCCTGCAAGTGCCAAGGAAATTTGGTAGGGAGAGGGGAAGGAGATGGCAATCTCTAAATGTGATCAGCTACGACTAAAGTGAATAATTGGTTGACACATGTGGATTTTTTTTCTCAATCGAAATGCTCCATTATACTTTTTAGGGACTCTGAAACCCTGAACAAACTTAAATTTGTATCTTATTATAAACTTCGATCCTTAGTGTATGAACCAATGAATTTCCAGGTCCAGCAAATGTATAGTTTTTGTCTGGCCAAAAATTGATTTGGTTATTCTTAAATTCCTCTCGGATTTGCTGTGCTTCTGTGGAATGGGAAAATGTAGCCATGCCGATTTTAGGAAACGCTGAGAATTCATGCAATACATCTTATTATTGTGCTTTAAGGTATTCGCAGGACATGCTTTACACATGTCCTGTTACCTCCAGAAAGTAAACAAGGGGGTTATTTGGAAGGTTTGATTTTTTTCCATTAAAGTGATCCGTTGGATTGTGATTTTATGTTGTCAACTTTGACAAACAAAACGAAACAGTTTTCCTCATTTTTTTTTGTGGGGGGGGGAATTATGTTTTTCTTTCATTAATTTTAGGCTAGACTAGGAAATGGGGATATTACATCTCATTTTGCACCTTATTTTTACGCCATGTTACCTAACTCAAAGTCACTTTCTTTGTGTTACTTTTCAGCTTGCCAGCTGAAAAGGAAGCATTTGGAGACGAGATTAGTGGTCACACTAGCTTCATTACTTTTATAAATAGTATATTGGTAAAAATGTAAGAGTAAAGAAATACCTTAGAGCACAATTGCATGGATAATTTTGTGTGAAAAGTATATGTACCAAACATGTTCCGAATTTTGGGAACCGGAAAATAGAGTGGTTGAAATCCGACGATTTTTTGGGGAGAGGGGAGGGGTGCAGTGGCGACTTCCTCACCCGATTTCGATGCCTCGGATCGCCCCTGGATATTTGTGTGTCCAAAGCCACAGAACGATAATGTCCATGTATTGGTATCCCTTCCCTATTCCTTTCCAGTATGGGCCAAAGCGCTTCATCTTGGTTTGCTTTGAATTAAGGTAGGCAAGGAAGCAGTTCATTTCTTCTCACATGTGCATTGATGAAGCGATCTGTTTGTTTTTGTTGGAAGAATATTTTTGCCAGACGATTCTCGTACCTGCAAATTACTGAGCCACATTTTTCATCATTAAGGGATAGACAGTTCGTAGAAATTTACTTGATGATGATGATGATGCTGAAGACGATGATACGTGCCTCCGTGCACCATGCCGAATTGTCAACGTAGCATAGATGTCACTCTATGTAGCGGCCCTGTGTGTGGTGTGCCCTTCATAAGCTGCCTCCCCGCTCAGTATATATCGCAGACAATCGTCCGGCGCCTCACGCTTCATCTGACTGATCAGCACCTGTCCGGCATCTACGTTAACTCAACCCCCACCCCACACCTATCTCCCCCTCTCTCCCCTCCACACACCACACACCCTCCAACCGGCAATCACACGAGCACATGACCGATAACCTGTATTCCAAGTGGTGACGTTGCGATGCAATACAAGAATATAACATTTGAGAATTTACCCTCTGAACTAGCATCCAAAGTAGGTTTCTGAGAGGTCTTGTCTTATTCCACCTCCTTTATTGGCTGATGTACGTGCATCGGCTAACATAGCTCGTCAAGTTTGTTCTTGGATCGGCGAGGCGCTTCAGCTGATCCGTCCCCACCTACTTGCCCTTGTAGGCGGACTGTCTCCAGCTGTGTGGCAGAGTGGGCGGCTTCAGGGCGAGCCAGAGGTACTGCGGCCCGGATCTTTCCCGCGTCTCGTCTGCGTCGACACGAGCCGTTGGTGATGGTGACCGCTTTGACAGTGACAACCAACGGCCCCGCTCAGGCCGGCGCTAGTCGACGCTGCGACTCTCCGCCCGTCATCGAATCACATGTTCCCAGTTGTATGCCAGCTCCCGCCTTTTGGCAGCTCGAGTTGTCCTCCAGACTGTTATGTCGCCCCAGACTGCATTATGTCACTCTGAAGTGTATTTTATCGCCGTAGACTGTATGCTATCACCGTAGAGTGTATTCTGTCAGTGTAGACTGTATTCTGTGACCGTAGTCTATATTTTGTCACCGCAGACTGCATTCTGTCACCGTAGACTGTGTTCTGTCAGCGTAGACTGTATTCTGTCAGCGTAGACTGTATTCTGTCACCGTGTTATGTGTCCCAGTCAGGATAAATAGGCAACCTGTTTTATTTTATGCACCGTATGCACGTGTAGAGACCATTAGGTGTGGCTTATTTAATAGAGTATTAAGAGAAGCGAACACATTTTTAACGAAGACCCCAAGTGCGGACATATTCACAAATCCGCTGAATGCATTTAAGACTCAGGTGGTTAGATAATGTGCTGCGTCACACGCTCACATCTGAGTCGCGTAGTCATCGGGTATCGATGCAGTTATGACACCCGTTTACTTGTTTGAACTGAAAACTGTTCGTCTGTTCTGTTTGCGTTTTATAGCTGTTGACTTGTCCCGTAAAGAGCACAATATGATGTCGGAGATTGTGGACAATAAACAAATAAACAAGTAGACCACATTCTGTCACCGTAGACTGTATTCCGTGCGTCGATGTTTCCACCGGACCGCATTATGTCCCCTGCGTTTCATAGTGTATTGCAACGCGCTGACAGCTATTGGCATCAGAGGCTGGCAAGTGGAGCCATAGTACATCTTGTCAGACCAATAATGAAACAGCTTTCATTGCCTAAGTCTCCGGAAAATGTATGGCTTTGCCACTAGAAGAAACAAACGATGCTACATTTGCCCGCATTGATCGACTGGTCGACAAAACCGCTCCACCTATCAGCATCAACGGCATGACTGCTGCAATACCTGCCAGTAGCTTGGAATATCCTATCCAGGGCTAAAAAAAAGCCTTTCGGTGGTCGCCGACGACATACAATTCTGGGAAATTGGTCGCCAATCAGGTACGGGTCCAATAGGGAGAAGGGGATGGGGGTGGCAAAAGGGGTGATTGTCCCTCGGGATTGGATGATATGAAGTTTCCGAAACATGATTTTTCATAATTACCGACATTTTCCAGATCTGACGGCCTTCCATCCTTTCTTCAATTGTTTCCTCAGAAATAGGTCTCGCTTGGCGCTCTGAGTAAATTTTAGCTAACCAAAAAGAGTGTCGCCCTTCCAATGGAACCTCCTAAATGTCGCTCGGAGAACAAAGTCGCTCCGAGACAGTGGAGGAGGAGCAAAATTCCCTCAAAGATAGTGAAGAGTAACAATCCGTAGCGACCTTCGGCGATCGGACATAAATTGCTCGCAAGTTTGCACAGTTTATAGAATAGATTAAATTTCTAGTCCAGATAAATATTTATAATTCCCATTAGCTGTCATCTCTCATCACATGTAAAGCAACGAAAAATTATCCATTACTGATGGGTACATTACTCCTACACTTGGACGGTAGTAACAGAACTAGTACGCATTAGCCCCATCCTTTAAGATCCTAAGCACATTTTTTCAGCTGAATATATTTTGTGGAAGAAACATGAAAATACGCTGATGTGGATCGAATCCTTATCTATATGAATTTCAGTGGAGCACTTATAAATAGCGTCATACAAAAGTCCAGGCAATGTGTAGGGAAGTTTTGCTCCCCAGAACTTTCTCAGACATTTCCAACTTTGTCTGACGTAAACTTTTATAGGCACGTGAAATAGTCCACAGGACCTCGCCGTTCGCGATTTTGTGAACCCGGTTATAATGTCCATAACTCTGAATCTCCATCTCAGAGCTCTGAGCCGTCTCACACATATCTGTATCCAGGTCTTCATATCTACTCAGTCTGATATCATCTCAATATCTTGTTAGCAACGTTCACACGCCATCTCTAACTTGTACACTAGGGTGTGTCACCAAGGACCTTTTTTTGGAAATTGCACTTTGCTTAGTGAAATTATCGTGCAGATCACCTAAAAAACCCTGTGGTGGAAACCAAATCGAAATCAAACAATAAACAAAATACGCGACAGGCCGATAAAGAAACAAATTTGCCGGGCGCCCGGCGTTGAAGTCTCCAGTGATGGCGCTCCCTTGCGATTGGCATCTAACACCACGCGTCCTGCCACCGTCGGAGCGCCGCCGCGGCGCTGTGACGAAAAAGGCGGCAGTCGGTGCTGTGGATGGCTGATTAATGGATTCTGGTGATGAAGCTCATTAATAAAACTCAATGAAAGTGTTTAGTGGGGTAAAAGGCCTTTGATAAGCACCAGTCGCTTAATAAGTTGCCTGGATATCTGACGCATCAAAGAAAGGTTCACTTTACGTCGCTTGTTCGTTCCATTTTCAATCAGTAGATCTATCGGCGTATAATGCTATAATTTTCACTTTTGAAAACTTGAACATCTTCAAAATTCCTCATCTGTTTACATCGAAGACCAATTAAATCATTCTGAGACACCTGATATCTTATTGTTATGACAAATAGACCATGCCAAATCGGCATCATGCTCCGTTCCACTACAACCGAAGGAGACGGGCATACAGAGACGTCACCTTTTGTACGAGCGGCCACATTCTTTGTACGAACTATCATTTTATAACTACTACTTGTCTACATGCTCGACACAAAACCCGACATGAAATCCTTTTTGCTGCTGAGCACTGGCATTGCTGACCTGTGTTTCAACTTCGCCACAATGTAACCGTGGCGGGCCTCTTCACCAATTACCTTCAAAGACGCCTCGGTCACCACTTTCACCATCCGTTCCACCGTCTGACTGTGCACGGGGTATGGCGGTACTTCGAGAGGACTCGCGATAACACCACCTTTTTGGCCAGTATTAACTCTCGTGCCGTCACAGCCAAGCACAGAAACATCCGCACCAAACTCATATGCCACGGCATTCAGGTCCTGAAAAATGTCCTCAGCTTTCCCAGTCTGTGGGGTAAAATGTCCTAAATATGCACTGTCTGGCTCGGATACAACCACAATGTGCTCTTCCGTCTTCTTTGAACTGGCTGTCATAAGCGTGTCGTCTTTTCTTCCGTCGAAGCAGAGACTAGATACACGACCTGCATGATACTCATGGCTCTGGGCTACTACCTCTCTTCTAATCCGATCCCTTGCTCGCCATACTTTTTTGCTATCCACTATGCAGTCCATATCGTCAGAAGTGATCCGACCAATGTCCACTTGGAAACCGTTTATGATCGCAGCACACGCACGATTAGACACTCCGTGCCGATCTGCTGCTAGAGCCGTATTTAGCAGTTCGTTCGTTTATTTAGCAGTTCACCATATACTCTGACTCATTGACTACAGATGTGAGCGATGATGAATCTGTGGCGGAATCTTGGTCTGAATTAGAATCTAGGTGGGCCATTCCAGAAGGTCCCGGTTGTGGTGATGTGACTGTCTCGGCGGTTAGACGCCTCCTTTCGTCCATGGCGCATCAACGAGTGGTTTCACGGATATCCGCGGTGCCGATTTGCATTTGGCGAGGTCCTCTCTGGTCTTGGACAAAGGGAAACTCCATTCGTGGCACTTTGTCGGCCATCGCACATTTGCAGCTATCGATATCAGCACATTTGCAGCGGGCTATATCAAACAATTTTCAAGCCACTCATCACCGGACGGACGTACACCTGGTGATGCCGACTTCTTTCCAGCAGTTTTCATGTATCGCAAGTAGCGATCGCGGCATTCTCGAGCCATATCTTCGACTCGGGCCCTCCCAACAATTGGTATTCCTTCGCATCACCACATTTTCATCACACTTTCCGCGACAAACTTTATATGGGGTGCTAGCCTCTCTTTCAACCTTTTGTTCGCAACGCATGAGTCTCTATTCACTTTACTCAAGTAATTCAGAACGTCAGTTCTCGTGGGCAGTCGGTTTGTTTTTAGTTCAGAAGGAACCAAAAGCCCTTTGGTGGAAGCGCGGGTCTTAATGTTCGAACTCTTACCCCGATCACACCGACGCAGGTAATATCACACTTCACAGGCAGTGGGCACAACTTGCAGACACCAAACCACTCTTTTCAGCCCCTCCCCCGCGCCATGCGACGATCGCCGCCGGCTCGTGTCGCCCTCGTTAATAGGTTGTCCCTACTGCTGATAATCCCAGTTTCCCTTGAAACTTAAGTAACGAAAAGGAACAGGAGACTTGGATTGACTAATAAAACAGGGATGTATGGCATGCGAAGCTATTTTGTGTCGTTAGTGCGTACGCAATTTATTCGAATGATGATTCATAGCACTGTGAAAGGTAGAGCACAGACAAAGGAAAGTGGAGCGATCAGTCTTTCAGTGAAGTTTAATCTTTACAATCAGATATATCCCGGCTCCCCTGATCTGTTTTTGAATTACCAGAATCCATTCAAAAGTCGTCCACAGCACCGACTGCTGCCCTTTTCGTCACAGCGCCGCGGCGGCGCTCCGACGGCGGCCGACGCGTGGTGTTAGATGCCAAATCGCAACGGTGCGCCATCACTGGAGACTTCAACGCCGGGCGCCCGGCAAATTTGTTTCTTTATCGGCCTGTCGCATATTCTGTTTATTGTTTGATTTCGATTTGGTTTCGACCACAGGGTTTTTTTAGGTGATCTGCACGATAATTTCACTAAGCATAAGAAAAACCGTTCAGGCGACACACCCTATTGTACACATATCGATCTTCAAACATACTACTCTCATCTTACAAGCTTACATCTCGACAGTTACACAGCGGTTTTAAACAGTTAGTTTCAGACATACCTGCAGTAGTCAGCCCGGGGCGGCTGACCACATCCAGCCGCCCTGCGGCGTCCACCCGGAGTGAGCGACAGAGAGAGAGAGAGTCAGGTGAGGTCCAAACAGAGAGCGATCCGTCTCGCTCGGTGGCTATATAGCTTCAGCGGATCCGCCCTTGGCCACACGCCAGGAGACACGTCATCGTCACGCGGCTCTGAACTAACCAGAGCAATGCACTACAGCAGCGGGTCAGACTGTATCAGACATTCCGTCAGCACAGACACCTCTGAGCCTCGGCCCCGGTCGGCCGACTCTACGACTGGCGACAGACACATTAACCCATAACATGTTTACGTAAGTTGAAACCGCGCTTCCACAGGCAGCCGGTAGTTCGTGGCGCTACGGCCCAGAACAGGCTGTCACATCATCATACACCCATGACGGCCACATCCGACCGTCAGACACTGACACGTCAACTTCCGTCAGACATCAGAGACAGCGGCGTCCGCGGCGGTCGACGGCGCCGGGGTTACTTGATCAGAGGGGAGGGTCACAATAGACACTGGCATCGACAGCCCGGATGGCGGTGATTGCCAGCGACGATGACTTCCGTCGCGGTACCTGCCGCTACATGAACGGGGGGATTTCTGTGTTCCAAGTGTCCCACACAGGAAGCTTTGCTACAAATGCAAAATTAGGCATAACTAAGATAACATTTCACACCATTGCCGATTAGTTTTAGCCGCGGCAGTGGCGGCCTCACAGTCGCGGCATCGGCAACCGCACAGCCATTAGTGACTTCCTCACGGGTGCACCAGCGGTCGCCTCACAGCCCTGACAATGGCCTCCTCATAGTTGCAGCAGTGCCCGCCTTCACAGTTGCGGCAGCGACTTTCTCACAGCCCTGGCAATGGCCACCTAACAGCCAGAGCAGCGGCCGCTTTACAGTCATGACAGTAACCGCCTCGCAGTCATGACAGCGGCCGCCTCACAGGTGCGGAAGTGGCCGCCTCACAGTCATGACAGCAGCTGGCTCACAGGTGTGGCAATGGCCGCCTCACAGGTGCGGAAGTGGCCGTCTCACGGTCATTGCAGCAGCTGGCTCACAGGTGTGACAATGACCGCGTCACAGTCATGACAACTGCCACCTCACAGATGCGGAAGTGGCCGCCTCACAGCCATGGCAGTGGCCATCTCACAGATGTGGTAAGTGACCGCCTTACAGCCGGGGAAGCGGCCCTCTCATAGGTGTGGTAAGTGACCGCCTTACAGCCGGGGAAGCGGCCCTCTCATAGGTGTGGTAAGTGACCGCCTCACAGCCGTGGTAGCGGCCCTCTCACAGGTGTGGTAAGTGACCGCCTCACAGCCGTGGTAGCTGCCCTCTCACAGGTGTGGTAAGTGACCGCCTCACAGCCGTGGTAGCTGCCCTCTCACAGGTGTGGTAAGTGACCGCCTCACAGCCGTGTCAGCGGCCCTCTCACAGATGTGGTAAGTGACCGCCTCACAGCCGTGTCAGCGGCCCTCTCACAGATGTGGTAAGTGACCGCCTCACAGCCGTGGTAGCTGCCCTCTCACAGGTGTGGTAAGTGACCGCCTAACAGCCGTGGTAGCTGCCCTCTCACAGGTGTGGTAAGTGACCGCCTCACAGCCGTGGTAGCTGCCCTCTCACAGGTGTGGTAAGTGACCGCTTCACAACCGTGGCGGTGGCCGCCCCACAACTATAATAACGGCCGCTTCACAGCCGTAGCAGTGGCCGCCTCATAACCGTGGCAGTAGTCGCCTCACAGGTGCGGCAGCGAACGCCTCAAATAGTCATCACAAGTATCACAAGTAGTTGCTACCACTTTGTCACATCTCTATCGTAAGATATGTTAAATTCTAAAGGTGCCTCGACGACTTGTAGCAGGGAATCACAGTTCATTTCATCGCCCCCCCTTCCTTCCCAAATGATTGCAAGTATAAAGCTATTTTTCAATTGTTCAAGCAAGGGTTTCTTTGCAGCACTCTTTCTGTGATACAGTCTGCCTGCCACGTCAGGGGCGTTCCCGACGATCAACTGAAGTGAGACGTTTTGGTGATCAGTAAGCAATGTGCGCCAAATATATGTAGATAAGCCGCAGACATACCACCGGTGCCGGATTTGCACCGCAAGCATGGCAGTTTCTTCAGGATTTGCTAAGCGGCGCGGACGGCCTCTGGTAGCACGGTGTTGGAAATTAACCCGCTAATATGCAGGCGTGACGCAGCCGCCAGTACAGCACCGACGACGCTCAGTCGGCGAAGCCTGGATAGCGCGCAGGTCACTGACTATGCGATGTTGTCCATCTTATACGTTAACTTCTTGTGTTTCCTGTTCTTGAAGCAGCCGCGCGAATCCACGCTCTTAGTTCGGCTCTTGCAGTGCGGAGCCAGGACCGACGTAAAGTTCGATATCGTGCTTACCTTGATAAAAGAGGAAACGGTTCGCACAAAACGTACTGCAAGCACGGAATATAATAATAGGTGATAGTGGAGTTAACTGAGATCAACGCGAATAATGTTAATTTGAATTCAGATGTTTGGCTGGCCATAATATATCAGTATACTGCACCCTCAAACCAAATATTGCACCCTGGCATTACCACACTCAGTTGAACATATAAAAATATGCGATCGATAGTAATCAGAAAAGGGAGGGTACATATACAACGAGATCAGTGACTGCCGGGGTCGAAAAAGCTAATCCTGGATTTGGTACATCCAGAGCATCATTCTCTTGAGGAAATCTTCCTCAACTTTCCCACTTGTAGGTCAATAATGGTTCCTGGCAATGAACTGCTTCAATGAATGACAATGAACTGTTGTGTGATGTGCTCAAGATTTATTTGAAAGTGCGCGCCGAGATTCTGATGCTATAGGCTGGAATCAAAATATCCTCTCCATATTCAACTAAGCCCCCCAAAAATCTCCACATCCAGGATTGCAAAACATAAACCCAGCCTGCTGACTGCTGACATGTACTCCTCTGTCCAACCAGGGTTGAAAAAAAATGTTCTCGTACTTGATCTATGTCGTTAAGAAAATTATCATCCGTAGATAATTACCTGGGATATATTGGATCATAATGTATGGCACCTTTTCAACAAAAGATTTGAGATGTTTGCAAATGACTGCAAACTTCTTACTGTTTGGTTGACATGCCCAGTCTAACTTGAAAATTCATATTGGAGTTAATGGTTCAGAAATACAAAATTACAATTTTGAATTGGAATGGAATGTTAAACACTTTTCTCTCGAAATGCAACATCAAGTAACAAATTCAACCATGTCCAATAGGGTGTGTCGCCTGAACGGTTTTTCTTATGCTTAGTGAAATTATCGTGCGGATCACCTAAAAAAAATCCCGTGCTCGAAACCAAATCGAAATCAAACAATAAACAAAATATGCGACAGGCCGATAAAGAAACAAATTTGCCGGGCGCCCGGCGTTGAAGTCTCCAGTGATGGCGCTCCGTTGCGATTGGCATCAAACACCACGCGTCGGCCGCCGTCGGAGCGCCGCCGCGGCGCTGTGACGAAAAAGGCGGCAGTGGTTCGAGAATGCCGCGATCGCTACTTGCGATACATGAAAACTGCTGGAAAGAAGTCGGCATCACCAGGTGTACGTCCGTCCGGTGATGAGTGGTTTGGAAAATTGTTTGATATAGCCCGCTGCAAATGTGCTGATATCGATAGCTGCAAATGTGCGATGGCCGACAAAGTGCGATGGAGTTTCCCTTTGTCCAAGACCAGAGAGGACCTCGCCAAATGCAAATCGGCACCGCAGATATCCGTGAAACCACTCGTCGACGCGCCATGGACGAAAGGAGGCGTCTGGCCGCCGAGAGAGTCACATCACCACAACCGGGACCTTCTGGAATGGCCCAGCTAGATTCTAATTCAGACCAAGATTCCGCCACAGATTCATCGTCGCTCACATCTGTAGTCAATGAGTCAGAGTATATGGTGAACAGTAACACAGACGAACTGCTAAATACGGCTCTAGCAACAAATCGGTACGGAGTGTCTAATCGTGCGTGTGCTGCGATCATAAACGGTTTCCAAGTGGACATTGGTCGGATCACTTCTGACGATATGGACTGCATAGTGGATAGCAAAAAAGTATGGCGAGCAAGGAATCGGATTAGAAGAGAGGTAGTAGCCCAGAGCCATGAGGATCATGCAGGTCGTGTATCTTGTCTCTACTTCGACGGTAGAAAAGACGACACGCTTATGACAGCCAGTTCAAAGAAGACGGAAGAGCACATTGTGGTTGTATCCGAGCCAGACAGTGCATATTTAGGACGCTTTACCCCACAGACTGGGAAAGCGGAGGACATTTTTCAGGACCTGAACGCCGTGGCATATGAGTTTGGTGCGGATGTTTCTGTGCTTGGCTGTGACGGCACGAGACTTAATACTGGCTAAAAAGGTGGTGTTATCCGTTTGTCTGAGCTCGGACAAAAACGCCCCGTCCACTGGTTTGTGTGCCAACTTCATGAAAATGAACTTAATCTTCGTGCAGTATTTAGCCAGTTAGATGGAGTCACAACAGGACCGAAGTCGTTTAGTGGGCTGATTGGCCGGGCTGCTGCAGGCGCAGTAGAAACCTTGCCAGTGGTCGATTTTGAGCCAATCGATGGCGGAAATGTTTCAGAAAGGACGCAGGAGATTCTTAGTGATCTCAATTCAGATCAGGCTATTCTGCACAGTCTGGCGCGTAGTGTCCAGACGGGCTGTATCTCAGATAGGACTGCGAAAATGAAGATCGGTCACTAAACCACTCCAGGTGGCTGACTCTGGCGGCGCGAATTCTCCGGCTCTACATATCAACCGAACAGCCATCAGACAGTCTGAGAATGCTAGCGGAGTTCATCGTGTGCCACTATATTCCCATGTGGTTCTGCATCAAGAAGAACTGGAAATGTTCTGACGGTCCTGGCAATGCGCTGCACAGCGTGCAACTTCTCAAAAGCTTGCGACCTGAGATAGCGGCCATGGTGCAGCCGGTAATACAGCGCAACAGCTACTGGTGTCACCCTGAGGCAGTACTGCTAGCAATGGCAACGGGCCAAGACCAAGCCACACGGGAAAGGGCGGTCACTCAAATCCAGCAGTGTCGCAGAACTCAAGTCGATAATGATACTGACGAAGTGCGGAAGTTCAAGCTTCCAAAAGTGAATATGGGGGCAAACAGCATCATGGAGCTGATTGATTGGTGTAATGAGGCGATAACCGAGCCGCCCTTGACGCAACAACTGTCCGATGATGACTTACTAGACATCATCGCGAGTCCTCTCGAAGTACCGCCATAACCCGTGCACAGTCAGACAGTGGAACGGATGGTGAAAGTGGTGACCGAGGCGTCTTTGAAGGTAATTGGTGAAGAGGCCCGCCACGGTTACATTGTGGCGAAGTTGAAACACAGGTCAGCAATGCCAGTGCTCAGAAGCAAAAAGGATTTCATGTCGGGTTTTCTGTCGAGCATGTAGACAAGTAGTACAGTTATAAAATGATAGTTCGTACAAAAAAATGTGGCCGCTCGTACAAAAGGTGACGTCGCTGTATGCCCTTCTCCTTCGGTTGTAGTGGAACGGAGAATGATGCCGATTTCGCCTGGTCTATTTGTCATAACAGTAAGATATCAAGTGTCTCAGAATGATTGAATTGGTCTTCGATGTAAACAGATGAGGAATTTTGAAGATGTTCAAGCTTTCAAAAGTTAAAATATTAGCATTATACGCCGATAGATCTACTGATTGACAATGGAACGAACAAGCGACGTAAAGTGAACCTTTCTTTCATGCGTCAGATATCCAGGCAACTTATTAAGCGACTGGTGCTTATCAAAAGCCTTTTACCCCACTAAAGACTTTCATTGAGTTTTATTAATGAGCTTCATCACCAGAATCCATTCATCAGTCATCCACAGCACCGACTGCCGCCTTTTTCGTCACAGCGCCGCGGCGGCGCTCCGCCGGTGGCCGGACGCGTGGTGTTAGATGCCAATCGCAACGGAGCGTCGTCACTGGAGACTTCAACGCCGGGCGCCCGGCAAATTTGTTTCTTTATCGGCCTGTCGCATATTTTGTTTATTGTTTGATTTCGATTTGGTTTCGACCACAGGTTTTTTTTAGGTGATCTGCACGATAATTTCACTAAGCAAAGTGCAATTTCCTAAAAAAGGTCCCTCGTGACACACCCTTGTCCAACCCTCCTTGTTTTGAAACTGAAGAATTTCATCAGAATTTTGACACACAGCACCAAACTTTCAGTACACGTACAAATATGGTACAGTTCATGACAGCTATATTGAAGGGAAATGTATTTAACCAAACATTACTGGTTTTAAGTTGTTGTCAATGTTGAAGCAAGTTTAGAATGCACATTACTCCAGACAAATTTAGCATAGTTCCAGAAAAATGAAGTAATGGTGCATATCCAGAGATACTTGGCATAAAATATTCGTCAACCAAACATTTTTTTTCAAGAATACCTCAAGTTAATTAGTAATCGCATGCAAATAATATTTCTTTGCATGTGATTACTGATTATTATTCCTGTAAAGCTAAGATCCCAGCCAGCATCCCAAAGTGCGCTCAAAATGGCTCCCAAATGGGCACCCATGTGGGGCCCACGTGGACAACCCACATGGTCCCATATGGATTTGTCGTGGGATTCATCTTGGTCCCAGATGGGCAAGCCCATATGGGCTAGATGTGGGCAAGCCAATATATGGGCCAGATGTGGGGTTCATGTGGACATGGCCATATATGGACCAGTCATGGATTCGATATAGGAAATCAACATTATGCTTCTTCAGTACAGTCAGAAGGTCCAAAAGCGCTGCATGTGAACAGTTATGTTCTGTTGACCAATTGGCAATATCCTCTTTCAGGCTTGCTTTGGATATTCCTGATGCACCTGCACCACTATCTTCACCAGAAAGGCCATTATTTCCAGGTTCCATTGACTGATCAGGCACTTCGCATTGTAGCATACTGCCCAAATTTTCTTCTTTACAACTTCCACTCTGATCATGCACTTCACACAGCACCCAACTCCCAAAACAAATCCTGGCTCAAAACTAGTCCCTCCATGCAACCGGGCGGATGGGACTGAGCTGATACTGTGCCCCGTGTGAGATCTTATTGATTTGTGCCACTGGCTCGTTTACTTACATTGAATGATTATTTAGCTGCTTATAAAATCGAAGCTTCTGGTGCATTAAATATTGTATTTTGATACCTAAATATTTGTCAAGGACTGAAAGCATTAAATCATGATTATATTATTATGTGATTGAAAAATTGATGAAAAATGTGCTGGCTGTTATGTCCAAGACTCCCTGTGGACTAATTTAATTGTTGAATAATATACCATATTATCTTCTTGATTTGAAGCAAAATATATGAAATTTAATACATTTTGTATGACGTTAACCATAGAAAGTAACATAACCGTCCCCAATGCTAACAAGGTTTGTCACATTAAGCTGATCGGAGAACATCGCTTTGCCCAGCTACCCCACATGTGGCCCAATTGCAACCGATCGCATTGTTGAACTCATTTTCATAATTAACGTTCAATTTTTTTAACATCTGATGAAGAATAACCAAAAAATAGGGATATTGCTACCTACCTACCAGTAAAAACAATGAGTACAATATCTGGGCATCCCATCAGGGACCCAGATGGAGCCCAGCTAGCTGCCCACTTACAGTCCATTTATGGGCTATCCCAGAGAGCCCACATATATCCCATACGGGCCCCATTTGGGAATGCTGGCTGGGATGTTATCATAGGATAGCTGATGTTAAGGTTTTGGAATATATGAAACACAACAAATATAATGTATTCTTGTCCACATAAAAGGTGCTAAATTTATGGATTGAGGTAATTTTGAATTATTGGACCTTCCATTTCCAACAGTTTATGAACATGGTTAACATGATGTGATCGCTCATTTCCTCTGCAAATGCTTGCTTTTCAGTTGGCAAGTAGAAGAAGACTAAAAAGGTGGCCTTTAATTTGGTAAAATAGCATACAAATAATGTTCAAAAACAAAAGAAATAGCATAGCCTAAACAAACTGCCACGAGAAAAGAAATATACAAAAATGGAAAAACTTCATGATTATTTTTCAAGGTTCATCAAATGAATAACCTATCCTAACCTAGCCATAGGCAGCTTTTGAACGAAAAGTCGACTTTTTTGTTAAAAGGGAAAATTGTTACGAATAAAACACCTAACTTAACCACAAGAAACCAAACCTAACAACTTTCCTTGCTTCATGACATTAAAATGTGTGTAAAACCTATTCCGTGAGTACCTAGGATCAAAATAATGCATACAATTTTACACTAGGTGTTTTTGTTTACACTTTCAGAATGATGTAAAGAGGCTTACATTTTTTTTCGGCACCAAAATTTGTATATTTTTCCCATCGGAACACGCAGCCGGACGTCCAGCCAGATCCCGGCCAACTTCCCGTTTCCTTACAAATATTTGCCCTGAAAGCCAAGGCAAACGCGAGTGGCACCGGCGCCAAGATCAGAAGGCGGTTCCGGCAATAAAATCCGGGACAAACTCAAGTAATGGCTTGGAACCTCCAGCTGGCCACCGGAGGTGCGGACACCAGCTGGACCACCTCCGGCAGAAGGGTCATCGGCCCGTGAGGTCGGTGACCACGTTCAGGAGAACCTTCTAGAACGCCATGAAGGCCCCAGGCGGCAAAGGTAAACCCGAGGAATCAAAAGCGCGAGCTCACCCCAAAGCCCTGGGAGTGGGTATATAAAAAAAGAGACGGGGCTATAGAAAATTGAAGAGAGCAGAACAGGACAGACGGAAAAAGAAGAGAGACGCAGAGTTAGTTAGTTATTAGGGCTTAAGGGCGCATCGACTACATTGGTCATGTAGCGCCCATAACAATACAACTTACTTACACGTCGATATATCACACATCCTAGCTAGTTAAGCCTGTAGAATAATAGTCGACACAACGAATCGTACATAAAAATAAAACTTCGCAACATTCAACGTTTTCAACTTGGTGCATATATTACTGAAAATGATATTTCAGCGAGGTAGTCAAATAGTCGCCCTGATCGAACAATATCCGAGTCGTTGCCTAAAACCTCGCTGAGTGACAAAGACTGAGCACGCCCAAAGTGACGTTTACGCTCCTCCTCGTAGCCAGGACAGGACAGCAGGACATGCCGCACAGATAGGCGGGCGTGACATCTGGGGCAACGTGGCACGTCATCACCAGTTAGCAAGTAAGAGTGAGTGGCATATGTATGTCCAATTCTCAAGCGACATAGCGCCACCTCATCTCGCCTGATCCTACGCGAGCACGAACTCCATTTTCCGAGGAGATTCTTGATCGCCTTCAACTTGTTGTCGGGTATTGCATTCCACGAGCCTTGCCACTTTGTGAGCATAAAGTCAGAAATGGTTCGGAAGTGGTCACGGGCAGGGAGTGGTAGAGTTCGTGAACATGGAGCTTGCAACGCGCGTTTTGCAGCAGCATCAGCTAGGTCGTTTCCTGGGATGCCCACGTGACTCGGGATCCAACATAGCACCACTCTTTTACCTGTCTGGTACACACTGGTGAGACGAGTTAAGACGTCCCGTAAAATGGGGTTTGACGGATTGTGTGTCCTCAGCGCTAAAAGGCTACTTAAAGAATCCGTCAAAATAATGTGGAGTAGATGATCTGATACTTCGATGAAACAGATAGCTTTCAGAATGGCAATCAGCTCGGAAGAATACACAGAAGCATGTGCTGGAATGGAAAAGCTTCTCACCACAGTACCTGTAATAAAAGCGCTGCCTACGCCGGTCTCAGTTCTGGATCCATCGGTGTATGTTGGTACAAATCCAGTGTAACACTCAATGTGCTCCATGGCAATTGCTCTGAATTCATGTGGTGTAACATCGGATTTCTTTGTGTAGGCGAGGGAGGTGTCAACTTCCGGTGTGATCAGTTCCCAGGGAGGCGATGAAATGTGCTCAGTCCGTCTAACTCCCTGGAGCCGGAGACCGCTCTCAGAAAAAAGTCATCTCATCCTCACTCCGTAGGGGACTGCTTTCGCAGGGTGTTCGTTTGAGAACAGTGTTACCATCCGGTGGGAAAATACATGGGCGTAAGCTGGGTGGTCCGGATATTGCCGCAGCTTACAAGCATATCGCATGCCAAGCTGTTCACGCCGCAGAGAGAGTGCAAACTCGTGAACTTCCGCGAGGAGACTCGCCGTTGGAGAGGTACGAAATGCTCCCATGATGATACGAAGGGCAGAGTGGTGGACTGCATCCAATGTGCGTTTATTCGTCAAACAAGCTCCGTCATAAATAAAACACGCGTAGTCGAGCTTTGATCGAACAAGTGATCGGTATAGCAGAAGCAGCGATGAGCGGTCTGCTCCATAGGTCGCACGAGCCACACATTTTAAGATATTCAAAGTAGTTGCACACCTAGCTCGTAGCGTTTTAAGATGTTGTCGGTATGTCAAGCGTGAATCAAATTCCACCCCCAGAAGTCTCACCACCGGTTGCACCGGTATCAACTGTCCGTACAGCATGATTTTCATGTTGGGACATACACGGCGGCGACAGAAGTGTATGGCAACGGTCTTCGCTGTAGAGAAGCGGAATCCATTCATGTTCCCCCATTTCTCCAAACACCTGACTGCTAACTGTAGCTGTCGCTCCATCGGCGATATACGTGAGGCGGATGACCATATGGCGAAATCATCAACATACAAAGATTGCCCAACGGGCGCAGGAAGCGAGTCCCCAATGTCATTGATCATCACCCCGAAAAGGGTCACACTTAAGACGCTCCCCTGTGGAACTCCGTTCTCTTGGGTAAACCAATGAGACAGGCAGTTGCCGACTCGTACACGAAAACAGCGATGTGCTAGGAAGTTTTGTAAAAAGATGCCAAGTTGTCCTCGGATTCCATGTTTGTAGATCTTCATCAGGATTCCCCTGCGCCACGTGGTGTCATAGGCCTTTTCGATGTCAAAACACACAGCGCCTAGATGTCGCTTCCTCTTAAAAGCGAGGCGTACTTCGGTGTCCAGTGTTAAAATATGGTCAACGGTACTCCTGTTTTTGCGAAACCCGCACTGCGTATTTGCGAAGATGTCATGTTTTTCTAAAAACCAGGAGAGGCGTCCATTAACGAGTTTCTCCATAAGCTTACCTAATGCAGACGTCAGAGAGATTGGGCGATAATCTAACGGATCCTGGCCGCGTTTCCCAGATTTCAAGAGTGGGACAACAGTAGCTTGTCTCCACGATGGAGGGTACTCTCCATTCGTCCATATGTGGTTAAAAGTACGCAAAAGCTCCGCGACCACAGAGGGAGGCAGGTGCTTCAGCAACTCATTGTGCACTTGGTCAGGTCCTTCGGCAACACTACGCAACGAGTTAATCGCCGATTCCATCTCAGCCTGGGTAAAACAAATGTTGTACGATAGGTGCTCTGAAGTGGAGAAGTCCATCGAAGTTGATTCACAGCGGGCTTTATAACGCATAAATTGTGCGTCTCCGTTGCCGGCGCGGCTAACGTCTGCCAGAGCACGTCCAATCTCGTTGGCCACATCAATCGGGCGAATGACCTCACGGCTACCGACCGTCAACGTGGGAAGCGGGTCTGCACTGAATCGTCCAGAGATACTCTTGATGCGAGACCAGATTAATGAGGTTGGCGAAGATCGATTGAGTGAACCAACATACGCAAGCCACGAAACACGCTTGGCTTCTCGCATAGTGCGCCGGGCGACGGCCCGAGCACGCCTAAATTGTATTAAGTTGACAGTGGTGCTGTTACGATTGAAGGCACGAAACGCACGTCTTCGAGCACGAATAGCGTCACGGCAATCTTCCGTCCACCACGGCACAGGGGTACGTCTAGGAAATCCAGAGGTCCTGGGAATACTTGAGGTGGCGCATTCCAGGAGAAGTGCAGTGAATTCGGTCACTGGTAGTGGCGGAAACCTTGGTTCGGAGCGGAAAGCAGCTTGAGCTTTCTCTTGAAATCTACTCCAGTCCGCTTTCTTAAAATTCCATCGCTGCGGGCGCGGGCCTAAAACTGAGCCGTCCAGATAACTTAACCAGATTGGGAAATGGTCGCTCCCCAGTGAATCGGAGTCCACCGTCCACTCGAGGCACTCAGTTAGCTGCGGGCTAACCAGGCTGAGGTCCAAGGTGGAAGTTGTTCCCGAGGGTGTGGAAAAGTGTGTCCGTGTTCCCGTATTGATAATGCAGAGCATTTCGTTAAGAATTAAAGATTCCAGGTGGCGACCACGGGTGTTGATATCGTCGCATCCCCACAACGTGTGGTGAGCGTTAAAATCGCCCAAAAGCAAGACCGGTCGAGGGAGTTCAGACACCAAGTTGGCGAGTTCCACGGTGGGGAACACATACCCTGGAGGCAGATATACAGAGCACACTGTAATGAGTCTGCGCCCAAAAAGAACACGAGCGGCAACCGCCTGGAGTGCAGTACGCAAGGTTAATGCTCTCATGGGGACGCTATTATGGACCGCCAGTAGCACTCCACCATGTGCCACAGCATCAGTCATCGTATCCTTCCGACATATGGAGTATCCACTCAACGACACCGTATTGTTAGGCGAAAGCTTGGTCTCCTGGAGACATACCGCCACAGGGCAGTGCCGGTTTAAGACCACCTGGAGGTCCTGGGCGCTAGTTCTAAAACCTCGACAGTTCCACTGTAAAATTGTTGATGTAGAGGTCATAAATGTCTTTGTGTTTCAAAGTGGTATTTCTATACATCTGTACAAACTTGCCCTGCCTCCGGACATCCAAATATCAGAGTTCAATAATAATAATTTAAAAATATAAAAAAATCGTGAATGCCTAATTAGGATCCACCAGAGTGGATCCTAGCCCCGGCTGGCGCAGAATTCGCTCGCTGGCGATTCCTAGGGATACCACCGCTCGGTGGCGAAATTGGTGGTGCCCTTTTGCGTCCGGCAATAGAGGAAGAGCGTGGCGGGTTCTCACAAGGGGGAACGGGTGGAGGTCCCATCGCATCTCCAGGAACCGTCAGGGGGGGTGCCCGAGAGGTCCTGGCTAGGGATTCGTGCAGGCCCTCGGCCTGTGACGGACCGGCAGGACGCTCGCCAAGTGAGGGGTCACGCGACCCGTCACGGTTTACTCGACCCGAAACCCCCATATCGGGAGCTCCTGGTCGAACCCCGGTCATCTGCGATCGCCGCGATGTCGGAGGAGGCTGTACCGGGACGCGACGGGAGGCGGCAATGCCCCCTCCTGAGATGGCCGAAGTGATAGGGTTAACGAGGGTGGCTTTGGGAAAAGGAGTAGGCGTGGATTTGGGTGATGATGGGGTATTGGTAGATGTGGTAGTCGGGGATGGACCGGGTTTGGAAGGGGAAGATCGCGCCGGCCTCCTGGGCCGGTGGACTTGGGTCCACTCCCCACCGTCAGGAGTAGGCTGCTGAGAGGCCTGCAAAACATCTTCCGCACACTCTTTGGTGGTGGGTGGGGCTTTAGTTGTTTTGTCGTTATTTTCACTGTACTGTTTGTTCATCGTAGGCGAGACGAGGGGCACCCCAAAAGCTCGGAGAAGAGCTGTAAGTTGTGCGATCAACTCGCATGCCTTGTCGGGCTGTACGTTTGGTGCGGTTGTGCTGGCTTTGGTTCTGGAAGAATACGATATTTTTGGGTGTGATCTTTCATAGAGGTCCCTGGCCTCCCTAAACGATATTTTGTGCGTGTGCTTCAAAAAAATAATTTCCTTTTCCCTAATGTAACATGGACATGTACGGTCATACGACGTGTGGGGGACCTGTCCTGAATCGCAGTTTGTACAAAAAGGTTGCTCAGAGGAGCACTGCTCACCCGTGTGATCATGGGAGGCACATCTGCTGCACGCTGGGCGGCCACGGCAAAACTGAGTAGTGTGACCGAATCTTTGGCATCTGAAACAACGCATGGGATTTGGGAGGAATTGCCTCACTCTCACACGCAGGTAGCCCACCCTGATATCCGATGGAAGGTCGGTTGTGTTGAAAGTTAAAATAATATTGTTGGTCAAAATAAAGTCTGTACCTCTCCTTACTTTCATTTTCCTGGCGGCTATAACCCCGAAAGTTGCCAGCCCATCTACGATCTCATCCTCTGTAACATCTCTTAGGTCAAAGCAGTTAATTACTCCACGCGAGGTGTTTTTTGTACTATGTGGTTCTACGGTGATTGTGATCGTCTCGTCCTCCTTTTTCCCGTTCTTACGCACGCCATACACAAACTCAGATGATCGCAGTGCTGCGTCTGCCTGTTCTGCTGCCGCAAATTCTACCTCCAGAGCACCGTCCTTCAGCCTTTCGCATCTTATAATCCTACCGAACCTGTCACATCCGTCCCGCCTTTGGAAGGGGGACAGGGACGCAAGACTCTTGCTAATTCCACGGAAAATCAGCACACGTGGGACGGGGGTACCATCCGATGGAGAGCTCCGATCACGTCGTATATGGGGGTTGGTCTGGCCCCCATGAGAGGGGCCAGGAGTGTTTTTTTGGGTTGTTGATGCCATGTAGTGCGTTTGGTTTCAGCTCCCCGGGCGCCCCACCGCATAGGGCCCTACTGGGGGGACGCCTGGGTCCCGCGAACGGGAGGTCGCCAGGCGCCCGAGGAGCTATACGGGGCAGGCAGCGCCTTAGTCCGGCCGGGAGAGAGAAACTCACCACCCCGACCGGAATCCAACGCCGCCCACCCCTTGACCCCGGCCGGCCGGGCCGGCGGGCACTGGGAAGATTCCCAGGCCCCCGGCCCGAGGCGACCAGCCACTTGGCCCGCGTGAGGCCCCACGGACCCGCCCGCCCCTCCGGGATATCAGGACCAAAGAGGTGTGTTGGTCCCGCGTCACAACTAGCGCCGTGCGACGGGGGACCTCAACCTCCAGGACTCCGTCAACCCCGGGGGGCGGGCCGAGGGGGCGCGGCTACCCCGATAAAACTGAGCTGGTGGGCAGGACCGGGGAAGTTGCCCTGCCTGCTCATAGTAGGGATAGTTAGTGTTGTAGGGCTAGGTGCAGGACATGGATGTTGGGATGATATGGGAATTGGAGTGGGAACGTATGGACGGAGGGAAGAGGGGTGGCTGTGGTGACCCGAGGGAGCGCCATTTCCCTAGCCAGCCGTGTAACGAGGCCGGCCCCACTGCGGGGAGACGCAGAGGGGACTGGAAAACGCGCGGCGGTGGACGCCGGACCGACCCCTCAGGGGCGTCCAGCGGTGGCCAGATGGCTGAGTTTTCTGACGGAGGAGATGAAATGCTCAGCTGAGGCCACTCGCCACTCACCATCGGGCATGTGAGTGTTTTTTTTTTCATGATAAATTTAATTATCATCAATTATCTAATGCAACGCATTAATTATAATCTGGCTAAAGACTCTCACTTTCCTATATGGTGTTCCCAAAACTTTGATCCCGCACATATATAAATTCGTGTCACGGACGGCAACTCAAACCAATATCGCGTCGGCTGGGGTTTGGGGAATGTGTGGTGGAGTTGGCGGCGAAAAACAATACAATACACCACTGACATAGCCACAATCAACAAAGGAGTGAGTTAGGTCAAGCCCTCAATAAGTTCAGCAGTTCAAGTAGTGCAATCAGTTCCAGTCGAGTTTAGGCTAGATCTAAAATACATCTTAGCACACCAAATACATTTCACTTACCCACACCCCTATCAGCCACACCCCACTCACCCCACACACACACCCACCCCCACAACACCCTCGCACCCACACCCGCCACCACCACACCGACGGCAGAGCCGCCACCCTTTCAATGACATGACACTTCAAGACAACAATATTATGTAAATCTGCACCTTGAGGTATTTTTTTAATTCTTGAAATTTCTTTTTCAAATGCAACTTCTATGAATGTGGTCAACATGATGTGACCACTCATTTCCTGTGCATATGCTGACTTTCCAGTTAGTAGGGAAAATAACACCGACAAAGGGGCTTGGAGTTGAGTAACATAGCATAAAAATAAGGT
Organism: Imbricaverruca yamaguchii; assembly: GCA_034440575.1. Classification (NCBI taxonomy): domain Eukaryota; kingdom Metazoa; phylum Arthropoda; class Thecostraca; family Neoverrucidae; genus Imbricaverruca; species Imbricaverruca yamaguchii. The sequence goes on along the minus strand of JAOTOL010001459.1, from coordinate 855,692 downwards.
GCAAAAGAAATAAAAATGCAGCATAACATAACCTAGCCTGGTCTAGCCTTCCATGTAAGAAAATAAATTGATTGCAAAAATACAATTTTCAGTTTTTCTCAAACATTTTCAAAACCATAGCCTACATAGCCTAGCTCAGTCTGTTTTTGAAGATACTTTTTTGTTGAAAAAGGTTAAAAATTGAAAGTGTTTCAAACTTAAATGAAAAGGTTAACCTAATGAGTCCTTACCCCATTGTTTGCTTCATGGAGATAAAATATGTGCAAAACTTGCCTCATGCATTTCTTAAAGTGCAGTAATACCCAGTATTGTGAGATTATATTTCTGAACAAGATAAAGACAACAGAACCATTCATTCCTGCTCAAAATGGAATGAAATAATTTTCTTGCTTTTTTGCAGACAATGTTTGATTTTTCCATTTTGTGAAGATAGAATGTTCGATTCTGACAGATCTCTTTGAAGAAAGAAAAACTTGGTTATAATGAAATTTCTGAAATAATACATGTTTTAAAGCAAGAAATCAACTAGCTACCTATGCAAGATTAGGCTTTTGACATATCACATTATTCTTCAGTATATATTTCCCCAAATAAACATCAATATGTTGGTATTATCTTCCTTACCAACTGAAAAGTAGGTATGCACTTGTGTTGATAATAGATACATGGTAGAGAGGGAACATGCTACATTATCTTAATCCCATTATGAAACACGTTCTATAATATTTTTGTCTTGAAATGCCATATCCAAAGTTAAAAAAAAAAGCTTACCAATGCTTACACTCTGGACACTGCTAGCCATGATCATATCATTGTACCTAGGAAGGTAGGTACCGTAGTAGTAACATCAAAGTAATGTAGGTAGGAGCATCAATGTAATATAGGTAGGAACATCAGCATACTTTTCGGTATTATTCTGATATAGTTTGACCTCCAGGAGCAAACTGGCCCCCTGTATCTTGAACATTTAAATGCAGTTCACACCTGGATATCTAACTAGGCACCTACCTCGGCAATGTCAATATGAATCAAGACAGTTAACCAATCAACTCACGAAAACGCGACATTAATCCACCATTACTACTAGGTACAGTACAGTAAACAAGAAATTTTCAAACGACGACTCAACAAGCCACCAATAATTGCCTGATTTCCAACTCATAATTTACAACTAGATTCCTAGGCGACGACCATATTGGTCGCCTGGTCGGCATTCCGACGGCGCTTGGGCGACCACGGTATGCCATTGGTTTAGCATTGTGGTTGTCAGAAAAGCGCCTTCGTCCTGTCCTCCGCGTCCTGTACCGACGGGTGGTTCTAGTATAAACATGGTTGGTCAGAGGGACGGGATATTTGGTATACGATCCTAGTAAACATTTGATCTGGAAAAAATAATTGCTGCTAAATACAAATTTCTGATACATCTCTGTCATTTATGGTTCAAATGTTGAAGGACATTTCAAAGCAAACTTCTGATTTTGGTCGTCACTGCGGACTGGTGAGTCTGCGCATGGTCCCCGACGCCATCGCCAGGACGGCGCTATTTCTTAGCCCTGCTCCTATCAACCAACAAAAGGATATTATTTTAGTGCTGTCACTGGCATGTAATATCCATCAGAAGAAATATTGATGTGATTATCGGTGAAGATCTTGGACAAAATTGGTTTGAAATCAGATTCGAAAAAAACCTGACCACATCTTCGGATTCGACCTAATGCGGGATCGGCCTCAAGGATATATTGCTGCTTGGCCAAATAGATCATAAATTTGACATGGGCTACTCTTCACGGATCCGAAATTGCATTGAATGAATGAAATTAAATCCTTGATGTGCTTTAGGATACTTATATACATTTGCTGATACACACACACACACACACACACACACACACACACACACGCATATATATATATATATATATATACACGCACACACACTTCGGCACCTGGTTAGTAAAAGTTTTAACCCGTCTCCCGAGGGTCTCCATGAACCGCCAAAGGGCCCTTGGAACTGTGAGAGATCCATCTGACATGGAAGACGACCTCTGAGCTTGGGAATGGCCCTCTGATCCGGGAGGACTATATGAACTGTGAGGGTAGGAAATAGGGGAGGGTTCTCTGAGTAGGACGTGTAGCCTCTGAGCCGTGAGAGGATCACCTGAATGTGAAGCGGTCTCTTTGAACCGTGAGTGTCACAAGGGCCAACTCCAGGGGTGGCAGCTACCAACTCCTGTTACCTGCCATTTCATTGTCGCCCAATGCATTGCATCGTTTCAGGGGAGTCCTCTCACTCCAAAGGAGCCTCCATTTACACCCATTTTTGTGGCCTCGCCCCGCGCCCTGTGTCCTCCTTACAAGAAAAGGCCTCGTGTACCTCTAAGATGAGGCCTTAGAGACCTCGTCTCATTTCCTGGAACCCTGCCTTCAGTTTCGGAGGCCTCCTCTTGTGTCCCAAGACATCTTCACGGTACGGCACGATTAATTCCATGGCCTTACTTTAATTTTAGCCTTCCTTAGTTTGAAGAGTGCGTCCAGGCTGCTGTATTCGCTTATCAACTTAAAGATACTTATTTTCTCTTTACCTTGATGCCTCTTTTGTGTGTTGTTATGCGATAACCTACTTTCCATCATGTAATCATACCCAGCAACTGGATCACAAGCGTCCATGAGTGAAATCCTTCATTGTGCAAGTTTTTTTTACTACCGCCATATCACAATGCTCCTAATATTTTGTAAAAAATACTAATTTGATGCCTGCTTGACGTTCTACTTTGAGTAGGTTTGTAATACGACCGGAAGGCGTACTCTTGTATGTTCTGAACGCATTTGCGGATTTTCGGCTTTCAGTGGTGTACGGAATTCCTTCACTCCTAGATTAATGTCTGAAGTTAGCCCTATTTTGTAAGGGGTGGGGTTTCCCCCCACTCCAGTGGTTTTCGCCCGCCGTTTCCTAACACTGTACGGTAGGAGCGTGAAACTGTGGCTTTTTGTAACGTTTTGATTCTACTTCGTGCCAAAATATAGCCTTCGTAAGTATATCAAAGGCAGCTTCAGGACGAATATTGGGTGGCAGAGCCTGCAGGTTTTGCCGAAAACTTAGTAATAGCACGCATGTCGGAACATTTTCGTTGTGTTGCTGTTCAGGTGACTATAATTTGGAATTCAGCTGTCAATACTGTTTTATTTACCTTCGGAAATGCTTATTTTGGGTCCAAGCATGTCGGAGGCGGTTCCAGTGGAGGCACAAATGGGCAACAATGGACGTGTTTTCTCAAAGGGGTATCGTTTACCTTGCCATCGGAAAGTTGGGAGGGTGGGATGAACTCGGGACGAACGGTAATAATGCATCAAAAGCAGTTGTGGAGCCAGAAGACAATTTCTAATGGGGGATCCAAGAGTTGAGGAGAGATATTCAGGACATATCGCATTCAAACCACTGGAAGGCAGGCTGTGACGAGGGCGACACTTCGCCAATGGTGACTCAAATAGAAGTAAAAGTGAAGTCATCAGACATTATTAAAATAAATGCTACGCATTGACAGAACCAAAATAATTTCCAAACGGCCAACGACTAGAAGCCTTCACACTCAGGCATTTCGAGACCATCACTAGTACCATTCACTGGCGATGCTTGTTTGTTGTTTGTTTATTGCGTGGTTTACGACGCACTTTATGCACATTCACGGCTAATGGCGCCGCCCACACCGTTTCGCCGGTGGGCAACAGGATTGGGAAATGTTCTGAGCGGCGCTAGTGTCGAACCCGGGACCTTTGGTACTCATAGCCCGACACCTTAACCACTCGGCCCTCCCCGCTCCTCCCTAGCGATGCCTCTGGTTAAAAACCTTACGGCAAGTGTTGATATTATGTAAAATGACAACTTAATGCGCATCTGTAGCACTGGCTCGGTAGAAGGACCAGCCACAAAGAACACATGATGCGCCTGTCCCCCTAGACCTGGGTATCTACACGAACCAAACACGAGTATGCAATACTGCACCGGACAACACCAAAACCTATGCGATGTTCTTTCGCATGGCATTTGGAATCACATGTCATGCGTGAGACAATGCTATGATGATACCAGTACACATGTGAATCATGGCATCGATATGTGTTTGATAATTCAGGTGACGGTGTCAATGGTGATTGTAAGGTTTCGCACTGTCGCGTTGTGGAGTCAGACACTATTGTTCCAGAGAAATTAAAAGAGACTGGCGGCAAATCTTTCAACGTGAATGAAATTCGGATGACTAGCATTTGGGTCTTTTTGGTGATTAGCTGCATGTGATTATGACAAATCCACTGGTGTATGGAGCTGAGTGTGTGCTCCATCCGGTAGATGAGTGTTGCAAGTCGCGCCTTTTCCGCTGACAGTGCTCTGTGTGTCATCTGCGAATTTGAGTACAGTAACATCAGGCAGATGGAGGCTTGAGTCATTGGCGAATAACATCCATTAAACACAACTCAGATAACCACCTTGGAAAACTCCGATTGAGTTGTCCCCTGTGCTAGACATTAGGGTGCACCGTAAGCTCCATGCATGTAAACCTGCCGTGTGTGGCCGACTAAGTACTTGAGGAACCAAATAGTGTCGATACCGTGCAAAGAAAGTTTGTCGAATAATTTATCTTAAATACTTAGAAAAACATCTAATCATATTGAGTGATCCAACAAGATCAGACGAGAGACTTTGCCGTTATTCACAGTCTAAATTGCTTGGTCATCGTCAGCGTGAAGCGCTGATTTAGTGATTGTTTTGTATGATAACCGTATTGGGCATCATATAGTAATTTGGTTAGTATGCTATGCACTATGTACTTAGTAAGCCCGACAACTGTTGCCGAACTACTCATTTGGCCAACTTCATTCAAGCGGACAATGTTGGTATTGTGCGCGTCCCGCTAAGGATCAGTCGGACAAATACGGGGGCTCAATGGCGGTACCAAAGGTACGCAAGCCTCGGGGGCAATAAATATCTTCATAACAGAATACTCGGCAAATCTCCGTCGACCTGTCTTGATATTGCCCCAGGATCACCTCAGCTAGGCAGCAAGCTAGTAACACCAAGGAACTCCTGGAGCCACAAAGTGAAAAGTGCTATGAGAGGGAAAAGGAAGAAGTTGGGCCCATGTACATACACATGCACAAACACACACACCTGCATATGCACACACATGAAACATGTACACCTACACATAATTCACATACATACACATATGCACTAACATTATGCACACAAATATACATGCATGCACATATGCTAACATGCGCATACATAAACATGCACATATATGCATCCAGATGCATTTACGTACATAAACATGCACACAGTTGCATATACACACATGTGCTTATATGCAATTAAGCATATAGGTACATATGCGTCATCACATATGCATATACTTGCTGATCCAGCCTTACTCACACATACGTAAGTTGTCCACCTACATATACTTCCTGCTTTTTGTAGTGTGCAATTGATCAAGATTAATTTTCGCCAACCATTTAGTTTGTGATATGCAAGTCAATGAAATAAGCTCTGATGACTTTTTATCTCTTCATTCTTTATAGGTGCATGATTACAGGAAGGAAATTGTATACCAATGATACTATTCCAAGTTCTTGGTACTATAAATGGTATGGAATGAAGTGCATAGCATTTGGATGAAGAAGGCGCATGGGAATGATCAACATGCCTTAAGTTACTTAGTGATGAGTAAATGGCAATCGTTATTGAAACGACAGAAACGTCAACCCGTCAAAATCTTAATGTGTGGGACAATTGTAATAACCTACCATGTGACAACTGCGAAGGAACGTTCATTTGTTTCTATGACGGTGAGATGAAAACCATCGACTGCTTGTGTCTGGGTTAGTCAAGAGCATAGGACTATGGGAAGAGCAGAGGCTAGGGTTTCTAGTAGCTAAGCTGAAAATTGTATCGGCAAGAGTAAAAACCAAAGAAGGTTGGAATGGAGAAACTCCAAGAAAGTTACCTTGGAGTTACTAAATTCCAAGAAAGAAGTCAGAAAGTTATATTGGGGTACGACTATTGAACTTAGTTTGTGACTTTGATGGAAAACAAACACGCATATTTTGTCGGAGATGTTAAGCTCCGGGTGTTCTGGCTTCGACACGTGTTTCCGCGCATCACTCGATATGGTAATATTCCACATCAATCGCTGGTTTGGAAGCACACCCTGTCAGTGGCTGACTAAACGTCAGAAGTGATCCCAACCATTGGCTACAAATTCCGCGCTTAAGCCCTGTTAAGTGAGACTAATTCGAATGAACGATTCCTCATTGACAGGTTGCTGGCTAACTTCCCCCTGGGCCGGCAATTTCAGGCAGTTGGGTGGCTGGATGTTCCTGGAGAAGTGGTACTGCCATAGATCACGATCCGCTCTCGGTCGCCATTAATGATAGGGCCTTACCCACCCCAGCCACCGTTAGCCTCCTTCGTCTGCCTCCGACCGCCCCCATACTGTGAGACTGATCGGACTGACTGACGTCACTGACCGCCTGACGGACTGACACTGTTGTGAGACTGGTCTGACTGACTGACGTCACTGACCGCCTGACGGACTGACACTGTTGTGAGACTGATCTGACTGACTGACGTCACTGACCGCCTGACGGGCTGACACTGTTGTGAGACTGATCTGACTGACTGACATCACTGACCGCCTGACGGACTGATACTGTTGTGAAACTGATCGGACTGACTGACGTCACTGACCGCCTGACGGACTGACACTGTTGTGAGACTGATCTGACTGACTGATGTCACTGACCGCCTGACGGACTGATACTGTTGTGAGACTGATCTGACTGACTGACGTCACTGACCGCCTGACGGACTGACACTGTTGTGAGACTGATCTGACTGACTGACGTCACTGACCGCCTGACGGACTGACACTGTTGTGAGACTGATCTGACTGACTGATGTCACTGACCGCCTGACGGACTGATACTGTTGTGAGACTGATCGGACTGACTTACGTGACTGACCGCCTGACGGACTGACACTGTTGTGAGACTGATCGGACTGACTTACGTGACTGACCGCCTGACGGACTGACACTGTTGTCAGACTGATCTGACTGACTGACGTTACTGACCGCCTGACGGACTGACACTGTTGTGAGACTGATCTGACTGAATTGCGTGACTGACCGCCTGACGGACTGACACTGTTGTGAGACTGATCTGACTGACTGACGTTACTGACCGCCTGACGGACTGATACTGTTGTGAGACTGATCGAACTGACTAACGTGACTGACCGCCTGACGGACTGGCACTGTTGTGAGACTTATCTGACTGACTGACGGCACTGACCGCCTGACGGACTGACACTGTTGTCAGACTGATCTGACTGACTGACGTTACTGACCGCCTGACGGACTGACACTGTTGTGAGACTTATCTGACTGACTGACGTCACTGACCGCCTGACGGACTGACACTGTTGTGAGACTGATCGGACTGACTGACGTCACTGACCGCCTGACGGACTGACACTGTTGTGAGACTGATCGGACTGACTTACGTGACTGACCGCCTGACGGACTGACACTGTTGTGAGACTGATCGGACTGACTGACGTCACTGACCGCCTGACGGACTGACACTGTTGTGAGACTTATCTGACTGACTGACGTCACTGACCGCCTGACGGACTGACACTGTTGTGAGACTTATCTGACTGACTGACGTCACTGACCGCCTGACGGACTGACACTGTTGTGAGACTGATCGGACTGACTGACGTCACTGACCGCCTGACGGACTGACACTGTTGTGAGACTGATCGGACTGACTGACGTCACTGACCGCCTGACGGACTGACACTGTTGTGAGACTGATCTGACTGACTGACGTCACTGACCGCCTGACGGACTGACACTGTTGTGAGACTTATCTGACTGACTGACGTCACTGACCGCCTGACGGACTGACACTGTTGTGAGACTGATCGGACTGACTGACGTCACTGACCGCCTGACGGACTGACACTGTTGTGAGACTTATCTGACTGACTGACGTCACTGACCGCCTGACGGACTGACACTGTTGTGAGACTTATCTGACTGACTGACGTCACTGACCGCCTGACGGACTGACACTGTTGTGAGACTGATCGGACTGACTGACGTCACTGACCGCCTGACGGACTGACACTGTTGTGAGACTGATCGGACTGACTTACGTGACTGACCGCCTGACGGACTGACACTGTTGTGAGACTGATCGGACTGACTGACGTCACTGACCGCCTGACGGACTGACACTGTTGTGAGACTTATCTGACTGACTGACGTCACTGACCGCCTGACGGACTGACACTGTTGTGAGACTGATCGGACTGACTGACGTCACTGACCGCCTGACGGACTGACACTGCTGTGAGACTGATCTGACTGACTTACGTGACTGACCTCCTGACGGACTGACACTGTTGTGAGACTGATCGGACTGACTGACGTCACTGACCGCCTGACGGACTGACACTGTTGTGAGACTGATCTGACTGACTGACGTCACTGACCGCCTGACGGACTGACACTGTTGTGAGACTGATCTGACTGACTGACGTCACTGACAGCCTGACGGACTGACACTGTTGTGAGACTGATCGGACTGACTTACGTGACTGACCGCCGGACTGATTGACGTCGCTGTGGCACTGACCGCGACTGACCGCCTGACTAACTCATACCGCCGTGGTTGATCTGATTGACAACGGCGTGGATCGTGGTGTCTTGCAAGTGACATGTTTGGGTATAAATACACAACAGAACAAAATTCACTTAGACATTAGTTTTATTTAATGAACATTATTTTGAATACCTGAATCATCAGGTGGAAATGGATATTAGGACATGTATTATTCCGTTTCGCTAACATCTAGCCGCGCATACAGGAGCAAATAACACCTAGCACGCACCGTTGAATACCCGCTTTGAAGGCGCTATCAAAGTTTTCCCTAGCATCGACATGTATAGAACGTTAGCATAGCACCACCAATTCACTTCAATAAGCATATTCCAAATGACTTTATAGAACAAGTTTCCAATAGCAGCCAGGTACTGCCGAGACGAAGGCCAACTCGAGGGAACGCTAATTGAGAGTCAGTGAACAACATATCCGACCGTTGGATGAGTAGTCAATACTGATGGCCTCATACGACGCATGCACTCATTAAATTGGAATCGTTTTCAATTGTTTGAATTCATGCCCTAGCTAATTCATGGAACATTTTTACTCCGTCTTTCAATGAGGCATCCCTGCTAAATATAACTCATTTTATCAGTTAATTGAAAAATACTTTAGTCCCAAAATGATTTGACCAATGTTAATGCATGAGAAATTCTGTTTAATTTCCAAAACGATTCACTGTTTAGAATGTTGATAACAACGGACGTTGACTACTAAGTATTTGAAGGTTCCACTTCATCGTTGCTGATTCCACTTAAGCTCTAGGTGTATAGTTGATTGTATTGTTCCATTAAAAATAGACACGAAAGTGCTGCACTGTCATCCAGCTTCCATTTCAGCATTGGCTGGACGGTAGAGGCTGCCAGGCCTCGTTTGATGGAGTTGCTATTGGATCAGCGGTTTTTAACGACGTCTTATGTTGACATCCAAATTTCGCATCCGTCACGGCCGTGGCGGAGTCAGTGACTTAATACAATGTATTTCTGACCCAAATGCTCATCAATATTTTGTTTTGCATGGGTTGCTCCACTATTTCGATGATATGTGGTTGAATTGTGTCGTAGGAGTGTCTCTGCTCTTTTGACTCATTTCCTCTGCAGATGTCAAGTTTTCAATCTAATCCGCTAATATTATCTCTTGCAATTGACAGGCTGGGCACATCCGAATAGGTTTATGGCACGTAATGCACGCCTTTTAAAGTGGCTTGGACTAGCAATAGTATTTACTATATGTAAACGTTTTCGAACCTACATTTTCAGTTGAACTTACAATTCACCCAAAAAGTAAATATTTTATGTCTCCCAAGTTTTGCAGATAATAAACCTCTCTTCATTTCCAGATACACTTTTCCATGAGGAATATTTTGTAGGAGTATCCCAACATAATCAAAGTAGTCGCACTGCAATATGTTCTGTTGCCTTAGTAGAAAGTGTCCATCCGAAACTCGTTGAGATACTTATATGATGAAATCGTAGCTAAGTATCTCGCATGATGCATAATCCATCCAGCGCGATGAACCTTTAGTACGTCATTGCACTGTAGGTAAGAAAAACATGGAAGCTAAGAGAAACAACGGAATGTACATGTACTATTTTGTGCTCACACAACCAAAGTACACCTGAGGAGTCCAGAATATTGCGCTGGTCTGGCTGATGTTTCCAGTGCATATTCGTTAAATCGTCATATATGGCAGGTCTGAAAAGCCCAGCATATTGTAACGTAGCTTATATTAAATACTGTTTTGGCCTCCTCATTCATACGTCTGTGTAAGGCCGGGGTACTGTGCCGGGAGTCGGACACAGCCCTGCCGGGGGTACTGTGCCGGGAGTCGGCCACAGCCCTGCCGGGGGTACTGTGCCGGGAGTCGGCCACAGCCCTGCCGGGGGTACTGTGCCGGGAGTCGGCCACAGCCCTGCCGGGGGTACCGCGCCGGGAGTCGGCCACAGCCCTGCCGGGGGTACCGCGCCGGGAGTCGGCCGCGACTTTGTCGAAAGTCGGCCGCAACCGTCTCGGGAGTCGGAGTCGACAGTCGGGAGTCGAGAGTCGGCCGCGACTGTGTCGGGAGTCGCCCATGACCATGTCAGAAGTCAAGAGTCGGCCACAGCTGTGTCGGGAGTCGGTCACGACCGTGTCGGTAGTCGGAAGTCGGGAGTCGGCGACAACTTTGTCGGGAGTCGACCACAGCGGTGTGGTACGACGCTGTACAAGTTAACACGCGCCCTGGAGGGAGGGGGCGAAATTGGCCCACCCATCCGGCTTTTCTAATTTAACTCCAGATTTTTCCGGCGATAAACGCTATTGTTTGTGTACCTGCTTAGAAATGACCGGTACGTTGTTTAAAGTAAGAAAAAGGAAAATCGTCCGAAAATTCTTCGATTTAGGGACCGTTAAAGTTAAAAAAAATCGGCGTCAGATCACAAAAATCGGCGCTGATGCGCTTCCCGTATATTGGAAAAAGGGAAGTGTTCTTCACAACACTAGCGACTTGTGTGGTATATATTGTTATGCTTTATGGTTTCAAAGTCATGTTAGGTCGCCGAGGTCAAGTCAGGTTAAGTTCATGGCAGGTTAATGGAACCAAACTTGGTCAACTGGAATGTTGTCATAAATGCAAATGACTGTCATGCGATTGATGTCACTTTGCATGTTACTCCCTGCACATCCTGAAAATTACTGTTTGTCATTGTTGTCAGAGTAGTCGGACGGCCGACCCGGTTCCGATAACTGGAGCAGGTAATGACCTGCTAAAGTGCCGTTAGATAGGTGACCTGAGGTCAATTTCCGGGTCTAACATCTGTATTGCATCATTAGTAATGTCAAAAACATCGTTGATGCCAATTTTGGAGCATTTCAACACAATCACAGCGATGTATAACAATGACAAGCCAAGCCACGCAAAACCATAAAATTTGGACATTTTAACCTCGTTTGACCTTGAAGATATTCACCTGAGGTCATAAAATTTGCACAAAATATAGTTCGCTACCGTACCTACCTCCAGGTTTAATAGGAGCCGATATTTTAGGGGGCGGAATCCACCCCTCCAGTGCTCGTAATTTTCAGAGGCCCTCCAGGGCGCGTGCCGCGTGTTAATTCGTCTGCGAGCACATCACGCACGCGATTCTGAGAAGTCTGAGGCTGTGGTGACCATGGGCTGTTTGTGACCTCCCATGTACGGGTGCGCCCACCCGCTGCCTGAAGAATGAATCACCCGTCGCCTGAGGAATGGGTCACCCGGTGTCTAAGACATCACCCGGCGCCTGAGACATCACCCGGCGCCTGAGACATCACCCGACGCCTGAGACATCACCCGACGCCGGAGACATCACCCGGCGCCTGAGACATCACCCGGCGCCGGAGACATCACCCGGCGCCGGAGACATCACCCGGCGCCTGAGACATCACCCGGCGCCGGATACATCACCCGGCGCCTGAGACATCACCCGGCTCCGGAGACATCACCCGGCGTCTGAGACATCACCCGGCGCCGGAGACATCACCCGGCGCCGGAGACATCACCCGTCGCTGCCAGGTTAGCCGGCTGCGTCCGCCAATACCCATTGAGTCGTTAATACGATCCCGCTGCTAGCACTGATCTTTACAAATAGCAACTTATTTCCAGCTTAATGTTCTCACTTCAGTTAAGCTGTGCCAGATTCCACTTACTTTTTCATGGCTAAAAACCTTGATCTACAGGCACTACTTGTATGAAAAGGCTGTGTTGTTCTGGACATTACCGTCCCGGGAATCCATTTTTGATCATCTTAGTCCGCCCGGGCCGTAATCCACCCGGCGCAGCAGCACACGCCCCCAACAATCGATTGCAAGGCTTCGGACTAGGAGTTCAGTGGAAAAGACACGGTGAGCGATGCGTAACATGGCGCTCTTGGCCGCATTGTTTGTCGACAATTGATAGGTGTGTGCCAAACTGTACGCTACTGAGACAGATAGTCATGTGCGTGACAACGTGTGGTAGCACCACGCTGTCCAGCCTGTTGCACCCATGGAACGGCGAAACTTAGCGCCAGTTGTCGGACGAAACAGTCAAGTTTCCACGCGTGTTCGAAGGATTTGTGCCGTGAACTCTCTACACGACGTCACTGCTGCCATTTGTTCTGTAACTTTACCGGGAGAGAGATAGAGATAAAGAGAGAGGGAGAGAGAGGGAGAAGAGAGAGAGGGAGAGAAAGAGAGAGAAAGAGAGAGAGAGAGAGAGAGAGAGAGAGAGAGAGAGAGAGAGAGAGAGAGAGAGAGAGAGAGAGAGAGAGAGAAAGAGATGGAGGAGAGAGGAAGAAAATGGTCGGTACCGCTCTTTTCCCGTCTGTCGGCTTGATTGATGCACCTCGGACTAGTGGGTGGGTCACCAGTGATCGTACCCGTTCACAACCCACCCGGAAACTCACCTGCCGTCGCCGCCGCCGCCGCCAGTTCCTGTCCAATCAGTCTATAAATTTGAGTGTGTTTGTGTCTCGTCCTGTTGTATCATCAGTGGCCCGGCCCGCTCCCACTCCAGTTCGCTCCAGTCCGCTCCCACGCCTGTTGTCACCAGGCTGATGGAGGGCGGACCTCCTGTTGTTGTCAGCCTGATGGAGGGCGGACCGCCTGTTGTCACCAGGCTGATGGAGGGCGAACCGCCCGGCCCCGACCATACCCGGCGACCGCCGACAGCTTGCCGACGCCGCGGACATATTGCCTTGTCGCCGCCGCCGACGGCTACGGCGACGGACGGGGTGGCGGCTCGTCTGCCCGTGTCTGCCTGCTGCAGACGGCGCCGGCGTCGCGCGACGCAAGGGGGAGGGTCCGTCAGAGACTGACATTGGGTAGGAGGGCAACCGGGGGCAGCTGGCTCTCCGGAGAGGTGCGGGTGATGCTTAGAGAGTGTCGCCCAAAAACTGGTGGTGACACTGAAGCCCGCCGATCGCTGACGGTCAGGGATTGAATGTCGTTCGGTGTCCGCGGTGTCCGGTGTCTACAGTGTCCCAGGTATCTTGTCACACTATGTTTGCAAGCGCGGTTCAGTTCGGCTGACAGTCTGGGTTTTCGGCCGTCGTCCAGGTGTATTGATCGTCCAATCGCCGTGCTCTGTGGAGCTCGGGATAATCGGCATAACCAGCATAACCCGCATAACTGCTCCGCCACGCCACCAGGGGCGGTAGCGCCTCGCGACTATTTCCGCCTGGCTATCCATAGACAGATGATACACTGGCACATCTTGACATGACGAACCGTCAGCTTGCTGACACGGCATTGCTACCACTGTACAGCGTAGCGGTCTCCGTCAACTTTTAAGTGGAGTTCCCACAATTTATACATAGTCGCATAATTAAATTACAGTTACCATGTAACCACTGAGTGAATGACAGAGAGCACAGAGTTGCCTTGCAAACACTGAGTAGCTGGCGAAAAGTTTCGCGAGGGAGTGGGCAGCTGCATTTCGCCTTGCCAGTTGTCAGTAACACCGCCGGACGCACACAGAATCCGCCGCCGATGGCCCCAATAACCCGGCTCTGGACGTATGTGCATTATACATGCATCGCCAGAAGCAGAGCATTACCGGAGTGGCATGATACCGTCCGGGTAGTGAGACACCGCCCGGGTAGTCGAATACCGTCCGGGTAGTGAGACACCGCCCGGGTAGTCGAATACCGTCCGGGTAGTGAGACACCGACCGGGTAGTCGAATACCGTCCGGGTAGTGAGACACCGCCAGGGTAGTCGGACACCGCCCGGGTAGTGTGACACCGCCCGGGTAGTGGGACACCGTCCGGGTAGTGTGATACCGCCCGGGTAGTGCGACACCGCCCGGGTGTTGAACACCGCCTGGGTAGTGGGACACTGCCCGGGTAATGGGACACCGCCCGGGTACTAGAACACCGCCCGGGGAGTGGAACGCCGCCCGGGCAATGCAGCACCGCTCGGGTAGTAGAACACCGCCCGGGTAGTGGAGCACCGCCCGGGTAGTGGAGCACCGCCCGGGTAGTGGAACACAGCCCGGGTAGTGGGACACTGTCCGCGTAGTTGAACACCGCTCGGGTAGTGGAACACCGCCCGGGTAGTGGAAGCCCGCCCGGGTAGTTGAACACCGCTCGGGTAGTGGAACACCGCCCTGGTAGTGGAACATAGCCCGGGTAGTGGGACGCTGTCCGAACAGTGGAACACCGCTCGGGTAGTGGAACACCGCCCGGGTAGTGGAACACCGCCCGGGTAGTGGAACACCGTCCGGGTAGTGGAACATTGCTCGGGTAGCAGTGTCGCCGCGGCTGATGCCGTCTCCTCGTGGACGGGAGAGTACACCCTAGCTGCAGGAAGTGCGCCCGAGAGTAATGCTGCCGAGCGACCTGATGGTCTTGACCTGATCTCCCGCCGTCATTCTGCGCAGAACGCCAACGTCGAACATCCGGCCGCAGTTGGCAGTCTGTCTCGACGGACGGTAGCTTAGTCCTCGTCGCCTGAGGAGAATGACTGGGTCACCACGTCACCTGAGGAAAGTGACTAGGTCACCAAGCACGTCAGAAATAGCTCATTGGCTTCGTCACGGGTCAGGTCCTCCTCACAAGGTTTGTGGAAGCTTAATCCGGTGACACCATTCGATGGATGAGACGCGACAGACGATGTGTCGGCGACGATATAACTTTGAGTACGTTGTTGTGGGGAAACACCGAGCAGTTCTCTTCAATTTTAGAATTCCCACCGTCGTTTGGACGGCTACCGCTGTCGCCCACACAGCGCGAAACGATGGAGTGTAGCACAAATTCCTGATCAGGCTCCTTGCCATGTCATGTTTAGCATGTCACTTGGCTCCATATCCTCCCTGTCCTACAATGACCTATAGTTCATTTCAACATCATTTGCCTTGTAATGATGTTCATAATAATCTGACAAATCAAGCCTCTGGAATGGCCGCAAGGCATCTTGTTGACAAGGCACACCGCACACGGCTGAACAGGCATGTCTGGGACGAATCGTCGGATAACGTGGCCCCGTCCAAACGTGGCATTCCTAAAATGTCCTGACACGGCCGCCACCGGCCGGAAGGACTCCGCAACCTGGCGGGTTGCCATGCCGACAGCCCAGCCCTCACAGCACCTCCGTCTTCACGGAGCCAATGTCAACGCCCCCTCGGTGCAAGTGCATGTAACCTTGTGACCTACCACGCCCTCCGAGCAATGGCCGTTGTCCGACTAACCAATCACGATCCAGCACACACTGTAGCTAGTGCGCCGCGCGAGTTCACCAATGAAAACGATGCGGGATGGTGTAACGATATTCGGGATGGTGTATAATGTAGGCGGCGCCGTGTTTATATATACCTGTACCTCGTTGAAAATAAAGAGGGGGACCCAGGGGACACACAGAGACGGACGCTGGTGTTTGTCATATACCGGGGTAACGCTCGGTTACCTCAGTCTACTAGCGTTGGCGACTATAGTCGAGAAAATTCGTTGCCAAACTCCCATAGTCATTTGGCCCCCGGAGCTTCTGAACAGACGTGGCTAATAAGCGGGTTGTCCGCACACCAAACCGGGGTGTATCGAGAACGCGCAGGTCCATCCCTAGTCTACTCACGGCCGGGGAAAAAAAACTCTCAGCCTAGCTTCCAGGTGCAAACAATTTGACTTACTTTTCATCTAAAATATTATCAAAAGCAACATAGACTGATGTGACCATTTGGTCTACTTTCCTCTGTATGTGCCAATTCGTTTGACCCGCACACGAAGTACTATTCATCCCAAGAACACTTGCTAGTAGGGTGCAATCTGATCTATTTTACGGACTTACAGACTAGGAAATGTACTTCGTTCGAACTTCCATATGATAAACATCCTTTACACTCCATCATTTTTGTATAGTACACATTTCTCCAACTCCATCAGTTACGAGTTACGCATAGTAATCATATATATATGTATGTATAAGGTTCTTGTTATCACATGTGGTCGCTGACGTTTTGTATGGTCTTTCGCTACATATATGGCTAGGATTTAAAGTTATTTTAGGTCATACATTTAGTTTCTGTTTATATCACTCCTGTACCGCACACTTGCTTTTTTTAAAAGTATATTTTACGATGGTGTTAGCACACAGTGACTTCACCTGTTAGTGGATGCCTGCTCTGCTGGCCATTATGCGCGACTAGATAACTAAACTAATTGCAGCAACTGTAATTTGCTAATGCTAAATTTCCTTCTGCATCCACACAGCTAACCACTAGTTTCGGTTCGATGTCAGTAGCTTTTCAATTTTTGTTGAGAAGAAGCAATGCGAACAATGTTCACCAAAGCCAAACCATGTTCCGCAATCTTTGAAGATGTTCCATAATCAGTTGGCTTAGAAACCATGTCAGTCTTCTGGTTCGTAAATATAATATTTGTTATACACGTATGCTACTAGCCATCACCCAGCTTTCTTTTCAAGATAAACGGGCCTTTCGTGTGTTTTGTCCGGATTGCATTTCCTCAGATGATGGCTTTTAAGTGTGCACTGCACAGCTGGCCGCAGGAGGTTGGCGAGACTGCGGCCCGGGCGTCCGCTGCCCCATCCCGGTATTGGCCAACTCCCGGCCCGGTCCTCACTCCCCAAAGGCCTGCACAGCAGCCAACGCTGGGCGCCGGCTACTTGTGTGTCTCGATAGGCTGTCACGAGATCACAGCTATGACAGGCTGGCACATTTTGTGCTAGCTATGACCTCCTTTCCTGTGCCCGTAGCCCTGGAGCTACGTAATCAGCCTCCCGCTGTCGTTCATCCGACATCCCTGGTAGCGTCTTATGCCGGTGTAGAAATTCACAAAGTCTGGATGAAAATGCGACTGAATATGCACCGGACGACTTGTCATAGCCACCAGCCTGAGACCTCATTGGCAGCACTGGATGAGCAAAAGGCGCGCTATGTAGCACCATGGCTGCTGGCTGATAATCCGGCACTATTACCCCACTATTACCCCGTCTATGCGATCAGCACAACTTCCAAGACGATGCGATTAAGAAGACTTACAAACATTTTGCTATGCGTCTCGAATATTTTAACGTGTCAGAGGCCTGCTTACAAGACAAGTAATTCGGTAAGTTTTCCCAATCGCGTCGTATTCGGAAGTTTCGTTGTTCATGTAAACTGAGGTAATGCCACCACAGGGAAATTGTGAACCGACTACAGCTCGCTCCCTTCGCAGCCCGCGATGATGAGTGCGCTGCGTAGGTCAAGTTTTCGTCAAGTTTCACTGAACACAATAATTCCACAAATATACAAAACCCATTCTTACAATTCCCCACAGTACAGTCAAGTTTGCGATGCATGTATACGGCGGAGTGGCCCGATGGCAGTATCAGTATCCACCGATCTCGGTACATGTGCGCTGAAGAACAATCTGATTCAGATGAGAATGGATTCGGTCTTGCGATACTTTGACTCATCTGCCAGATGCGGTGAACGTACCTCAAATTGAAATGCGCCGTGCCGAACTGTTAAATTGCCACAGGTGTCACATAAGTGCCACACTGGCCCGGGTCATACGTGCCAAACCGAGCCGGGGCACAAGTGCCACACTGAGCCGGGTCGCTTTTCGTCTCACAGTCCTCTCGCTCAGTTTTTGCGGGATACAACCGTTCAGCGCGGCACACTCCACCGGACTGACACTGGCTGCCTGACTCTGGGTAACCCAAGTCGCATGCTAACGCGACATACCCAATGGCCGCCAGATGGCTAGCTGGCCAAAGGCAGGCTGAACCGGCACCCAATCTCCGTAAAACCTTGATTTCAACAAACAATGTTTGGCTTAAAATAGTTGGCAAAACGTGAAATAAAAAAGTCTGATATAATTATAAGTTCAGGAATGAAGATATGAAGCGCAAGCAAAATAAGTTACAGAGGTTTGAAAAGTGTGGCAGAACCGAACCGGGCCAGAACAGACAGGGCCAGAACGGACAGGGCCGGAACGGGCAGGGCCAGAACGGACAGGACCAGAACCGACAGGGCGGGAACGGACAGGGCCAGAACGGACAGGACCAGAACGGACAGGGCCGGTACGGACAGGGTCTGAACGGACAGGGCCAGAACGGACAGGACCAGAACGGACAGGGCCGGAACGGACAGGGCCGGAACGGACGGAGCCGGAACGGACAGGGCCGGAACGGACAGGGCCGGAACGGACAGGGCCGGAACGGACAGGGCCGGAACGGACAGGGCCGGAACGGACAGGGCCGGAACGGACAGGGCCGAAATGGACAGGGCCAGGACGGACAGGGCCGGAACGGACAGGGCCGGAACGGACGGGGCCGGAACGGACAGGGCCGGAACGGACAGGGCCGGAACGGACAGGGCCGGAACGGACAGGGCCGAAATGGACAGGGCCAGGACGGACAGGGCCAGAACGAACAGGGGCATTACGGACAGAGCTAGAGCGGACAGGGCCGGAACGTACAGAGCTGTTCGGACCAGCTTTTCTCCTTTTATCGAGCATACAAGGGAGTAGACTCGCTCGACCCTCACCCTAGCTCGTAATAATGTTCTTGAGTAACTCCTTAAGTATGGGTTCACTATTACTACGAAGAAAATAACTGGACCCGACCCGAGAACTTAAGCCATCACCGATAACATACTGCAGTCACTTCTCAGGCATCTCGTTGCTGCTGTAAGTTGCAGCAAGGCGCTTGTCGGATCTGGAGTGGCATACCGGCTTGGAATTTCGCATGACTTGTGCTGACGTCAGTTAGTTCGGAATCAGAGCGAATAAAGAAACATCTGCACGTGGCATATTGACAATCAGGCCTACAGCAATACATTCCGTGTTAGTCGAAGGAAAATGATTCGGCTCTTTGGAACTGAACGCAAACTATGCGGTCCACTGACATCAGATAGTTGTAAGAATGCATTCTGCAGTAGAGCATACACAGATTGAGTACCCATATGCAGCTCAGGTCTGATTGGTCCCGTACGTATCTCGGGCCCGCATGTGGGGAGTAATGGCACACAACAGATTCGGACCGGATGCTGTACTTGTCCTATCAGCGATTGCGCTGTGTTGGTGCCTGTGACGAGCTACTAATGCAAATAATGTAGGTGCTGTCCGACCTTTTGTTCTTGCCGTGGGTGTCCAATGGACTGCTGTGCCAGCTGACAAACGTTAGGTCCATGGTCGGAGCATTGTCAACAGCACATGTCGTCCCGAACTACAACTGTTTGAAGACAGTTGGTCATGGTGTCTTGCTACTGGTGCTGCAGCTACTTCCTGGTGCTCGTGTTGATGCATGACAAATTAAGGCAAATATTGGGTCTTTCAGCAATATGGCGCTTGGAAGCTCATTGGATTAATAAAAGCAAGTCCTTGATTTTGTCTTGATTCGGATTAGTTCCCACCTTTCTGTACAGGTTCAGATTGGATCGGACTGAGGCCTCAATTTGCTCAATAATTCTTGGTATTTTATTTACGGATGCATTAGCATAGTATGTACTAGTTCGGAAAATGGAATAAATACCTCCATGTGTGGATACAACATCGTAGGACATGCGCTTAACAATACAATAGATTGATGTTTCCATCTAAGGAGTACGAGCATCATGGTGAGGTGGTTTGCACGTACGCATGCCTGTTCATGCCTCTTCATGTACATGTATAGGTATGTGTGTATGTGTGTGTGTATGTGTGCGTGTGTGTGTGTGTGTGCGCGCGCGCGTATGTGTGTGTATGTGTGTGTGCGCGTATGTGTGTGTGTGTGCGTGCGCGTATGTGTGTGTATGTGTGTGTGCGCGTATGTGTGTGTGTGTGTGTGCGCGCGCCCGTGTGTGTGTGTGTGTGTGTGTGTGCGCGCGCGTGTGTGTGTGTGTGTGTGTGTGTGCGCGCGCCCGTGTGTGTGTGTGTGTGTGTGTGTGTGTGTGTGTGTGCGCCCGTGTGTGTGTGTGTGTGTGCGCGCGCCCGTGTGTGTGTGTGTGTGTGTGTGTGTGTGTGTGTGTGTGTGTGTGTGTGTGTGTGTGTGTGTGTGTGTGTGCGCCCGTGTGTGTGTGTGTGTGTGTGTGTGTGTGTGTGTGTGTGTGTGTGTGTGCGCGCGCCCGTGTGTGTGTGTGTGTGTGTGTGTGTGTGTGTGTGTGTGTGTGTGTGTGTGTGTGCGCGCGTGTGTGTGTGTGTGTGTGTGTGTGTGTGTGTGTGTGTGTGTGTGTGTGTGTGTGTGTGCGCGCGCGTGTGTGTGTGTGTGTGTGTGTGTGTGTGTGTGTGTGTGTGTGTGCGCGCCCGTGTGTGTGTGTGTGTGTGTGTGTGTGTGTGTGTGTGTGTGTGTGTGTGTGTGTGTGCGTGTGTGTGTGTGTGTGTGTGTGTGTGTGTGTGTGTGTGTGTGTGTATGTGTGTGTGTGTGTGTGTGTGTGTGTGCGTACGTGAATAAAGCGTGAACACAGAACGTCTCGATACGTGGACGAATTGTTGGCTGGAGAAGTGACGGAGTACTATTTGTGGCGATTTCGTTTTGCCATTGCGCTCGGTATGTGTGCAGTGTGCCGGAGCTGGGGAGTGCCAGCAGCGAAATATATGCATTTTATTGCATTTATTGTCGGTACCCTCTCGTCCCGCTTGTGCCCACTCGTCCCCTCCTGACTACACTGCGGCTCTGGATGCCCGTCCATGTCCTTTCCCGCTTGTGTCCGCTCGTCCAATCCCGCAATCGTGCCTTGTACAAATGTTTTTTGGATTTGGCTAGATGAGCATCATGTATTGGTTCCTGCTC
Source organism: Imbricaverruca yamaguchii (assembly GCA_034440575.1). Lineage (NCBI taxonomy): Eukaryota > Metazoa > Arthropoda > Thecostraca > Neoverrucidae > Imbricaverruca > Imbricaverruca yamaguchii. The sequence continues at coordinate 834,261 of JAOTOL010001459.1, read as the reverse complement.
GAAAATGCCACGCATTGGCTTGGTATTGTAGATGAACGTTGTGCACAATAATGTTTGATCACTTTCAGTCACAACCCAGCACAATCGCATCTTGAAAGAGCAGAATTAAGTTGCTTGCGACAGAGACACACACTTTGCAGTGTTACAACGGTGGGCGAGTGCTGAAAAGATACGAGTTCTGCCCAAGAAGAAATTTGGGTTCTTTTACAACACACTCAACCGCTAGGTTGTACAGCGTCGCCAACCTCTCGCGCAGATTAGTCGCGGGTGGACTCGGTAAACGCCGTCGATTCTGAGATTCGAGCCCACAATCTTGCGATCAAGAGTCCGACGCTCTACCAACTGAGCTACCACGGCCACCTATGAGTTCTACCCAACGGAACAAGATCACACACCAGTCTACTCACCGTGGTCAGCTTTCTTCATGATAACATCGTCTGGCATGTCCCGCTTCTCTGTTCCGTTTGATACCTCATTCTTCAACGTTTCATAATAATTATTTGCCAACGAGTCGTCTCCGACAGACTTCTTCTTGCGATCCCAGCCGAAGACGTCGCTAAAGCTGCGCTTTTTCTTGGTCGACGCCTCCGAAGCGGCGACATCGTATCCGACGACGTCCTGCTGATCTATGGACGGCTCATAGACACTGTACCTGTCAGAAGAGGGTACGTCGGAGTGGTCCTCGCCAGACACCCGCATCAGCGGAAGCAGCGGACGGTCCTCGGTGGAACGCTTGCCGGCCGCCTCCATCCTCGCCAGATCTAACAGCGCCAGACTGTCCACTGAACGCTTCTGGGCCGCCTCCAGATACGCCAGGTCCCACGGTGGGTAGTCGAACGCGGCTCGCTTCCCCGCCTCGTTCAGCTTGGCGATGTCGACCAGGTCGTAGTAGCTCACCGCCGGCGACCGCTTCCCGGCGCCGGCCATCCGCTGAATGTCCAGCAGGTCGTACAGCCGGTCGGTGCGCTTCGCCGTCGCCGCGTCAGCGTCGACGCCGCGCTTCTTGCCCGCCTCCAGCAGGCGGTAGATGCGCCTCAGATCGTAGACGTCGTCCGCGCGCTTCCGCCGGCCGTTGCGGTACAGCTTGGCCATCGTCTTCAGGTCGTACGGCGTCATCGAGATGTCGTAGCGCGACGTGACGCCGCGCAGCCGCTTGGCCCTGGCACCTAGTGACAGCGACAGCGGCCGCAGGCTCATGCCGCGCAGGAACCGCTTGCTGCCGCCGTCCTCGCTCAGCTGGAGGTCGTCCAGTGCCGGGTCCGCGCGCTTGTTGTAGATCGGGTAGCGGTACCTGCCGGAGACCGAGGGAAGGCGATGGAGCTCAGGAGGAGCGACGCGGTGTCGCTCTGTATGTTGTTGCATGTCGCTTTGTGTGCTATTGGGTGTCGCTCATGTCACCAATGTCGCTCACGTTCATTTTGCATCCGATCTAATGTCCACGCACCTGTCTTTGGGGAATACCGGCATTTGAACGGACAAGTGTGAAATGTTGAGACGTGTCATTTAAGACTCGCTTCATATGCTCTCTTCGAATACTTTGAACATTGGGTAGCTCCTCTTTGGGTGTGTGTTTGTTTGCAAGGGAGTTGAGTATCAAACACTATTGCACATGAACGCAGACGTTTATATATGTACATATAAATATATTTATGTGATATATATATATATATATATATATATATATATATATATATATATGTATGTATGTATATATATGCGCTACATACAGCGTGGAAGACCATCCAAATGCTAACACTGCTAGCACACGTAGTGCATTATCTACCTGCATAGTATCTACATTATCTAAAGAAACAAGGTGTGCGATCATGGTCTGTGATGTAACTCCAACCACATGTCAATTTTAGTCTTATGTGCCTAAACAAGAAATGTGTGGCTGATGAGAAAGACTGATCGCGGAAAAAACACGCCGAATTGTGTTCGGCAGCAAAGTGCGAGGTTATCAGGATGCGTATGGGAATGTAAAAATCTGCTGAATGTCAGGATATGTGTGGGGATGTAAAGACCCGCTTAATGTCAGGATATGTATGGGAATGTAAAGATCCGCTGAATGTCAAGCTGTGTATGGGAATTCAGCGGTAAAGAACCCGAGCACCAATCAACCGCTTACGATTGATTAATCTGAAACGATCTAGATTAAGAATTCGACCTAATTCCTGAATTAATTTACCAATTAGAGCTGGCTTAAATCAGGCATTGATCGGCATGGGGAGGTAAAATCTGCACCACGTCAAATATAAAAGATGACTTACTAAAACGACGCTTGATCACCATGAGATCTTCAATAGGTGTCAGTTGCTCAGCTATGCACCACTTGTAAATACCAAAAAAATATATGAGTATATAGTAGATCAGGCGTGAGTGATGTCATGTTTGTGGATTTTTATAATAACCCATTGGCGCACACAAATTAACATAGAAACCGAACGAATGAAGATATTTAATGTCTGTGAACGGGGCCTGAAAGACAATTAACGGACAACTAACATAGTATATTGGCATTGTTTGAATATTTCACTTTGAAATATTAGCATTTGAATGCAAAACAAATATTGATGAAAATGTACTTCGAAATTTGTACCGTTAGATTTATAATTTCGGAAAACAATGAGACAAATTATTCTATAAATGGCTCGGAAGAATGCCTGAACCAAATTTTAAAAAAATTATCTTTTAAGATGATTCCGATATGGCTGTGAATGTATGGCATTGACGTGGCGCCGCCCAGCCAAGGGCGCCTCGGCGGGTCGGGTCGGAAACCTCGGCCTCCGCGGGTCGGCGACCGAAAGACCTTGGTGGGTCGGGTTGGTGACCGAGGGACCTTGGCGGGCCGGCAACCGAGGGAGATCGGCGGGTCGGATCGGCGACCAAGGGACCTCGGCGGGTCGGGTCGGCGACCGAGGGACTTCTGCTGGTCTGGCCGGCGACCAAGGGGCCTCGGCGGGTCGGAGACCAAGGAACCTCGACGGGTCGGAGACCAAGGGACCTTGGAGGGGCGGGTCGGCGACCAAGGAACCTCGACGGGTCGGAGACCAAGGGACCTTGGAGGGGCGGGTCGGCGACCGAGAGGCCCGGCGGGTCTGCGACCAAGGGACCTCGTCGGGGCGGGGCGGCAACTAAGTTACCTTGGCGGTCGCTTATCAGTTTATCAGTTTCCACACGCGTACCGCTGACGACGTGTCTGGTGGAGAGGGGTATCGAGGGTAGCTGGTGGTACAACTGAACCGTCCAGAGCAAAGCGTGAAACTTTACCTTGCCCATGGTTAGCGAGATAGGATGACGACATGCAGCGTTCGATAGCAACTACCAGAAATTTAGACAGCGTAATTTGATGACACTCCAGCCGTCCAGACGACCGCCGTCGACACTAGCAGACCGATGTCCCGCCGCATTGTAGCTCTCTCCAGCCCATCGGAAGTGGTCACAGCTGCCATTGTCCGACGACAGTGAACGCGACCAGCTCTCCGGTCTCGAGGCGAGCGAATGAGAAGACGCCGCCGTGCAATTTGTCGGCTAGAGTGAAGCGAGCCCGCCCAGTTGGACCGGTCCATCGAGTCGGGTCAGCACGCCGGCCCAGACCGGCCTGACGACGACGAGCCGCCGCCGGGCCTGACCTGACTCGGCCACAGAGCAAGCTGATTGACGCTGATTTCCAGCAGCAGCCAAGAAGATCAGCGGAAGCACACACGCTTCATGACTTTTGCCGGCAGGTGTTGGCAGAGTGGACCATCAGCACAACCTCGTCAGGACCGGGCCAATATCACGACTCAGAAGCCAGGCGTTCGAGGTGCCGTCCGGAGCGACACACAAAGCCTTAAGGCTATTCATCAGTGACAACATGATTCACAAGATAAAAGCAGGGACTAACACGAAGCTAGAGGAGCAGCAGCAGCGCCAGCGGTGGTCAGGCAAGACGGGCAATGTGCACGTGCCAGCCAGCCACGCCGAGATTGGCGCTGCTATCCAGCTGTGTATGCTGAGGAGATTTTGCGACAAGCTGACCATTTCGAAGCTGCTTGCTTAACCCTGCCACCGGATCGGCTACCTTCAAAACCGTCATGTTGGACAGACGGTCCAAACACTCACACATTTCCAGGTAATTGCCTTTGACGGGATCAGTTACCTTGATCTTAGGGGAGAAGAGTTTTAAAATTGGCCTCTTACACACTCCCCACGCACTGCGAGGGTTATGAAATGATTCCGCACAAGGGTTATTTGTCCCCTGTCTCATAAAGTCATAGTATCATAAAGTGTATGTTTAATAAGACCCAGAAGGCCCCATTCATTTAAATTCGTAAATGGAAGATACCATAAGCCCGGTAAAAAGACCCACCCCAACTCTCATCACATCCTAAAGAAACACCACACTGCACCACATCTCTAAACCGGCTAAATCGACTTGCCCCTCCAGTAAGTCAAATGCCGGTTTCTTGATTCACTAGCAGCGATTTCAGACCACGATTCAATACGTTACTCGTCACGTTACCATTTCTTAAAACTGGCGGACACTGCAGGCTTTTGACCTTACATATCCAAAGTATATGCCGCAATCTCCGTGCTCTTGGTATAACGCATCTATCGCCATGTATGTGCGCCAATACCCATGCATTGGACCGTCCGGGCTTCTAGCCGCCACTACCACAGGGGTTCGCAGGTAAAAAGTCCAGTAAGACATCCGCCGACTGCATGGCGTCCCTTGAGGTGTTTCCCGGCCCCCAGTCATCGCAAATATCCCGCCTACGTGCCAACGCAAGATTGAAGGACGGCGAGACTGGAACTGTGTGGACAATTTGGAACATCGCACAGCACTCGGCATCTCAGCTGGATATACGTCGCTGTCACCCGCTAATGAATGCGTCGTGAAATGGGACTTCCGCCGACGCATATTTACCCTGAGTGGGCTGCAGATATTCTTGCGTCGCTCGATCCAATTTGCTTAATGCCCATCGTGACATCATAACAACGACCCACGCCGAGCTTCATCCGACATTCTTCTAGAAATGATCGCAGCCAGCGTCACTGGAGACTAACAGGTTCTGGCAGTCCTCGGTCAGTAAGAAATGCATGTAGGTGTCGTATGCCAGTCCTCGGTCAGTAAGAAGTGAATGTGGGCGTTGTATCCCAGTCCTCAGTCAATAAGAGGTGAATGAGGGTGTCGTATACCAGTCCTCAGTCAGCAAGAAATCAATGCGGGCGTTGTATACCAGTCTTCGGTCAATAAGAGGTGAATGAGGGTGTCGTATACCAGTCCTCAGTCAGCAAGAAGTGAATATGGGTGTCATATGCCAGTCCTCAGTCAGTACGAAGTGAATCTTGGCGCCATGCTTTTCACCTGTTCGTACACTACCAATGCAAGCTTCAACGATTCAGAAAGGCCGCATAAACTACCACTAATTAGTTCATATCAGGAATGTGTATACACAACCATCCTCCATATATACATATATATATATATATATGTATATATATATGTGTGTGTGTGTGTGTGTGTGTGTGTGTGTGTGTGTGTGTGTGTGTGTGTGTGTTTGTGTGTGTGTATGTGTGTGTATGTGTTTGTGTGTGTGTGTGTGTGTGTGTGTGTGTGTGTGTGTGTGTGTGTGTGTGTGTGTGTGTGTGTGCATATACGTTTCAGCATTGTGCCTATTTTATCAGGCATTCATTCGTCGGAAAGACTAATTTGCCGACGTTCCAAATCAGCAAGTGCTGCTATTTTCAAAATTGCATCGTTCTAAATTGTCAAATTGTAACGACCAAGAGTATGGGTAACATAACGGGCACCCAATGTGCAATTATCAACATACCCTGCGCAGACCTAATGAATTTACGGCAGCAGTATGTATTAGTTGACATGCAGCCATTACAATATGTGATTGCGCGTGAGCGTCTGCGTGTCGGCATGTCGACCTAACTCCGAAATCGCAGTTAATTTTAATGCAGTTTTACACACATGCTCATCATGGGTCAATAACTTGACAACAAAGCTTCAGGCCGACTGACGCTTTTCAGAGGGCTTTGTAACCAAAACTGTGTCATTGCTAACACATGGAGAAAGGACAAAAATTAGAAATTCTTTTGAAAAATACAATCCAAGCAAGTGTTCCCTGTAATGACGATGCCTGGGCAACTACGGGTTGCAGCTATACAAAACCAACACATTGTGGTATTGTGGTAGTGAATTGAACAGAAACATGTGTCAGCTGCATTATGCTTATATCCACGTGCCACACATTCCCCGTATGTGTGGCACGTGGCCCAGGTTGATATTTGCCAGCTTGGAGCATTCCTTCCACGATTAGGATCAAGTCTCAGCAGCCAGACGAGACGACGATTTGAAGCACACAGGTAACATTCGTTCATGTACCGGCCACGTTTCGAACATGCGCAAGTAAGTACAAAACGCAAAGAAGTGCGTTCCACAATAATTGTGACCGAAAAGGGCAACGTCATGGTTTGAAAACCTGCCCTGGTTGGGCACTGATTATGACCAACCCATTGCGAGATAGGCAAAGGTCCCTCATAATGATGTCTCTTCTCATTGCGGCCAGCACTGTGCCCATCACTTCTTCATTAGAAGGTACAATCATTCAGTATTCAACAGTAGGCACAATCTAGTTCTCTATCTATAATTATTGAATCTAATTATTCAGTAGTAGGCACAATCTAGTTCGCAATAATCCATTACAAATTTATCCGTGCCGTGTCATCAAGCAGGCTCCAAATACACATATCAGTCGAGGGGCATGTGGAGACGTTTGAGCAGTTAATAAGTTAGCACGCGCGCCGATGTTGGTAATATAGCAATGGGAGCGGAATTTGAGAACATGATCACTCAAAGGCATGGGACCGGATAACTGGACCAGGGAACGGAACCGGAGAACGACATGGGGAACAGGACGAGGTAATGGGATGGTTTCCGTGGTTGGGTTAACACGCGCCCTGCAGGGCCTCTGAAAATTACGCGCACTGGAGGTGGGAGGCCGATTCCGCCCCCTAAGATCTCAGCTCCTATTAAAGCTAAACCAACTGAATTCGAAGGGGGGGGGGATGGATACGGTAGTGAACTATATTGTGTGCAAATCTCATGACCTTATGTCAATATCTTGAAGGTCAAATGAGGTTTAAAAAAAAGTAATTTCTGGTTTTGCGTGGCTTGGCGTGTCATTGTTATGGACAGGGGCGGTCCACCCACTGCGGCACTTAAGGCAGTGCCTCACCGCAGTAGGGCCCAAAGATCTTTCTTGTATTATTTTCGTACATAGCAATGCTTTTATCCATCGGAAAATCAGAACATTAAAAGTTTATATGAAACGTTCCTTGGTGATTCGTAATTATCGTGAAAATTTAAGTTAAGATTTGCATATTTAAATTGGCTCTATGATTAATCTGAAATATGAATGACTAGGGCAAGCCTTAATCCAAATATCGCGTATAATGCGCTTTCGTTTCATACGAAGCGCCCGGCATGGAGCTTTCACAAGATGAGCTAAAACGTTTCTGTGGAATGCATTGTACTGTCATGGGAAATCGTGTGCAAGTTGACCTTCGGGCTAAATCGGAACATGCTTCACACAAAAAGTTTCCATTGATTCATAAAATTAAGGAATTGTGCGACATTGTGGGTGTGGAGCAAGTTTCCTTCCTGCGTATATGGGTAGGAGAGGTGAACAATTATGTTCAACTAAGAGCACTCAGGAACGGTGGGCTAAGCTGGGCTTTGATGTGGTTCTTCTCAGCAACCCACCCACCCCCCCCCACGGCCTGCTTTGGAGCAGAATGGGCCTATGGTACACAATGTATGCAAAACTAAAAACATTTGATTCCAAATTCGAGGAATTAGAACTTGACACCTGACAAGGCTTGGCTATGTCAGGTGCTTTTCATTCGGAAGGTTTCATTTTCCAATTCAAAAATGATCCGTTCCATTGAGTCTTTATGCTATCAACTTTGAGAAGAAAATTTTTTCTAAGTTGTGGGGACTCGTGTTCTTTTTAAGTAATGTTAGGCTAGGTTATGAAATGGTCATCGTGCATTTTATTTTTACACCTTATTTTACGCCATGTTACCTGACTCAAAGCCACTTCGTGCTATTTTTATTTCAAGCTGAAAAGTAAGCACTTTTCTTAGTATATGAGATTTCTGAGTATAAGTCATATTTCTGAGACAGTCGAGGTGTGTCATTTGTAGACGAGTGGAGCAGGTTTTATGCATCGTGGGACCTCTATCAGAGGGACCTCAGACCTCTACCTGCACTTTTCTGAGAAGGGGGTCCATGTGTTAGGCAAAGTATGCGAGCATGTCCTTCAGGAAACTAGGAAATGGGGTGGGAGGATGAAATTGCATTGCCAACTCAGGAATATTCCAATAGTGTCAGCCAAGGCAATAGAACCTCAAAGTCTGCAAATAGGGACAGCAGCAACTCAAAAGGACAGAGTTATAGTTCATCTAGTGATAAAAGAACTCCTCAATATGAAAAAGCCAAAGGTGGTTATGGAGCATTCGTTAAGTGTATGATGTTTAATGCTCAGAGCATCCGTTCCAAATTTGATGAGTTCAAGTGTTATGTTGCTGAGGAGGAACCGGATTTTGTTTGCATTACGGAGGCATGGGTCAGTGAAGGGTATTTTGGAGATAACTTACAGGACTATGAGATCCAGGGATACAATATGTTTTCGTGCAATAGGGGTCCAGCAATGAAAGGGGTGGTGTAATGCTCTATATGAATAGCTTATTCAGTTCTCAAAAAGTAGCAGGTGGGGATAAAAATGTGTCTGTGGAATCCATTTGGCTTGATGTCACTGTGGGAAAAGGCAACAGCAATACTCTTAGGATAGGAGCTTTCTATCGATCAGGAACCCTGCCACATTCTCAGCAACTGGAGCTTGACAAAGTGATTTGTGAGGAAATCAGTAGAAACTTTAAGAGGAAGTGCCTTATTCTCGGTGACTTTTATCTAAAAGGTTATGAATATGCTGGTGTTGGCACCCCATCATGCAAAATGTTTAGGAAATGCCTTGAAGAGGACCTGTTCTTACACCAGTTTGTATCGGAACCTATCAGGCATGGTTCATTCTTGGACCTTGTATTCTCGGATTTAAGTGACTTGGTTCAAGACTTGACTGTAGGCGAAACTCTGGGAAAAAGTGACCATAACATAGTTAGATTCAAGGCACATGTAGGGGAAATTATCAAGGATAATTTGGTAAAGGTTCCAAATTTCAACAGAGCAGACTTTAACGGCATGAGAGAGGCTTTAAGTGCCATCAGATGGGAAGAAGAATTCTCCAATTTAAATGCCTGTGAAATGTGGGAAAAGTTCAAATCTTACTTGAAGGAAACTCAGATTAGACATGTCCCCCAAAAGCAAAGACGCAAAGAAGGGTAGGAAAGCCAGCATGGCTTACACCAGACGTGATAAAAGCAATTAAGGCTAAGAAAACAGCATTTAGAGTTTTTAAAGAAGCCTCAAATGTCGTTAATCTAAAGGCGTATCGAAAAGCTAGAGACACTGTTAAGCAAAAAACCAGAGCAGCAAAGCGAGCAAAAGAACTGGATTTAGCTAGAAACTGTAATGGGGACAGTAAAAAGTTCTTTAGTTTCTACAAGCTGAGTAAAGTTTCTGCACAATTGGTCCACTGGAAGTAAACGGAACTACATTGGGTGAGGATAGTGAGATGGTTGAGGAGCTGAGCAAGCAGTTGAAATCAGTGTTTACATTGGAAGATATGACCAATCTGCCGACCATACACCATAGTTCAGTGACATGGGATCTGACAAATGATGTTGATTTCATTGATAGTGATGTTGTTTACAATCATATCAGGAAAATAAAGCAAAATAAGGCAGCAGGACCTGATGAAATTTATGCTAGGGTGTTGCGGGAAACTGAAAAGGAACTGGCATTTCCACTTAGTATAATATTTTGTAGATCAGTTTCACATAATGAAATTCCAACCGATTGGAAAAGGGCAAATGTAGTTCCTATTTTCAAGAAGGAGAAAGAGGGAAAGTTGAAAACTATAGGCCAATAAGTCTCACATCCCTAGTATGCAAGGTACTCGAATCAATTATCAAGGATAGAATAGTTAGTTATCTGGAAGGTAGCAGATTGATTAAAAATACTCAACATGGGTTTAGAAAAGGACGATCGTGTCTCAGAAACCTCTTGGACTTTTTGAACTTCGCCACAGAACAATTTGGTCAGGGAAATCAGGTTGATGTAGCATATCTTGACTTTAGTAAGGCCTTTGACAAGGTACCCCATAAACGGTTAGTGATACAGCTTCAGTCCCATGGTATTGCAGGTAGCATCTTAAAATGGATAGAGTTGTGGCTTTCAGATAGACAGCAAAGAGTGATGCTAAATGGTACAAAGTCATCATGGCAAAATGTTCTTAGTGGAGTCCCCCAGGGGTCAGTACTAGGGCCATTACTGTTCATTATATTTGTAAATAACATTGAAAGTGGCCTAAGCAGTAAAGTTTTGAAATTTGCGGATGATTTGAAGGTCTTTAGAGCAATAACAGGTCAGGATGAGCATATCTCGCTGCAAAAGACTTAGACGAACTTGTGAAGTGGTCCGAAGAATGGCAAATGAAATTTAACTTTGATAAGTGCAAAATCATGCATGTAGGTAAGCAGCATATGAAGGCTCCATACTTGATGGGTGGCCAAGTGCTATCAGTGACTCAACAGGAGAAGGATTTAGGTGTTATTCTAAACACAAAACTGGGAGCATCAGAACAGACCACGGAAGCCAGGAAGAAGGCACTGAGAATGCTCTGGGCAATAAATAGGAATGTATCATACAGAAGTGAGGAAGTGATCAGGAAGCTTTACTGTGCATACGTCAGGCCACATTTGGAATATTGCATCCAAGCTTGGTCTCCTAGCTATGAAAAGATTGTTGGCTTTTGGAGAGAGTACAAAAGAGGGCTACAAAAATGGTTAATGGCATAAGCAACCTGGCATATGAGGAAAGATTGAAGAAATTGAATATGTTTTCACTTAGATATAGAAGGCTGAGAGGAGATCTCATCGAGGTCTTTAAATTTGTCAATGGTCTGGAGAGGGGATACCTTGGGGAAATGTTTGAATTTAACAGAAATGATGCAATTAGAGGTCATAAATTCAAAATTAAAGTTAACCACAGCAGAACAAGGTTAAGGCAAACTTTCTTCACCAACAGGGTAGTGGAACACTGGAACCAGCTGCCAGAAAGCATCGTCAGTAGCAGCACATTGAACATCTTTAAAAACAGCATAGACAATCATTATAAGAATATAGGGCTTGCTTTTCAGTATTACAGGGAGGGCTGATTAACAGTTTTGGTGTGCAACTGGTTCAGTGTACAGAGTGCAACCAAGAAGGGCCCTTGTGGCTCATAGTTGCACTAATCTTTTATGTCTTTATGTCTTTATGTCTTTATGTGTCAAGGGCCATCCTATCCTTTTCCTGTGATCGCAGTCAGGGATTTATCAGGGCCTCTTGTTTCCAAAAGGGGCTCTTGCTCTCCTCAGCCTCTCCCTTGGGTATGCTGTTCTGTTATTCAGTGCACTTCATTTTTATTTAGTTATTATATATTAGCGAATGGATGTTATGGTATAACCTAGGGAGTTATGCTTTACCTATGTTGTCAGTTCCTGGTACCAAATAAAGTTTCAATTCCAGGTGTATCCATTTATGCGGCCTTATCATCAATGGCCAAAATATTATCATGCCTTTATCTTCATCATCAATCATGACAAATTCTACTGAAAATCCTTCAAACTTCATTTACTACTGAGCTACCGACGCCCCGATACCGACGCTATACTATATCCTAATATGCCGACGTCATAGTGTATGTGACGTTGATGTGCTGAAGGCGGGGGCTGGGCGGGGAACATCCCCCGGATGTCTAAATGATGCTAGTTTTACTTTATTCTTTCGCAAGATAATTTGTAGCTGGATGGGGAGGGTGAATTTGATAGCGACGAGAAAGTTGATTTTGCCAGGGTGCCGGCATTAGCCTACTTCTCTCGAAGAGCACCGATGATCTTTACAGTGCGGACAAGGATGTAATTTTCCACCGATCGCTGCGCGTCAATTATTAGTAATGGGCTAGTCAGAGTTGCAGAGTTGGTAGTGAGGTTAGTATAGTGCTTGGTAATACGGCTCATCTACATCCGCTGTACCCCTGTGTAGACGTTTTCCGTGATGAATTGCAAGCAAATATGCTCGTCTACGTCCGATATCTCCTCTGGGTAGTCGTCTCACATCATGCTAAGCTTTTAGAGCAAGTCGACTCATGTACGTCCGACGCCACCGCTTGGCAACCATTTATTTCGACTGGAAAAGGAAATGCACGCTCGGTACCATTCAGGGATGGCAATTTTCGTTATTCCTACGAGTGCATCGCGGGCATGTATTGATTGTTGAAGTCAGTGTTTGTGCACATTTAGGTTTCTCTCTCTATCTCTCTCTTTCTCTCTCTCTCTCTTTCTCTCTCTCTCTCTCTCTTTCTCTCTCTCTCTCTCTTTCTCTCTATTTCTCTTTTTCTCTCTTTCTATCTCTCTCTTTCTATCTCTCTCTCTCTTTCTCTCTCTCTCCATCCCTCTCTCTATCTCTCTCATTCTCACAGTCATTGTACACTACACATTACACAGCGAGTTCGCTGACACGAGGCTAATGCGTTCATGGCGTTGGCTGTCCGCGAAGCAGGAAGAGCATATTTCATACGCCCATTTGACGATTAAGTTTTCGTTTTTGGTCTCGAATGCACTGAAATCAATCACAATTTATAATTCTGAATTACGCTTATCTAAAACGATGCGATATCGAAGATAATCGGATTTTCTTAATCGGAGACATCACGCATCTACACACACACACATACACACGCACACACACACACACACACACACACACACACACACACACACACACACACACACACACACACACATACATACATACACATACACGCACACACCTGCGGAGCGGGCTGCTGGATTTGCTGAGACCACTGTATGGGATGAAGCGGCGGTCCATGCGGTTGGCGATGTCAATGTTGCTCGCCCGCGAACTCGCCGCAATCACAGCCAGCAGCAGAAGCACTGTGAGCTGGGTCATCCTGAAACCGGGTCATGGACCGGGGTGACGCGGGGTCATCCGGATCATTTTGAAACTGGGTCATATCCAGGGTCACGCGGGGTCATCTCGGTCATCCTGAAACCGGGTCATACATCGGGGTGAGGCGGGGTTTACCTGGGCCATATTGAAAGCGTGTCATGTACCAGGGTGACGCGGGGACATCTGAGCACTCCAGAAACCGGGTCATACACCAGGGCGACCGGAGCCATCTGGGCCATTCTGGAATTGGGTTATGCATGAGGTTGACAGGACTTCGTTTGATGATGTACTGCAGTAGGGACACGTTGATAGTGAGGTCATTCGATGTCCTCACGGGTCATCTGGTCAGCTACGACGTTTTGTGGTCGATGGTAGCGTCGCCGTCATATTCAGAACTTTACCAGGCGCTATGGCTTGGAAAATGCGATACTTTTGTGAAACGGGTATGCTGAATTGAATAGTTGTGAGCTTGTAGTTCCCTAAGTGGAGAATAGAGAAGATGGTCGGCTGAGATTCTCAGCAAATCGTACTTGCGATTCTCTTCAGCTATTATTCTTCTGAGATTCATATTCCTCACATTGACATGTAGCGTTTCAGCCTGCTTTTGAATTTGTTGCCTTTTAAGGCCAGACTATGTAAGGTGATAAGACACGTGACTACAGGGTAGGTCGTCAGCACGGGCTTGTGCAGCTGGATCTGGTTTCGTTATCCATGGTTGAAAAATGCCTGGCTGCATTCCACTCTTGTACTGATGCTCGTAAAATTACCTGCGTTATTGTTTGATTAAAGATGGACGCCGGAATGAGTAAAACCTCAGTCAGCCTACGTGCAAATGTGTGCAATAGCTAGCAAGCTTCTCATGAACGATGAATCAGACGCATGGATAGCTTCATAATCATTCGGCACTGGGTTTTAATTGGGAAATTCTGACACATAACCTGTGCCTTCTATAATATATCATCGCATGCAAAAATGAACAAGCCGTCATGGTGGAATACCATCGTGTGGCAGCAGTGCTGAGTGCAACCACTGCGAAGACAAGACCGGTTAGCAGAATACAGGGATAGAGGCGGTTATTTTCTTCTTCGAGCAGTTTTTCGCTATGACGTAACCCATCATTATTGGTGGTCCGTGACCCGAATTGGGAAGGGGAGGGGGCGATAGCCGACTTTCCAACAGCGCTGCTGTCTGCTGTTCCAGCTCTCACAGATGGCGTTACGCAAGTCGCGGGTTGCTCGCCTGCGGACACGGTGCATCCCCAGCCTCGCCTGCCCCCCCCCCCCCCCCCCCCCCCCGTACACTGTGCAGCCACAGCCTCGCCTGTGGACACGGTGCATCCCCAGCCTCGCCTGCGTACACTGTGCAGCCACAGCCTCGCCTGCGGACACGGTGCAGCCTCGCCTGCGGACACGATGCATCCCCAGCCTCGCCTGCGGACACGGTGCACCCCCGGCCTCGCCTGCGTACACTGTGCAGCCACAGCCTCGCCTGTGGACACGGTGCAGCCTCGCCTGCGGACACGATGCATCCCCAGCCTCGCCTGCGGACACGGTGCACCCCCCTCGCCCTGCCACGTCCCCCCTCCCTCGCCTCCCTGCGGACACGGTGCATCCCCAGCCTCGCCTGCGTACACTGTGCAGCCACAGCCTCGCCTGTGGACACGGTGCAGCCTCGCCTGCGGACACGGTGCAGCCTCGCCTGCGGACACGGTGCAGCCTCGCCTACGGACATGGTACAGCCTCGCCTGCGGACACGGTGCATCCCCAGCCTCGCCTGCGGACACGGTGCAGCCACAGCCTCGCCTGCGGACACGGTGCAGCCACAGCCTCGCCTGCGGACACGGTGCAGCCTCGCCTGCGGACACGGTGCATCCCCAGCCTCGCCTGCGGACACGGTGCATCCCCAGCCTCGCCTGCGGACACGATGTAGCCGCAACCTCCACTAGGCCAGGAGCTGGCTTCGGGATTCCCTAAACATTGAAAACAGACCGCTCACCAGTGCTCTTTAAGCACTGATGTCATCATTGCGTTGTGTACACAAACCCCACCAGTGCTTCTTAAGAACTAATGTCATCACTGTGTTGTGTATACAAACCCCATCAGTGCTTCCTAAGAACTAATGTCATAACTGTGTTGTGTACACAAACCCCACCAGTGCTTCCTAAGAACTAATCTCATCACTGTGTTGTGTATACAAACCCCACCTTCCTAAGAACTAATGGCATCACTGTGTGAGGTGTACAAATCCCAGTAGTGCTTCCTAAACACTGATGGGATTACTGTGCAATGTGTACAAATCCCACCGATGCTCACAAAGTACAGATCCCACGAGTTATCCTTAAGTAGTCGCGGAATCACTTCATGCAGATTACAACAGTGCTCCCTAAGCACATACCTTAGCAGATTTCCTTCGCCTGAGGCATGGGTGCAGCAACTGAGAGCTCATGCACCCCTCCCCAATGTTACAGCAACACACACTTGGTTCCCCTCTCCCCTCTCACGAAAAAGGAGTTAAAACACAATCTGTATCATCGCCCACATTACACAGACGTTGCTACACTCATGAGCGGTCCGTCCACTAAGGCACTTACAAGCGCCCTGGAGGGCCTCTGAAAATGACGCGCACTGGAGGGGGGGGGGGGCGGATTCCGCCCCCTAAGATCTCAGCTCCCATTAAGGCTAGAGCAACAGAATTCGCAGGATGGATGGGCACGATAGTTAGCTCTATTGTGTGCGAATTTCGTGACCTTAGATCAATATCTTTAAGGTCAAATGAGGTCAAAATTGCAAAACAAATCTGGTTTTCCGTGGCTTGGTCTGTCATTGGTATGGATCGCTGTGATTGTGTTTAAATGCTCAAAAATTGGCATGAATGATGTTTTGGATATTACTAATGATGCAATGCATGTGCCAGATCCGCTATTTGACCTCAGGTCACCTATATAGGAACACTTTATCAGGTCATTACCTGCTCCAGTTACCGGAACCGGGCTACCCACCTGACTGCTCCGTTGGGCGGCTCGGCACAATCGGTTTCGCAAAGAAAGGAGTGAAATACATGAACAAAGTATAGAAACACTTAAGCACACAATGACAAATAGTAGGATGTGTAGGGAGTAACATGCACAGTGACGTCAATCGCATGACAGTCATTTCCATTTATGACAACATTCCAGTTGACCATGCTTGGTTCCATTGCCCTGTAATGATGACCTCGGCGACCTAACATGACTTTTAAATTATATAGCATAGTAATGTGCATAAAACAGGTCGCTAGTGTTGTCAAGAACACTTTCCTTTTGCCAATATACGGGAAGCGCATCAGCGCAGATTTTTGTGGTCTGGCGCTGCGATAAAAAAAATTAACGGCCCATAACTTAGAAACTTTTCGCCGATTTTCATTTTTCTTGCTTTAACCAATGCGCCCGTCATTTCTAAGCATGTATGGAACAAATGGCGGATATCGGCCAGTACAATATGAAGTTGTGTACGAAAAATCGGAGGGGTGGGCGGATTTCGCCATCCACCCCTCCAGGGCGTGTGTTAATCTGTCATGAATTTGACCTGACTTGACCTCGGTGACCTGACATGACTTCGAAACAATGTAGCATAACAATATACATCAAACAAGTCGCTAGTGTTGCCAAGAACACTTCCTTTTTGCTAATATACAGGAAGCGCATCAGCGCCGATATTTGTGGTTTGGCGCTGATAATTGTCTTTTGATTTTACCGATCCCTAACTCGAAAATTCGGTCGCCTTTCGTTTTTCTTACTTTAAACAACGTGCCGTTCATTTCTAAGGAGGTACACAATCAATGTCGTATATCGGCCGGTAAAATCTGGAGTTATCTACGAAAAAACCGGAGGGGTGGGCGGATTTCGCCTCCCCTCCAGGGCGTGTGTTAAGGTAGTGCCTCACCTCAGCAGAGCTGAAAGATCTTTCTCATGTTATTTTCGTACATAGCGATGACTTATCCATCGGAAAATAGCAACATTAAAAAGTTGACCTGAAACCCTCATTGGTGATTCATAATTATCGTGAAAATATAAGTTAAGATTTACATGTTCAATTTGGAACAGCTCTATCTTAATCTGAAATACGTATGAGAGAGCCTTAATCCAAATGTTGCGTACTATGCGCTTTCGTTTCATACCAAGCGGAGGATATGCAGCCTTCGCAACATGAACTGAAACGTTTCTGCGGAGTGCATTGTACCGTCAGAGGAAATTGTATGCAAGTCGACCGGGTTAAATCGGAACATGCTTCACACAAACATTTTCCATTGATTCATGAAATTAAGGAATTGTGTGACATTGTGGAATTGGAACAAGTTTCTTACCTGTATAGATGGGTAGGAGAGATGAGAAATTCTGCTCAACTAAGAGCGTTCAGGAAAGGTGGGCCAAGACTGGGCTTTGATGTGGTCCTTCTCAGCAACCTCCCCCCCCCCCAACAGCCTGCTTTGGAGCAGAATTGGTCTATGGTACACAATGACGCAAAACTAGAAACATTGGATGCTAAATTCAAGGAGTTAGAAACATGTGAGAAAAACAAATCTGAGAATTAGTTTTGCTTGGAACCGCTGAGCAACTCAAAACCAGCCCAGGATCTTCCAATGCATCCAATTTGTACTGGTGTGTTAAACTGTTCCAAATTTAAAATCAAGCTCAGTCTGACCGAATGCTTGGTCTGCACTTTGAGCTTATAATATTGTTCATGTTCCTCATAGTTGGTGGGCAAGTGTCCATGTCTGGAGACCCCAAGTTAGTATGTGGTCTGGACCCCCTGGTTTGGTATCATGCTAATCTTCGTTTGTCATTTCCATATGTGTACTGTGAAAATATGCCTTGAAAATATGAACTTGGATCCACTGACTTTGTGAGAGATCTCCAGCCCTGCAAGTGCCAAGGAAGTTTGGTAGGGAGAGTGGAAGGTTATGTTGTCGATCTCTAAATGTGACCAGCTACGACTAAGCTGAACAATTGGTTGACACATGTATACATTCTGTTGGTGTTTTTTTTTTCTTCAATTGCAGCGTTCCATGATATGATTTTTGATACTTTATAAAACCATTATATGACGTGATTTATTTTGAGTGAGTCTGAACCCCTCAACAAACAAATGTGTATATTATTATAAACTTGGATCCTTAATATATGAACCAATGCATTTTCAGTGCTAGCAAAGGTATAGTTTTTGTTCGGCCAAAAAATTGGACAATCAACTTTCGAATTTTTGGAATCGAAAAAGAGATTGGCCGAAATCCGACGACTTGTTTTTTTCGGGGGGGGTGCAGGGTGTTGCAGTGGTGATCCTGCCTCACCCGATTTCGATGCCTTGGACCGCACCTGGCTACACTCATGAACATAGGGATGGGGATGACCGAGTGGTTAAGGTGTTGCGCTCTGGGTGCCAAAGATCCCGCGTTTTACACGCGCACGTCCGGAGAGCAGATATCTGCCCCCTGCGATTTCTCCTAATTTTCAGCCATACTAATCGGGTTAGCAAGGTCAAACCTCGCATGGCTGCTCACTGGTCGGTTCCGCGTATCCTCATACATTTTTAACCCTGGGGCGTCTCAGGTCAGGTTACCAGGTCAGGCGAAGTGACCCAACGTCCCTCGGAGTTCTAGGTGGCATAACTTCCACAATAATTTGG
Organism: Imbricaverruca yamaguchii; assembly: GCA_034440575.1. Classification (NCBI taxonomy): domain Eukaryota; kingdom Metazoa; phylum Arthropoda; class Thecostraca; family Neoverrucidae; genus Imbricaverruca; species Imbricaverruca yamaguchii. The sequence goes on along the minus strand of JAOTOL010001459.1, from coordinate 815,473 downwards.
CGATTGATTTCAAACTTATAACACGTCATGATCTCATCAGGGACCATAATATATCTCTTTTTTTCATTGTATTGACCTGAGGTCAGGTCGCGGCTATGGCTTCCCCCATTATAGGGCTACGGTAAAATATGCAAATATTTTCTGGTTATATATTTTCTCTCGGAATGACCTCACAAAGGTTGTGGCGTGTAGTTGGAAGCTATGCTGGATGTTACCGCTGATATTTTTGGTCAGTGACCTCACCGAGGTATTCTGAGGTCATCTGAAATCATTAGCACCTTTCTGCGCATTATATCGTACAGCATTGAGCTAGAAGGCTGAAATTACCGTCATTGTACTTGTATCGCCAAGACGTGTCGATTGATATATTGCATGCCCTCCCTAGGCTACTTCATGACCTTGACCTGAGGTCATAGTTTCGGAGTAAAAAGTATTCCTGCTTCACACAGCGTATTGTCGATAGCACATTTCAAGGACTGTCGAATAGCATTCGCCGTTTGTTTCTATCTGTTACAGGCCCTGAGATATGTGTCAATATCTGAGTGTCCCACCCGATCTGGTCGAATTTGACCTATGGTGACCCAGTGACCCGAATATTGACCTGAACGAAAAATGACACAACTACTTTCGATAGAGCTTATAACCAGCTATCCAACACCGTTTTCCGTTTGTCGCTAGCTAGCAGAGTTCTAGAGATCTTAGGGGTGGCAGACATCTGTCGCCCCCCCCCCCCCCTGATCGGCTAAGTTGGCGCGGACCGCCGAACGTGCGAGTGTTAACACTCTGACTACTCGGGACATTTCCCAATCCCGCGGCTAACCGGCGAAACAGTGTGGGTGGCGCTATGTGCCGTGATCATGCATAAGCTGCGTCGAGAACCACCCAATAAACAAACAAACAAACGCTCATGAGTATGCGCACCTCCATCGTCTCCTGAACACGGCCCACCAGTGTTCGTTGAACACAGACTATGGCGTTGCTCCCCATACACAGAGTGCATTGATAATCTATGAATACGACCTGCTTTAGTGTTGCCTGAACTACATCGGTGCTTTCTGGACGCAGGCTAAATCAGTATTTCCTGAACCCAGACTAAACATGTGCTCCCTGAACACAAACCAAATCAGTGCTCTTGAGCACTGCCCATCAGTGCTCCCATCAGTGCTCTCTGAGTCCGGATATCTGAAGGTGTCAGAGTGCTCTAGTGAAGTCTATCGGGTGCTTTCTCTCGCGAATGATTTCGAGGTTTATATTGTTGATTGTGTTTGTTTCTATGGTGACTCCCGTCGGTCGGACGCAAGCCATTTTGTGCTAGTTTGTGTTTCGCATTGAATACGCACACGAGCACCCCTCAAGAAGTGACCAGGCGGTCAATGCAATCAGCGCTGCGGATATTGATCGCGCGAAATATAACGGCTGCTTACATGCTGGTGCGACCTTGCAATCAAGAAGGTATTCAAAACAAATTGAAACCATCATCGGGTTCCGAAAAGCAGGTGGCCGCACATGCAGTCCATGTTGTGACCAATACCCCACGCTATTTTTGCGAAACGATGTCCTTATGACATAATATCCGAGATACAAGAGGCATCAAGGTATTGTTGCTGTGACCATTTCCCCTCATATTATTTCTAAATTACTATTATAAATGGGCTCATTTCTAACCACGAATTATATAAATTATTATCGTAATACATCACTTTCACATAGTTCCAATTATTTCGAGAATAGTGTACCAAGTTTTGTCTGCTTTCATATACTGAATGCCACAATGCGATTTAGACAGACTGCAGGCAAGGTTTCATGCTGCGAACTAAAATACTGATTTTACACGAAAATCTCGCAAAACCGGGAGTTCCTACCTACCCATCGCAATGAATTCATAACGCAACTCCTGGTAACAGTTTTGGCTACCTTGCCGATGTGCGAGACGGCCGACGGCCCGTAAAATCTGCTGGCCTCAGCTTAGAGTACAGCTACGGTCGGCTGGTGATCCGGCACGCCCTAACGTGACGTGCCAGTGACGTCAGACGAGCCAATACCGGAGCACGTGATGGTGCTTGGCCGACTCCCAAGCAGCGTGAAATGGCGTCGAGATGGCCAGTCGTGCCGCTCAGTCATAAGGCGCTCGTCTCACGCGTCGGCGTGCTCGCTCAGGCATGCGAGGCGGCACTGTCCTGCGCCCCGAGTGTGTGTGTGTGTGAGGGGGAGGCCGCCCGGTGTGGGCCGTCCACTGCGCTGGCACGGCACCTGCAGCCTCAACCAGCCTTGTGTTTATGGAGGTGATCTAGCTGCCCTCGACCTCTGCTCGCGGTTAGCAATAGTGGATCAGAAATAGTGCGAGTGCACAGGGGGCTGTCATGTTGGTCAATAATGCAATGAATCCGTCCATACTTTGCTTATTGCAATGTCATCTGTAAATTTCATGTAGCTTTGCCACGCCACCTTTCTCTGGCGAAATGGATATTACCAATTATCAGCAAGGACCCGCCGTGCCTCGTTTGGCAAATGACCCAAAGCATGACATACAAAAACGTGTTCCTCATTCTTTTTCTCCAGCAAGGTCTGACGGCGATTGTATGTATCGTTCCGCAGCGTCCCAATCGCCACGAAAAGATGGCCGTACGCCTTGTGCATGCCAACTTGCATTCTCAAACGGCACGGTGCAAAACCGCATTCATTTACCATTTAACTATTTTCCATTACTTGATACGGAATTCATTCTCCTGAATAAATAACTTGCTATTTGTGTAGTTATCATAACCACGGACAGGTCAAGGGATCGTTCCGGCCGACACTATGCGAGGACATGGTCTCAGGACATCAGCCACCGCCACGTACGCACGTACACATGTGTACGTGGCTGATGCCACAACAGCCTGCGCATACCGAACAGTGATGCTGAGGTGATCATGGGCGTCGCCAGCACAACGGGGTGTTGGCGCGCCCATGCCAAGGTCAGTTAAATATCCGACTAATTTAGACCGGTGAAAAATACATCTGAGGAGATTACGATATTCATCGTAGCTTGTCGTTGTCATGCTCTGCGCAGTCAGACCGTGAATTTTGCAGCGGAAAACAATGCGATATTTGTATCCAGTAGTTGAACACAGTGTGGGCTATTGCAGATATGAAAAAATATAAAGCTCAGATTCCTGACTCAAAAAAGAGCCTGTTCAGGCGCACAGGTTTATTTGAAAATATGGAATTCAGGTATTGCTTTCTGAGTCTTCTGTTTATCCAATATAAGTACTACATCGTATCCGTAAAATTCGCTTATCAGTTATTATACGTCCAGGAAATATACCTGAGTAGTATGGAAAGTACCTGAGTAGTACCTGAGTAGTAGGAAATATACCTGAGTAGTAATCGCGTGGACATGATTGGCAACTGAGCATGTGTGAATGAGCACATTCATATGAAAAATGGCATTACCTCGACCCAATTCCCGTAAGAGTCCGGATTTCTCCTTGCCGTATTTTTTCGCCTGCCTTTTCTTAACTCTGCGAGAGAAACGCGAAATTTAGCTTTTCATATCCTGTTCGTAGCGAAATCTTTATATATATATATATATATATATATATATATATATATATATATATATATATATATATATATCGATATACATATATATATTAGAATCAATGAGACCATATTGGATGGGCTCCAGCAGGGGAGATTGGAAGTCCCTGATCATATATTATTGCGAAACTTAAGAATTGTAAATGTATGCATCTGAATATTGTCATTACCTGACAGTTCAGGCGATTATAGTTTGATTTATGATCACCTGGTGAAATCACACCATTAAATTACTCCTCATACTACTTTGCTTAGGTGCAGAATTACTTATTTTGAACCAAATCATCGAGGGAATGAGCAAAAATATGGAACAAGTGACCGGTTCTCCCAAAGTGGCATCAAGCAGCATCGGGAGATTATTTTTTTTTGTTATTATTTCATGATACACCCGACTTATCCTTCCGAATAGCATGCCTCAAAGCCAGTACACCAAATTGCATATAGCACCATAGACGTATCCATGGAAGGTAAATGAATAGGATATTTCAAAAAGCAGCAAGCGTTTTATACCATAATTGAGCCACCGCAAGCAGTTGCATGTCGTTTCAGAAGTCATCTTAAAAGCTGGTGGCACAAGCATAAGAAGTTTCGTCCATGAATGCCTGATGGCCAATGCCAACAGTAACCTTCCTATTTAGACTCTTCAGGATCCTCTCTAGGGTAATTTTCTGGTGACGCCTCTCGGTGCTAAAGTATCACGGAATGTATTGATATTATGCAAGAATATAACAAGATAATGGGTATTTATGGGACTGGAAGGGCCAGTAACATTTCGAAATTCTCAAAGTGCAGTTTAGATAAGCATAATTCTCTTGCGCTCTTTTGTTTTAATACTGTCCAATAATTCCGACGTTCTTTTTTTTGTGGAGGGGTGGGGGCTGATCCATTCCCTTGACAGATTTAGGTCCAAAAGAGCCCAACCGAAGTAAGGTTAATGTAGATACCGGAAACCTTTTGTTCATGTGAATCTCGTTGACGTCTTCACATGGCGTCAAGTGCGATCTTAACAGACCCTAAAGCGCATTTGGGAGAAGTTCTTTCTGGATCTAATTGACTTGTTTTCGTTGTAAAAACACTCTTATAGAATACATTTGTCGATTCGGTTCTAACATGAGTCCAAGTAACCATTGTAACCATCTGACTTTCGGCAACAGTGGACCAAGAGCTGTACAACATTTAAGCAGTTCAGTGTTATTGCGTTAAAGTGCGCAAAAACTGAGATGATCTACTTTCCAAAACACGACGATACCGGATCTATTGGTGGGACGTCCTGTTTTAAGTAAATGTCAGATGATTAATTCGTCTGTCAGCAGTCATCGAAATGTTCAAGTTCAGTTATATAATGACAGAGTACGGTACCCAAACGTGACTAACGTTGCAGCATGACGGCCAAAATCATAGGAACGTCCTGTCTCCGTGCTTCACCCAGTCTACTAAATTTATTTAGTAGACTAGACATTTGGTGGACAATATTTCACTAAATCACATGCGAATCCCCTCCCACGATATTGCTGATTAAAAATAAGATAAATGAACACAGGTGCCCGGTTTCAAATTCCAGACATGTAGAACGAAGCCAACTCATAGCAGGGTATAATATTATATTAACAACTCACTCATGACATGCATGAACACCAAAGCCACAACACAAACAAACTCGGAGCGCAGAGCCGCACTCTGCAGCACCAACATGCGATCCAACCTGGTCTGTCGACATCCACCTCGTCACACCGGACTGAAGTTCTGGCTCTGTCTGTGGGCTGACTTCCGGCTCCTGTCTGGACAGAGGCGCGCCACCGGACGGGACCTGTTGCTAGCGGCTGCGCCGGGCCCGCAGCTTTATACCCGACCGGCCTGGTCGGCGGCGGCGCCGCGCAGGCGTCACAGCCGAAACGTAGAGGCACACACTGCCAGTGGGGCAGCCAGGAGTTCCTTCAACGGGCCCGACACAATTGTCAGGAAACAGAAAACGCCATTGGCGCGCGAAGCCCGGCGAAAATGTTTGGTTTTGAGTGGTGAAAATCAAGAACTTCCTCGTTTCATCTGATGTATTTTGGGTTGCTAAGAGCTTACTACTTGCTGGGCTTGTTATTGCAAAGCAAAAATAGTGCATAGCTTACAATGTTGATCTGGAAATGGAGCAGCTAGGTCTGATATGCAAACTTCAATCCTGAAGTGTCAGGTAGTCGTTGGTAAGAAGGAAGGCTGTGTTCAGCGTTATGTTGTGTTTGTTGCAGTGTTGGGTGATTTGAGTGGGTGTGATGAAGTTTGGTAACAATTTTGTTACTTTCTGGGTTCTTTGGGCGTTAAGTTGATAAATTCTTTTTTTCATAACTTGTGTAGTTTAGCTTCGAAACTCAAAAATAGATTCATGGTTATCTTGTCTACATAATGAAATGAATGGATGTTGTTTCTAACATTTGTTGTGCTATCTGGTGGCATTAATCGTGCGAAATATTTGTGGATGTCATCAATTATCGGACAGGCATTAGCAAGCATTGGATTTAAATGAATTAGGGAAAATAAGGGAGCGAAGAAAAATAAAGCTCGAGAGTCGGCTGGCATGCATTGTTTTTAGCCGTATAGCTCTTGATTGCATCGCAACTTTTATTTGGATTTTACCAGATCACTTCAATTTCAGTTATCGGGTGGGTAGGGTTAGAAAACAAAAGTGTTCTTCACTTCTCAACTCTCACCATGCAGTAGTTATTTAAAAGAAACAATTAGCGACGACAAGGAAGCGGCAATCAATCTCTCCCAGGGTATGTACAACCTAATGCTCCTGTTCGAACGTAGGGCACAGTGTTTGCTTTGTATGCAATGTTTAAGGGCGTTCTAGTTGATCCACAATACAAATATGATATTCGCCCTCAATATGGATCGCAAACTAGGTGTCCCATGCCACGATGTATGCATTGAAGCATGCCATTCCTCGAAGTCGTACGCCTGGTCTTAAGTTTTGGAGTGTCGTAACCGGGGATATTTCATATTCTTTCAGCGGTTATTTCACGAGAGCATTGCAGTGATAGATAGCTCGTCCTTGTGTTAGGATGTCGTCTTGTATTGTCAAGAAATTCCTTGAGCCGATTTGTAACCGTTTTATCCACATTTAGACAAGGTTGGCGCACTTTTCAGTAATAAGTTTGATCAATCTATGCCGCTCAGCATAATGCATTCGAGCTTGAAATGTGAATCGTATTTCACATTGTAACTATAATTGCAATATCAATATGAATTTTGCACATGTTCCTGAAGTGTGAGCATTCGCCGAAATTTGATGAGTAATGACCACAACTCAAATGTGGGATGAAGATTGCATAATGTTCATCAAGACATCTGAAGAAGAGTGCACGATCAATCATCGAAATAAGCGAATGACATGATGAGATTCGGATTTTGTGAAGTTAATCACACTGTTTGTTTCTTCCTCTTCTTTTTTTTACCTTTCATAAATTGTTTATCCTCCATGTTGTCATTTTCTATTCGAATATGTGTGCTAAATCTTCAATTTTGGTCAATGTGCCTGAGGAGCGGATTCAGCCAGCCGGCACGGTGGCTAAAATATAAAGAAAAATTGTCGTACATTTGGAAAACAAAACTCATCGGATTATAGCTGGGATCTGAGTTTGAGCTAAAAGCAATGTTTTCCAAATCAAATGTTCTAGGTTTTCCACGATATGTGCATGAAGGAAAACATTGCTCCAAGGCAGATCTCATCTCTATCGCCTGTCGCCAGGCCAGCTTGTTGAACCATTGGACCAGAGCACCAACCACTGGTCCTTGACTTCACAGTTCATTCCTGGCAGCAGCTTTGAAGTGTGTAAGTCTTTTCTTTTTTAATCGGAAAATTTACTGTGAGGTTCAACATCCATTGAAGAAGAAACGTAGCTTACTTAAAAAGCAACTAGAAGAAAGGTATTTTCTATATGTTCTCAAGAACACAAGGGAAAACAATGATGTTTGCCAAATACTGAAGGTGAATAATAAACAGAGAACTGAACTTAGTCCTGCGTGATAATTTACATCTGAAGTACTATACATGCCCACTGGATGTTTTTCGAGATAGCTTTCTCATTTCAATAAAACGGTATTACCTTTGGAATGGCTAACAAATTAATCCGACGGAAGGCGAAGCCCGAACGACTACACTGGCCTGTATATGCGAATGAAGTACAGATGAGCGACCACATTCGACGAGCCTCAGCCGTCACACTTGTGTTGCTGTGATAAAGTTTGCTTTGTTAAGTTGGTCCAAGTGCTTCTTCCTTTACCTAACTTATTTACTCACAAGTTCGTTTTCATTCAACTTTGATATGTTTTTGGCTGTGAAACGCTATAAAAACTCAACGGCTCGCCGTCTGGCAGAAGTTCATAGCCCAGAACTCCCGAAATAAAAAAAAAACAAACAAAAAAAAACACTTATTCAAGCGTAGCTTTCCGTCGTACGAAGTCATTCAAACAAACAATTCACATGTATGGATTTCGTGTACGGCGAGTAGATGTATGGCTTAATGACAAAACTAGAACCATGCAAGTGTCGCAACGCACCGCCGTCTATCAACCTTTGTTGTTCATTGTCGCGTTTTATTAAGCCTCTGGAACTTGCAATCGGTAATATTGTGACGTTATTGTTGCAAAACATGTGGCTGTATTGAAGCTAACAAATTCACACGTTTGTCTACAACGCAGTGACACTCACGTCAACATTGATGACTATGATCCAGATGACGCTAACTTTAACTGATTATTAGACTTCGACGCCGACGGCACTTCGCTTCATGTGCGCTACTCAAACAACGATGAAGCCCCATCATTGAAAAACGACATCAGTTAGACATCAGTTGCCATTTTTGGACTGACTTGCTCGTCTCGTTTAAAGTGAACAATACAACAGGCGGTTTCGACAAAAAGTGAAGACCAATCTTTTCTTCTGGCGTTTGACAGCCATGTTATTCCCACTGCCATGGCTGTCTGTGTCAAATATGTCCACTGTCTGTGTCAAATATGTCACTGACCGTCACTTTCATCAACATATCAACATAATCTCAGCAGGCAACTCTTCTAGTTCAAATCGACACAGAAAAGTCGTTTTTTATAAAGCCAAGTGTTTAACGAAGTTTCCGTTACTTCTACCGAACTTCATTTTGACTGGTGTGACATAATATATGACAATTGCATTACAATTGCAGACACGTACTGACTTAAGGCAACAAAAGATGGCATAGCAAGGCTACTCATATGCTACCGGAGGTCCTTCATTCCTTCAGCTATGCGTTCCTAGAGCAGCCTATTCCACACCTTCAGAGCAATAGATTATCGTCCATCGTTAGATAGTCAGATCTGACATCGCTTCAACAGCTTAGTTCCACCACTTCTCTTTTTTTTGCACGCAGCAAGACGGTGATGCTCACCCCATCAGATTGCGTTTGAGCATATTCCCAAGCTACCGCAAATGTTAAAATAGTCCAGATGCTCATCCATATTTTACCAGCTCTGCCGCGCATGCGGTCAGCGCACAGAAGACGGCAGCTATTCCTCTCTCTCCTGCCAACTGTTGTACTTCGTACAGAACCATCTCCATTCGTGGAGTACTTCAATTCATAATTTCAACAACCAATCTTCAAAGACGAAAGGAGACGTCATTCATTTATGCCAAGCACATTCACAAAGAGATGCACTCAGGCTTGCACACATTATGCAGACCTACTACCTTGTCACACGCCGGCTCCCTTCCCATAGAACCACATCTTCGCTCCCGGAACGCCAATAACCACCACTCAGCAGAGACTAGGTGGCGCAGCTCTATGGGTGAGTGATGCAATTACTCAGACATTGGCTCGGAATACCATGGGCGGGATCGGCGCATTCCCGGCGTTCGCCGATTATCTTTTTTTTGCTGCTTGTTCTCCTTCCTTGGCGCGAACTCTGGAACGGCTCTCAGATCTACACCTTGAACTTTTACGCCGACCCTTCACCATTATTATCTTCACCAATGTTCACCCAAGTGAAAATGTACAGGAAATGGAAACGGAAGTCAAATGAGCGTCAGCTTTGGGTGGCGTAGCTCATTTCCCTGCAATGCAATATCTATGCTGGCCGCCGGATTACTGTGTTTGGTGTTTGGTCACTGTTTCTGTTTGGTCAGTTTAACCGTACGTCCGTAGCCTGTGCCATAGTTTTCTGGAAGGTGTGAACACATTGTTCGCCATAAAGCAGAGCTTGGCGTAACGCACAGGAATATATTCCGCTGAAGCAGGCGCAGCGAATGTTAAGGGGAAGACGATACCACATGGCACACTGGAGCTTCCATCTTCATGTATGTTAAATTCGATCACCTGCATTTCGTAGGGACTGACTGATAATATCCGTCTTAAAGACAAATAATTATGTGATTTGATGTAGCCTGATTATTTATCTTTCGGAGGTAATTGAGAATGTCCAATATTCAGAAACAGCATATGAGCCAGAAACGATGCTTCAGTACAGCTTTCGTACCGACGTCTTATGAAACTGTCATGCTATATGTAACTATGTAGCGTAGCATACGCTAGTTACTCATGTTTTTAAGCCATGCAACCATGCTCATGTATGCGACAGCAAACATAGCACCTTCTGCTTTCTTGTCCATCCATCAATAAAATTGCCTCGCACTATCCTTACGGTGCGGCTGGATATAGCTGTAACTAACTATGGATCTTGCAGAAATAAAAAAGGACATAACGTAATATACCTCTTAAGAAAAAATCATAAAGTTTATCGTTAGCAAGAATCGTTCTTGATTGCTCAATATTCATTGACGAGCTTACTTAAATGGAAAAGAGTGTGTAGCTATCGTTGCTGTTGTTCCAAGCAACTGGTCTGGTAATTTTCTACAGCCAATATAATCATGCAACTCTTTCGGAATGCATACACCTGGCTGGAAATTAATCATCTCATTGTTCATCTTAACACACTCGAAGCTACTTTACTGCACCCGAAGACAAAATCCATAGACATCAGCTGACGATGGCTACACACTCTTTTCAGAGTCTTGAACGGCCGCTTCCTTCCATTCGTTTTTCAAGACGCTACCAAGCGCATACAAATCCGCAGCACCGCCAAAATGAGCCATCTCACGTCGAAAAAAGTCAAAGAACATCTGGAGAAGCTGGGCTACACTAACATACCGCAGGAAGAGTTGCAAGTGTTCACCAGGGACCTGCAGCGGCTCGTCGACTACGAGACGAGCAGCCGCAGCGGCACCGACCCGTCCACGTACAGTCGCAGTCGACGCGGCGACGCGTGCCGTCGGCAGCGACGCTCCGACCTGGACTCGATCCCGGAGGAGTTCAGCCAGGCGACGCGCTCCCGGTGCCGCAGCCAGATGAGCCGCGGCTGGCGGCCGCCGCCGGGCACTAGCGACTTTTTCGACCGGGTGGGCTCGCGGCGCGCGCGCTCCACCCGCTCGCAGTCGGTGGACGACCGGTCCGACAGCTACGACTCGCTGGAGGAGACGATGCGCGACCTCGTCGGCGCTGACGACGGCCGGTCGAGCAGCACGGACACGTCGGCGGGCGCGCCGCCGCCGCAGCCGGCCGCCGCGCGCCACCGGTGGCTGCCGACCGTGCGCGACGGCGCTGACGAGCTGCTCAAGGCTGGCTTCCGGGTGCGCTCCGACATGTTGGCCAAACCGATCCGCTCCAGCCCGGCCAGCCGGCACCGCTGGTACGAGCAGGTGTGGAAGCGGAACCCGATCCCTACCGAGGACGGCCACTACGGCATTCGGCAGGCGGTGCGCTTCGCGCTGGATACGTACGACTTCAAGCCGCGGCCCATGCCCAAGACGGACGACGTGTGGCAGGGCCCGCTACTGCGCACGCAACCCGACGCCACCTACCGGATGAACTACGAGAACGCGCTCAACAGATTCCCGTTAAACGTGCGCGAGAAGAAGTGTTAGTTGTAACCAATTTGCTGTAGAACAATTGCGTTCGCTGTGAAATTGTTTCATGCTGTTGCTGCGATCACCCACCCTGTGAATGGTGGAAATTAAGTTGCCACATATATATTACAGATTCCTTAGTGTTGGGACTTCCAATCATCATCTCTGCCCCAGGGTTTATCTTCATCTGACAAAACCTGGGACTAAGATGACTGGGATCAATTAATTGTGGTATGTGAAGCAACTCACTGTCTTTGTACTGGCGGCTGAACATACTGATCTGAGAGAGAACGTGATCACATCTAGTACGATCACATTTAGTCACATTTAAAGTTACTTTGTCTACAGTCCACAAACTGTTTATCGCGTATCTGCTTCTATTGTGACGTCTGTCCTTCTGTCGGTAGGTTTTCTACAGCTGATTGTCAAGTCCCTAGTATTCATCATATCCAATATATGTCCGAGAGCGTTTCGCCAGCCGATCAGAGCGTGGTTGCCAGTTGTCACATCCGCACCATTCAACCCTCCCAATGGAATTAGCAGGATACAAATCGACGCGTTGCCGACTACAAAACAACCAAATAGCACCGAAGTTTTTGTCCCACTTGTCCCACCTTGTTTCCTTGTAGTGCAAATCAAACGTAAAACTTCCCAAGGGATGTACGAAAATTGAACTGCAAGGCGTCAAGTTTAGTTTATATCCGATATCTAAGTCCGAGGCTAAAAGTTTCCGTAGCCCGGCAACGATAACTTACACTGAATCGCAAAGAGTATCAATCTATTTCAGTTGATCTCGTAACATACATGCTTAACGGACTAGGTCGGGTCAAACCCTCACAACTCACACCAAATTCGACACCGTCGTAAAAGTTCAACTCTGAAGTTAACAAAAGTAAAAATGTCGCTGCAATGGATGCCTGGTTGTGATATGCTCCAAAATAAAATTTGGATGAAGAAGTCACTCGAGGTATGTTGAATGATGATGATGAATTGGAGCCTAGGGACGCGACTACCAGGGTCATTTTGCGTTCTTAACTATATTACAAACAATATACGATGCTGCTTTAGTTGTCAGTTATTAATCTTCACAGGTAGCGGTATATCACCTCCAAGCGTGCTTGTTGAAGGAGAGTAAAAATGTCCCCAGACGCCACGACTTAAGAGTCATTTCTACTACCGTACGTAAAGAAGCGTCGGCCTTCAGCCCTCCTAAATTCTAATGGTTCCAACCGCAAGCAACTTATCAAAACATGATACACAGTTAGCGGGCCGGAGTATTATGGCCATAAAGGTTGGTCATCACCAATCAGTATGTAGCCATCTGTCACGAAGGTATGACCGCCTCATTCGGCAGAGTATTATTCCTTCCCGTCGTTTGGTCCGGTGTAAAGATCGTCACTGTTCTTTGTGTTGGTCTTAAAACCCCCAGCGTACTACATTTCGAGCTAACTCCAGGCCCGTTGCCATCCTGATCGTATTCTTGATGATATAGTACGATGTAAATATTTTCATCGAGGCACAAATGAACTTCACGGCCATTGCTAATAGCGTTATTGGCAACTATGTCAGCAGCTTCATTTCCAGCAAGTCCAACATGATTGGAAATCCAGCAGAAAACGACATCTCTGTCGATGTCATGTTGTGATTTAGCGACTCGGATAATCTTGCGGACAAGTCTGTTCTTCTGGTTGAAGGCGTTCAATGCTAGGAGAGTGCTTAGCAAGTCTGTGGAAAGCATGTGCTTCGTGAACCTATCTTCCTGTATACAACAGAGGGTTTCACATCACGGCATACCATTCGCCTGTGTGTCGGTAAACAATATGATCGAACACCGTGTCGACTGACAAAGGCATATCCAACAACTGAAACGGACTTGAAGCGTCTGTGCAAATCCACGAGCAATCGTCATATTCACATATTATTACAATGCAAAGATTTGGTCAGCTTCTTGCTTTAGGGTTTTGGCTGTGTTATTCATTTTAAGGAGCTCATATTTGCATATCCACTCTGTGGCAACTGAGTGGATCCGGCAGATCTGGATTGTCAAGTTATCTATGTGGTTTGATTTGGCCACTGTGGATATAAGATCATCCTCCGGGTTTGCATGTCCTTTCTTTGAACAGGGCAAAGTGCCGTCAATTTCTACTGGGACAACCTGTTATGGGAGTGCTCTGCCTAATGGCACGTGTCACACAACCCGGCTAAATATTACAGTTGCGGAAGATGTGGTCGTGCAAATGGAAAACGGCATTTCACGCTGGTATGTATCTTTTGATGTGGCCTTTAAGTCCCCTAGAATATACACTAATAGGCTGGATGTTTTCTGGTTTGGACGACATTGAATGCATATCTCCCAGACAATAATTTACGGCGCGACGCAAGAGGCAGCTCGTCCGCCCCTGCCATTACACTATCGGCAGGGAATGTACGAAAGGCTCCAGTAGCAATACGAAGAGCTGGATTGTGGATGACACCAAGGCGATGCTTCGTTGCGGCACATGCTCCGTCATACATGAAACAGCCATGGTCAGTTTCAGAACGCACTGGAGATCGGTACGTCAGAATTGCGACATACCTATCTGCGTCATACGAACATCTTGAAACAGCGCTCACCACTTGAAATCTACGCATTTCTGAGCAAGGTCGTTAGTGCGAGTGCTGTATGTTAATCTGCGCGGCCAATCCACACACCCAGAAGCTTGGTAGGTGACTTGAATGGAATACGGCATCCGTTCATCATAATCACCGGATCGGTGCAAGAGCGTTTGCGGCAGAAATTAACGGCGATGATCTTCGATGTGGGTATAGCGAAACCTGTTTTGTCACTCCAATGTCAGGCATGAGGCATGTTGAAGTGAATGACATCGCATGAAAAGGTTTATCGAACCGATTCTACCCTTGAAAAAGTCATCGCTGAAATGATGTGGCGTGAGATTGTCTAGATGTAGGAAATATCCATTACTTTGTGTTACCAACTGTAGAAAATAGACAGATAGTGATTTCGCCACAAATGCATCAAACATGACTGTAGAAATGGCACCATGGTCAGGTGAGCTGACAAAACCGGACCATGTTTTCAGCAAGAGATTCGCACATGTTGTTTTGGGGATACGTAGACCGGCAGTGTCCTGCCGCATGCATCTTGGATAGTTGGAACACAACCGTTTGGGGTTTAATAAACCATTGGGACGATGACGATTAAATGCAGCTTTTGGAGCTGAGTCGAACGCTATGAAACCCAAATCCAGCAGCGTGGTATCCCACAGCTTCTAGCCTTAGGTTTTTGGCTGTGTTGTTCATTTTAAGGACCTCATATTTGCAGATCCACTCTGTGGCAACCGAGTGGATCCGGCAGATCTGGATTGTCAAGTCATTTATGTGGTTTGATTTGGCCACTGTGGATATAAGATCATTTAGCTATGCATGAGTATTTCCAGAGGGCACAAAGCCCCATAACGGCCCACTAAAATATAGCAAATATTTTGTATTCCTGGACATTTCTTGAACTTGAGCGAAAAGCTACAAATTGACTGGATCTCTAAAAAAAATGAATACATAAATACGTATATGCTCAGCTTCTGAGGATGACAAATTATGGAAGCGCGGAGGTTTATGTAACCGTGAGGCGTCCTTAGCTTCTTGGAAAGAGTGAGGACAGAGGCGGGCTAAAAGGTGCTTCCAGTGACGTGGCCAGGCTTTGAAGCATGGGAGCCACAGCCAGGGAGCTCTTCCTTTCCTGAAATCCTGAAGGACCGGTTGGGGGTGGGGGTAGCAATAAAAGCCTCAAATTAGATGAAAGAAGGCTTTTCAGATTTGAACCGCTAACGCTCGGCGGGTCCGCTTAGTAGAACAATATTTATCCGATAAAATGCTTCGGATTTGGAGAAAATGTCATTTTCGTGCGACATATCGGCAAAAATCGGCTTCTTGGAGTGCGACGCTTAACCTTTTCGGGAGGGGGATTGATTTGCGTCCACATATGGTTTTCCGCGAATAGTGAAAGAATGACGCATTGTAGCGCGCCGAAACTTGACGTACCTTTTCCCACATCAATTTGGCATGTTGTGTGTAAATTGTGAAGTTTAAAATTTAAAATTGATAGAGTAAAAATATATATATAAAATTGTAATTCTTATGTGGGAAAAAATGCCAAAGCCATGATCGATTTCGCCTTCCTTCTCTGATTCCAAAATCGTTTTGTTTTTCACATCTCCCCAAATTGAACTTCCCAGAGCCAAAACCATGAGGTCAGTTGTGAAAACATAGACCCCACGACGACGTTATTTTTCGGGGGATACACTTTTGGGGGTGGTTTCTGGTCCTATGTGTCGAACGCTTTCCAATGGCACCTCTGTTGTTTTCTTGTGACGCTTTGTTTCGAGATTAGAGGATGGAGTTTTGCATGAACCCCCCACCGAGACTGACCGAAAAGAGGATCTGACCAGAAAGACGGGGAGAGTTAAGAGGAAGCGTGACGCTGAATCAAACCGCAGCTGCTGGTAAGAATCAAAATGTAATGGGCAGATATTAAACCGCCTCTCAAGGGGAAAGTGTCACTTCATAAGTCCCAACATGACTCTTGAGTCACGACCCAAGGTCTCTCTGTGTCATTTGAGGTAGTGCATTGGAGATGGTTTCATCCTCATGGCTTGTAAGGCATAGATGGATGATATATGTGCTGCAAGTGTTCGTTGTGTTATTTTGTTTTGTGTCGTCGTTTCTGTTGTGCAGAGCGCGGAAAGTCGTACAGCGTGAGCGCGCTAGAAGGTGGGATAAAATGTATATTGATACTAAATATATATGCTATAAGCCAATATATGTATATATGGGTTGCAAAGAAACTTACTCAAACATAGAAACATATTGAACTTATTTGCAAAACAGCTGACAATATCAATCTCACATAATCCCAGCCCAAAAAGACAGACAGAAACTGTGCAAAAAAAACCTGACCCCCATAGAGGGCTCTGAGCTGAAACGTTTAGCGGTTTAGTAACAGGATTATCAGAGTATTAGAACCAGGTTACGGCAGCACGATTATGGGTGTCCCATGCTTGCGTGATCACGATGGGCGCTTTGGTCACCACCAGGTGCGATTAGAGCTGCCGTCAGGAACAGGGTCATAGTACATCTGGTTTGAAGATACACTATCTGATTTCAATTTCTGCAGTTTGTTTGAAAGTGTGTCGCATCATAGTTTCAGCAGAAACCTTTGAAGTGAGTGCCATCAACCCTTCCGCCAAAGACCAACATGCGGCAAAATAAACCACGGACGGTTGCATGCTGTGAGCGAATTGTCTGGCACTGCACAGGGAAGAATTTGTTGCAGGGTTGTGCCCATAGCGCCTTGGACCAACCATTGTCAGCAGCCAAACGCGGCTGCTATGTTTGCTTTGGCTTCATTGCTATGGTGGCTCTGTTGCTATGGTGTATGCCCTCGTGAGCAATGCAAAGATGGAATTTAGCCCAGCCATGCGGCACGTCTGGTATCCTAACATTGAGCAATTTTCCTGCTGACAACCATGACATTTCGTGAGGAAGTAATCGGCCTAGTGTACGCCGGACATCGTTATGCACTATACAGTCGCCTGGTTTGAAGCATTCAGGCGAGATAGGCACCGTCGCTTGGAACACATACCCACCGTTGAGATATTCGCTGCTAGCCACGCCGACTGCATGATCGAGACAAACTGGACTTCGGTTGTGACGCCCTATCCAGCGACGTTTCTCATTCAGTCGGCTGAACACCAACATCGCTCCTGAAAAACAGAGTTGACCCTGGTTTTTACTAGTGGCATTTTACTGGTTTTCCATGCATTTGCGTCTGAGCTGAATGGAAGCTGCTAGGACGGAAATGAGTTCAACAGGGACTGGAGGTAAACATGCTATGATGGCGACACACCGGAACAGAGCTGCTTCACAAGCAGAAGGTGCGACGGGCAAAGGTGCCGTGTTTGCAAGGGGTGTTGTGCAGAGCTGTATTCTGCTCGGCGTGTGTGGTCGAGTGGTTGGCTGACCTGACCTTCTCTGGGACGGGCGTGCTCCCGACATGACAGTCGCAGGCAGGGCCAATGCATCACCGAAAATAAGCACACTGCCAGAAGGACGAGTGAAGGCATTGCTTCGTTTGTGAAACAGATAAAATGCACTTATCCAGAGCGTTTGGCGGCGCGATAATTGATTGGCTGAGCGGGGCGCGTGATCGGCATTGTGTCGGCATATTGTGCGGCGGGGGACATGGTCGGGGTTTGCTCATCAGTTGTCGCCAGTCATCGCTGCCGACCATCAATACTACACCAACTGCAGCCACTTGTTCCTCAGACGCACACTGGCAAGCCATCTGCCATATGCCGTCTGTCATATGCTATCTGCCGTCTGCCATATGCTATCTGCCAGATGCCAGCATGCCAACCCAGTGGTGTTACCACACCACCTACAAAGATACCCACCCCACCGATACCGCCAAGTCACCTATAAATATACCTACGTCCCGGACCAGCCACTAACCTTGTCGACTAACCAATCTAAGGTCACAGCTGTCTGGCAGACAGTAACCGTTGCAATTGCATGGGTAATGGTTGAGGCATAGTTGTTCTCTCGCCAGCTGAGCATGTCTGAGGCGAACAGGTGTGTGAAGCTTCTCTGGTCGCCAGCACTGACGCTGTGCGGTAGCTGAGGCGGCAACCACCTCGGTAACATGCTCGCCACCGCTTGCTTCGATGGCCCTCTGGACGAGAAGGGCAACCGCGGCCGAATTGGCACCGACTACTTCATCTCCGGCCAGGTCAGTGTTCTCCAGCGGTACCCCGAGGTACAGTCCTCTCCAATGCATAGTCCCTCCAGTGCACTCCATTGGAGCCGACCAGGCCCACTTCTGACCAGGTCAGTGTTCGCCAGGTGAGTGCCTGTGAACAGTCGTCTCCACTGCATAATCATTCTGGTGCACCCTGTGCACCGCTCCAACTTTAGTAGCATCGAGGCAGATCGGTGCTCATTTAGTCACTCTCTCGTGACGTCACTGGCATCAACGCCTCACTTTTGGCTGGTTTGAATTGTTGGCAATGGCTTACGAAAAAGTACAAATTGCAACAATGTCAACCTCTAGCTGTCGTTTCAATAACCAATCAGGTAGTAAAACTATGGCCTTACGCATTTGTGTGTGTGCCGGCACATACACACACACACACACACACACACACACACACACACACACACACACACACACACACACACACACTCAGACACACACACACACACACACACACACACACACACACACACACACACACACACACACACACACACACACACACACACACACACACACATGCATATATATATATATATATATATATATATATATCAACGTGTCTGTTGGGTGGTGATTTGAGTGAGCCCCGCCCGCCCAGTCAGCTCCAGTTCGCAGCTGGCAGCGCTGCGGAGTCACGGCCGAGAGTCGCTGAGTAGCTGGCCACGAGGATACACTGTCACGCTGCTCTGAGCATCGAGTCACTTTCCTCGCCTACAAAAGCAGCGAATCTCTTGGATTTGATACGACTAAGAAAACTAACGAAAATGTTGGTCTTTTAAAAGGGCCTATCTCTAGCCTACGAAGGCATTCGATAAATTAAAAAAAAATTATCAAGTTTATCTAATCTCATCTCATTATAAAGTTCCGCTGCTCATGTGGACCGGGTAGCTTTCAGTCTTGTCAAGGACTCGGGCACACAATACCAGCTGCCGCTCGTGCTGGAGATCGTTGCCCTTTGATAAAGTCCAGTAGAATATAAAGTAGGAGTAGGCTCTCTTTCGAATCAAGTTTGCAGCGCCTCTGGTGGACACGATTATCCGCGCCGTGCCATAGAAGACCTGGAACTCCCGATGGAGACTTTTCTTTTTCACAAAACACATACCGGACTGAAATTACGTTGTTGAACGGAACCACTAGGTGCCATCAAAGACTTCCGACACTATGTCCATACAATCAGAAGACGTACCTGATTCAAATTTGCCAGGAATCCCTTTCGACATAGTCACTTTGAGCAGCGATACACCACTCCTAGAGCTTTTGCCATGCTTGAAATGCTCTCTGGAATTTATGTTCTTTAAGCGTGTTAACCGCCACTTACGATTCGCACTGGATCTCCTCCAAGGTGTAAAAACGGCCACCCTTCAGCTTCAGCTTCATATTGGAGAAGAGGAAGAAGTCGCAGAGAGTTAACTTCGGCGAATAGTGTGGATGGGGGCGACGATTGTGATGGTGCCGCCCAAGAGCTCGCGCAGCTTTAGCGCACTGTGAGCGGCCGCCTTGTCATGATGGAGCACCTGTTTGCCATGACGCCACAGTTCAGGTCGTTTGCGCCGAATGTCCTCCCAGACGCTTCAATACAGAAGAACTGGACGTTGACACTTTGAACCTGGGGAACGAATTCGCGGCAAACAATCCCGCGAAATAAAACAAAACAAGGATACTCTTCATCGTGTTCTTCACCTGCCTCGCTTTCTTCGGTCTTGGAGATTGTGGGCTCTTCCATTGCGAAGACTACTGTTTGGTCTTTGGGTCGTAGCCGTACACGCAACTCTCGTCACCAATCATCATCCTCGACATGTAGGTTGCATCAGCCAGAGCTAGTTGAAGGAAGCCACGACACATCTGGACATGAGTCAGAAGCCCGGGCACCAACTTTGAAATGGCACGGTGCATCTGCATGATCCAAATGCCACGTCGACGATTTCAGCAACGTCACTGATGGAATCCGACGATTCTGACGCACAATTCCTCCATTTTTTTATCGACATTTTTAGTGCTGTGCTCATTGAGGATCGTGCTGTGCTCCTGCCCTCCAGTGACGTTCTACCCCTCTTGAAACGCGAGTACCACAAGCAACACCTCGTCTAGCTCATTGTTTCATTGCCGCAAGCCTACTGGCGCATTTCAATGGTCTCCGTTGGCGATTTTCGAGCTTGACACAGTACTTGATGTTTCCGCTCTGCTCAAGTTCGAGGTCCATGCTGAAATCGCAAATGAGCATGTAAACGTGGCGCGAAGACACGCGCAAGACAGGTCCCAATGATGACAGCATGATTACACTTGGCAGACTGACCCACGACAATTATTGTTCGTTTCTGCTGCGCGTGCATGACCGTTCCGCGCTCAGTTTGTTTGCGACATGGACAGTCTCGAAACACTCTTATCGCACCTCGTATTATGTCCCTAAGAACAGATCCCTCGACTTTCTCCATTGCGCCATATTCATATTTATATGAGTGCACAGACCACGCTATCCTGCATATATATATATATATATATATATATATATATATATATATATATATATATATATATATATATATATATATATATATATATATATATATATATATATATATATATATATATATATATATATATATATATATATATACCGAGCACGCTATCAAACAATGATGACACTCAGAAAAGTGGCATTCAGACAGAATACCATGTGAACAGTGTTTCGCAGACTTCCTGGCGTTACCATCAACGATGTGTTCTGGTCAAGTAATGGGGATGGCAAACCACGTGGAGCCTCATATGACATATATGGACGCCTGCTGAGGTATATTGGAGGAATCAGCTTATGCCTGGGTGAAATATCACCAGCAATACTTGTCATATATTATTTGGAACCAGCGCGTGATGTCATGCATGATAAACATATGATTAGAGCAGGTTAGTACTATTCGTAGAGGGCTAAGACGAGCTGCTATCGTCCTCGGATATGTATTGTCAGTACCACTGGCTGTGGGACACCCGGGTGCAAGGTGTCGCTGGCCACATTCGAAACCGCTTGCTTACAGCCAACACCGTGGGGCTAACTTCAAGTGATGCACTTTACACGTGACTAATCGTTCCAGTGGCTGAGCTGGGTTTGTGCTGGCAGAGGTATAGCGGCCAGTACCTTCTGGAGAGTCGTCACGGACGTGGTGCCTGTCTGTACCCGGACGGCTTCAACTACCTGGGCTACCTGTACGCCGGAGCGGCTGAGTTCTGCGGTACAGCCACCTGCCCCAGCGGCGCTCATTACGAGGTCAGGTCAGGTCAGGTCAGGGACATTATCACCTGTGCCACCTCAGGGACGCCACTACTCACCCGTATCAGGTCAGGGATGCCACCACTCACCCGTGTCAGGTCAGGAATGCCGCCACTCACCCGTGTCAGGTCAGGAATGCCACCACTCACCCGTGTCAGGTCAGGGATGCCACCACTCATCCGTGTCAGGTCAGGAATGCTACCACTCGCCAGTCGGATCAGAGGCGTCATCACTGAGCAGTGATTGGTCAGGTCAGGGACCTCACGAATCACCACTACCAGGTCAGGTCAAGGTCGCTGTCACACACCAGTATCAGACTAGACAAGGCTAAATGTGTCACCTTCCACTAATACGAAGTCGGGCAGGTGCTCCGCCACCAAACACAATACTGGGAATGAATAATACCGGCATATTCCCACTCCCCGTGAGGAAAAAAGCGGTGGCTGTAGGCGTTTGAGTCGGCCGGATCTGCTGTGGTGCGCGCGGCAGCCGCTGGCGAGGGTTGGTTGTGCGGCAACTCGACCGATCGTCCTGCTGAACGAACCTGCTCCGACCTCCGCCATCATTCAGTTTCACAAACGTGTAAATGAGGCCGGATGTTTTCCGTCGCCAAATGGTTCAGTGGTCTGGAGGGAATTAAATTGGGGGGTGAGGAAGAAAGAAAGAAAGAAAGAGAGAGAGAGAGAAAGAGAGAGAGAGAGAGAGAGAGAGAGATAGATAGAGAGAGAGAGAGATAGAGAGAGAGAGAGCGAGAGAGAGAAGAGGAACGGCAAAAAAGTGAAGAATGAGATAGAGAATCAAGAACTATAGGAGAGCAACAGAGTTACATAGGCTGTAAATGTGAAAATTGACTCGGTTCGGCATGGACAGCTTGACATCCACAATTGTACTCGCACTGTCCATCCTCGACATGCCGCTGTGAACAGTACAGGGGTGTTTGTCGGCTGCAATTTACTCCTCTTCGTCCAGCTATGCACTCCACAAAGGTAGCCTGATATTTTTGTTTTTATTTACCGAACCGGATGCGCCAGATAGGTCGCATACACCCCACTGACCTACTCGCCGCTATTATAAATGTCCTGCACACTCCTCGCATCTATGGGATAAAATTGGTCGCCTCCTAGTACTCAGGCCATCTCTTGCCCCTACCCCTCACCCTCAGCAGCTACGCTTCCACATATATGGCGTAAATGCGTGTTGGGAAAGCACCACATTGTCACCAGAGCGGAGAACAAATATGGATGGCAACGACCACTCACTCGGGTTCAACGGCGACGATTGGACTTGTGCCAAGCTGGTGTGGCATGGCCCAAGTGTTCCTCGCAGATGTGGGCTGGTGGCTTTCCAGCTCATTGCTGCGGCTCCATCTTCTTGTCCTTGTCTTGGTGTCAAGACCTCCTTCGTTTTGGTTTATATCCTCTTCTCTAGCTCCCAGATGATGCGCTCTCTGTTCTGTTGGCTACTCCGACTCGCTCGCTCCTTACGAACCGCCTCAACCACTGGTGAGCACGCCTCCACCACAGGCTGTGATCTGCACTTGTCGGGCTTGGCTCCGGCATGCCCGATGGATTCCATGAAAACCCACATGCATTGTCATGCCAACTGCCCTTTCCCATTCTGAGGGAGATGACCTGCCGTGGCTCCCAAGCTCAGTCGCTTTTTTGTGCTTAGCGTTGGACGCGTATGAGTCCACAATGGAGTACTGACCTTCGGAAATACTTTTTAATTGTGTATTGCTTCCTGGGTATTTGCGCTCGCCTGAGTCCCAGTCCGCTTTTAGAATGCAAAAATTCGGAGTAGAAGTAACTCAGATCGGCCCGCGAAGTATAGCACGGCGGAGGCGGCCTGTGATTGGTTTCATGTCACAGTCTGGCTCCGCCACCGGCCAGCCCCGGCCTTGCAGAGCCGTACGACACGGCGCGCTGAGCTGCCGCGGTTTTGTCGGTAGGTGCGATGCTTCTCGTGCCACGCTACTCGCTGCAGCATAATAAGCAAAAACAAACACTGTTTCGTTCCTGAGTATGCCAATTCATTGACATCCAAGCCAGACACGTTCTTTTGGTTCGTTCGAATGGGGCTGGAAAAACGAAAGATGTGATGTATGTCGAGTAGCAAGAGAACTGACTCCGAACAAACGCCAGTTTGCCGCGGTCCTTACTACAGCGGGGCTCCATTTGACTTGGAGTTCTATATGGAAAATCATGTTCAATACGAATTAACGCTAAACATGGTAATACAGATGAAACCCGGTGCGGTGACTCACAAATTTTGGGCGCCAATCGCAAGGAGCAGTGTCAGATTTCCACCTACCTGTGCATTCCGGTCAATTTGCAGGGAAGAAAACAAAAGTACAAGAAATAGTCAATAAACTAGAGCTGGCAAACTGATATGGAGTCAGTGGACAGATAAAGGCGTGAACCGCAGTCAAAGAACTAGACGTGTGGCAGTTGTGATATCAAAAATAATCCAGATAGAAGCGCATTCCACTACTTAGATGCGCATCCCCCCCACAACAAAAAATATCCTGGGTAAAACCAAGGAAGTCAGCTAATCTGCAGATTTTTATATTTCATGTATTCATACCGGTCTATTTTTGTCGTCAGTCGTCCAGAATCACGGCCTGCATGCATCACTGCTACAGATGGACAGGGTGGAGGACAACAGGTGTTTTGTCTCACATTTTTGGTTTCAGAGAAGGTGAGTAATCAATGAAAAGATGATCATCGTCAAGATGATCCCCTAGATCTGCCAATAATGAAATAAGATATAGGTACAAAGCTGTATGTTGTAAAATGAAACCGTAAATTATATGCATGGATGGAAGTGGCGTCCAGAACGCCCAAAATTTATCATTAAACTTGTCGTGTCTAGGCGATCGGGGAACGACACATATCCCCACTAGATCCGCACCTCTTACCTATGCATAACTGAAGGAGAGAGGAGATGGAGTAAAGGAAATGGCATATTCGGGAGATATTAGGGAGTCCAGAACACCTAGGAACAAAAATGATCACTCCACAGTTAGAGGGAGCATGCACTGCCACTTACCTATTTGTTTTGACTCCTGTAATCTTGTGGTGCTCAAAATGAAGTCATTTATAATTGTCAGTATTTACTGGTCTGCAACAGGTGTTGATTGATGACTCAGCACACCCAGCTATGACCGTTTATGTCAGAGTTGGCTTAAACCTCGACTCCGGACTAGGTGGATGTAAAATATAACTCTAAAGACACAACTTTTTTTATTCCCTTCACTCTCACTCAGTGGTTCAGTGGGTGATACCGATATTTTCGGTTTGGAGGGAAAATGTCTCAGCACCAAGACAATTTTCGACGGGGCCCCAAAATAATCATCAAAATTGGAAAATTGTAACACAATTGTCCCAAAGTGACAATGGCCCCCGGCCCACAATTGACTTCCACGGGTGCCATTTTTTCGGTAGAGGTTCCAATCTATCACAAAATACACAGTTCTCACCGACGTTTGACTAATTTTATGGCAGAGGCTCAAAAATTACGTATAAGGTAGCCCTCAGGCCTTCAGAGAAGAGGTGGCAACTTCCCCCAACACCCCACCTGACTACATCTGCTTTTATTGCAGAGTTATACGCCAGACAACGAACTGAACGCTGCTGGGGCAGCGTTAAAGCGTATACATAACTTATAACTAACGCATAACTTGCGGTGCTACCCACATCTCCCTTACAGTCACACATCTCCTTACCCACATCTCCTTACACATCTGCGGTGCTACCCTTACAGTCCCATGACTAGCTTGATCCTTTTTCTTGGACCAGTCGAGCCATAGGTCCTGCACTTGCATCGGACCGCTGTGTCCGCGGCGCGCTGGATATTGAATTTGAGTCTGTTCACTTGCACACGAGGCCACCGAAAATGAGGTGGTGACTCATATCACTCCACCCCTCCCTTCCATTGAACCAGCCACCAATGTTAGACAAACGCGTTACATGGCTAATGGTTCTGCAGAAGACTGAAAAGGATTCGCAGCGCTTGCTCTCCTTGTGGGCCGTTTCCAAAGTCGACAGATCTGAACAGACCTGCTGTATGACCTCTCTCCTGAGCGTGACACGAGCAAGTGTCGCAGAAGCCAGCATAAGGCGGTGTGTTGAATCGCCCACCACCGGGCGATGGTTGTGGGCCGCCGTGGTCACTCGCTGCTGCCCCAGTTGCGCCCAACAGCCGCATGGTGACGTCACGTAATTTCGGGCAAGTTTCTGGGCTACGGATCCGTCCGGCGCGACTTAATTTGAAACTGGAGGTCGTAGAGTTACTTTGAGAGCGGATCTGTGATCAGGCTCGGCGGCTCTGTCGGACGAGCGTAAGAACAAAGAACCGGCCAGCAGCTCATTTGTCATAAAACCAGTAGGCCAGTAATTAATTTCTTTCTTTATTATGCGCAATTTGAAAATAAAGTGAACAAAGCTGGACAATTATTTTAATGATGACACTCATAACCAATTTTTGCCATCAGGTGGATGAAGGTAGCATAGCTTAAGCCACCGTACTAACCGGTGTTAACCTTATACCACCTAATGATGTGAACTTTCAAATATTCCACCTACACTGCAAGAATGGCAAAACTGCGGAGGCACAGCTAATTTCCAAACGGGTTAATGGTTAATGTCATGCAAGAGTTCCATGCTCCTGGTTCCAGCGACACTGATGACTGTTCTGACGACCCTGATGTCTACTTAAGCACGCATGTATTCTGAGCATACAAAGGAAGGAGCGGGATACTATCGAGCTGGTAGACTGTACCGCAGCACTCCACTGTTGGGCGGCTCAGAACACATCCAGGGGGCTGTCAATGTGTCATCATTTGTGCGAAGCTGAAAGCAAGTGCCATAGCTGTTTTAGTGGCAGACCCGTTATTTTTTATTTGATCATTGATCAAACAATTATGCGTGAGGTGCTTTTATGCTTCTAATTTGCTTACAATGCCTACCTACATATTATACCACACCCCGTTCTAGGAATTGAACCAAGTGACGCTTGGTTCTACGGGACAGCTTGAACACTACAAGACAGCTTGAATGGCAGATCAGTAAAGAGCGTCTGCTAGCTGCTTGCTGAAGTTCTGAACGCCCGCTCAGCTCTGTCCACATATAGATCTCAAAGGGATGTCATTCATAGCTTCACCACATCTTCTCCTTTTCTTTTTAACTTTCATGCATTCTTCCAATTTTCCCCATCCTATTTCCCCGCCTCTCTCTCTCCCTCTCTCTTACTCTCTCTTTCACTTTCCTGTTATCTCTCCTAATTCTCTTATTCATCTATCTCCTATCTCCCTTCTCCCTCTGTCATCCATTTTTATATCTCTCTTCTCACTCTCCCTTCCCCCTTCTTCTGCACGTCCCGTCGTGTTGATGACCCGGGCCGGTGTGCCGCAGGGCCTGTTCTCGGCCGGCCAACGTCCCGTCATGTTGATGACCCGGGCCGGTGTGCCGCAGGGCCTGTTCTCGGCCGGTCAGCCGCACGGCCCCGGTCAGATGACATACCCGGACGGCAGTCGAGACTCTGGCGTGTGGAGCCGGGGCCGACTGGTGCGCCTGCTCACCCAGTCGGCGGCCGCCGTGCCGTTCGACGTGCTGCTCACCGGACACTACATCGGCTGGTACGACAGGCGCGTGCTCGTCGTCAAGGTTGGTGGAGACACCGCAGGAGGGGGGGGCATATGGACCCTCGCCATTCAAAGCAAATTTAAGACGTCTGTGACTTATTATTTTCTTTCTAGATGGTGTTGGTACCGATGATCCTTTTCGTCTCATAGACGGGAGAAAGGTGCACTTCTGATTACGAATTACTTTGTGATCATCTAACGAAAGGAGTGACATAAATACTTCGCAGCCAAGATGGATTGTAGAAATCCCATCAGTTACTAAGCCTTTTCCAACGTCTAAAGCAAATGTGGCCAGGTGCACGAAAACCGGAATCTAACTTTGCTCCATAGCTCCAGCCTATAACTCCCGCCACGCTCTAGTGATGCATGACTGGGGCACAGGTACCGGTACATGGAGCCGTCCAGAAGGTACGGTGGTCAGGTGGGGTCTGGGCGAGCTTGGTGAGGACAGATAGGATTTGGGTGACGGTCGACATATAGAGCCAACAAGGCTAAACAAATCTGATAAATGTGCAAATATATATCTGATGAAGTTTTTTTTTTCAACCATGCGGTTTTCAAAACGGTTTTCAAAATGCGACTTGGGCTGCTTATGGGACTGGTCCCTTGCTCGAATTGCTTCTTGTGAGCGTTGGAAATAAGGGGCCATTTTGGGTTCAAGCTTCATTTCAGAGAGCAGAACTGGTCACGTAAGCCCTTCTTGCGCGTTGTATCCTGGTCAACTGAGTGACTGACCAGTCATCGCTGGCTGCCTGGTCACGTGAGCCCGAGGGTGGTGGTGGCGTGCAAGAAGGGATTATCCAGCCACTTTTGTTAACCGGGCGCGCGCATTCAGCAATGTTCGGGATTTTCGTGCCGGTTATTGCTGTCAGGGCTCGTTCACTTGGCGTGACGGATCTCCGGCAGGTCGTCAGCTCAGCAGGGCGCCGCTATCCACCTGGGGCGATTACATAGCCACCAGGAAGCAGGGACTTGGCACTATTTACCAGTAGTCAGGTGTCAGCGTCGGTAAACACGTGGTAAACTATAATTCAGTGTCGGTAGGCCCTATTTTTTATGAACACACAATTGCTCGAATTAGGAATACTCGTCATGAATAAGGTCCGACTGAAAGTAGCGGACGTCTATGAAACGTCAGATTTGGTGTTCAATATTCAATGGGACGTGGCCGCTATTTTGGGAAAAAAATATTTCAACGAGGAGTGCCAGACACATATTGGGCTTATTGCTCATTGTTCGTGGCAATGACCTTATTGGATTATCGAATTGAAAGTTGCGCACAAGGACGTGGTACCGAAATCGCAGACATAGAATTCGTTCACCCGTCCATTGGCTAAGCCCTTTGCTTCATATGACTTCATCAGTCCGTTCGCTAACATACGACTCGACATTTGTGAAAGCTGGCCGGCGGAACCGAAGCAGTACATTTGTATTAACGTCACACATGCTGTTCACCACCGTCTTTCTGTGTAGTACATGTGCCCCGATGCACGGCCAAGGGCTGGGTGTGGCCGCCTGCATTCGAACCTGGTGCCTTATTGCATTCCCGAAGGATGGATTCTATTATGGCTGGCACTACTCGATAGCCAATCATTACCCCTATTGATGGTGCCGGGCACGGAGAAAGGCGAGGGAGGTCGATAATGGGAGAGAGGGAATGAGAGGTAGAGGGAGATCGATAATAGAAGAAAGGGAATGAGAAGTCGAGGCAGGTCGATACTGATGGGAGAGAGCGAATGAGAGGTCGATGGAGGTCGATGATAGGAGGGAAGGAATGAGGGATCGATGGAGGTAAGTTCCTATCGCTGCCAAATAGTTGTTAAGCAATGTTTTGCTTCAAATGTAGCAATGAGCGTGACCAGTACGCAGAACAAGATCCAGGAAAAAATTAATTGAGCCTGTGCAGCTAGAAACCTATTAGAACTGCTCATGCATTAAAGTGATCGCTATGTATGCCTACTTCAGTGGGAAAACAAATCGCAGGGTAAAACAGCAACCACAGAAGTACGTATTCACTACATAGTTATCATAGATTCACGACATAGTTATCTTTGAAAAAAGAAGGAAATAGCGGAGCCAATGTCATGACAGTTTTAATTGTAATGGATATTGCATGGAAGCTCGCTTACTGTAATATTCCAATAGCATTGAATGGGGAAAATCGTGTCCATACACTCGCAAAAATAGCCAATTTGCATAGGAACTGACGAAGAGTTGTTTGAATTGCTTTTTGTCTCACCTGGTTGGGTACGCTGGGTTTGGATAACGGCGCACGCATGACTGGAGTGTTTGCATAAAGTCACCGGGTTTTTGCCCTCTTCAGAGATGAAGAACCAAGTCCTGTTCTCTCACAAGCCGTGTCAATGAAGCGACTTGCCTTCTGATGGGCGAGATTCAGTGCTTTCGTGGGGTCCTGCTCACTTGAGTGTTAGGCACCCAGGCACCATAAGTATCTAATGTCAATTCGCCACATTGTGCGTCACATATGACAGCACGCGCCCATCGACAGGAACCGGAGACACCCGTGGAGACTGTGCTGAGGACAGTCGACGGCGGCAAAGAGCCGGCAGACTACTTACCGCAGCAGTTGGATCGGCTGACTAACCTTCAGCTGCGGGACCAGCAGTGCGCCGCCTTTCCCACTCACCGGTAACTGGGAATGTCGCCGGAGGATTGTTGGTGCTAAAAAAATGTCCCTGCTCTTGGTGGCCAACGAAGTTGCTTAAGAAAGCCACAGTGGTCGAACGAAGATGATGGATACATACTTGCTAGGTGGGTGCGGAAAGTATTCGGAAAAAACAAGCCAGGTTATCTAATTATTAAAACACTGCGGACCCATATAACTATAAATAATAACCGATATAGACATTATCGAATGCAACACCTTCCATTTTTCAGCGATTCCAGCGATGCATCAGTGCTTGTCAGTCTGATGCATCGCTGCTTCAGACTGACAGCGATGCATGAACAAAAGTCGTTCATCTGGCACAGATGATAACGGTAGATTGCAGAAAGTTGACGGGTGCATACTAGGGGGGGGGGGGATATTGATTGTTCAATCAATGTGCGAAGTGGCCGACACTATGCCAGAACACTCATATCCGTGATGTCATGCACACGTGTGCCGATTTGCATTTTTGATGGGGCCTTACTCCCCTCACTTCGAAATGTTGGCTTGCCTCTTGAAAAAGTCCACGTTTGAATGAACCGATGGGCGGATACGCACCGCCAAATCGACTTCGTCCCTGCCATTTCCTCCAAGCACTGGCATCTGAGTGTGTTTCTGGTGCTCGGACAGGTACCGAGGTGCCACGCGGCGACTACCGTCCGTCCGGATGGTGGCCTGGAACGACACCGACATCATCTGTGACGCGCAGACACACGCCTACCGCACCGAGAAAGGCGGCAGAATGGACACGGTCGGTACCAACCCTCCCCGCACACGCTCCCTCGCCCTGTGTGTGTGTGAAGTCCTCACTCGGCTCTCGCTAATGCCAGAGTCCCGCAGCAGACTGTGGTGACCGACGAGGTTTGAGCCGCCGAGCTCCCGCTGCCCGATCGTCACCCTGGCCGGTAGTGGGCCTACTTGTTGCCCAGTGCTTGTCCCATCATGCACGCCTGCCATTGCTGGTGTGCCGAGCACGCTTAGCCATCTCCTCCAGCCCTTGTTCTCTTGTTGTCAGGAGGCTCTTAGGGTAGTTTTCTTTAGTTAGGCACATCAATAATTTGTATCTCTTCGGTCTCCGGAACATTTTATCGTTCCCCAATGAACATGGTATCGATCAATGAAATCTTTGGATCCCGCTTTAGAGAGAAAGCTTGCAAATTTCTTGCGCCAATTATGCAAAAGTAACGCCTCACACTTGTTTTTTTTTTCGGTAAATATTATTCCGATTGAAGTGTTCTTTTCTTCTCTGAGTTTGATAACCTAACAGATAAAAAGTGTGTTGCGGCGCATTCGAAAACCATAAAAGCTTTAGCTAAGGAAGAAAAGCGAAAAGAAGCGGCTAAGATTTCGCTCCCTGGCTGAACTTTGTTTCGCATAGTAGATCGTCCTACCATCTGGCAGATAAATTGAAGAGTCTGAAATGGACGACATTTCCCAATGAACAAGCGGTGATGGATGGGCGCTGCATGACCGACGGAGTCGATGTGCCCCTGAATCCCAATAACCAACCAAGCTAGTCATACACACCCGTATATTCTCAGAATGTCATGCGGAAATGATGCAATTGGCTTCGGCTCAACCTCTTTCCAGTGCCTGACACGAATGTCTGATACCGTCATGGAGAAAATCGTTATGTCGGGACATATTCCCACAATACCACAACCTTCCCCTGAACCGCGTGCATTTGCGCCTGATTAGTCAGTGCTGCATGATCATCAATGACAAATCAATGACAATGATCGCCATGATATGATCATTATCAAGTGGTCTGCACATCGGCATGATACGCACACAACTTGCCCACCTGCTGAAATCTGTCGGTAATTTGACTTCCGAAGGGCTTCTGGGGACCCTCGTCGATGTTGTAAATTTTCACACACAATGCAAGCAGTTTCAAGTTGCCACGCTGGCAGCGTTTTAGAGGCCTCGGTAACCAGCTAGACAACCGTCTCGACAACTGATGTGTGCCGAAAACATGCGAGGATTGCCGCTTGCGTCGAGTATGTCGCACCTTCGCCATGGACACTTATGTCAAGAACAGGGGCAGTTGCAGAGGCTCCGTGCTCGTCTCACGGTCCCCGGGTGACTAAGTCAGTGCAGTTATTGATGCTCCGCTGTATAGGAGGCCCACGGACTGCGCGCACATGGTCCACCCCCTGCCTTTGTAGCCCGCGTGATGCACGACAGATGCGGCTCTCTGGCCTAGTGCCGTGCTTTCATTCGCCAGCATAACCAGAATGGAGGAAAGGAAATTTGTCATCGTTACTGGTTAGTCATCAACGAACTTTCTGTTTTAAGTGCAGCAACGGACGTGGCCAATGCGCAAGACAAGATTCAAGACAAGCTATTTCGAGTCTGTGCTAATATAAGTCTCCTAGAACTGCTCATGTACTGCAGTGATCGCTTTGCATGTCTACTTAAATTTCAATCAAATCGAAAGATAAAACAGCAACTACGCCACCATTTACAGAAGTACGCATGCTCATTCACGATATAGCATCGCCCTGCAGAATGCAGAATGGAAAGGAGTTGCTCGCTTTGGAAGATGCTTTTGAGACCATGCTCGCGCGTCCAGTTTTCTTGACATAAAGCCACACGGCAACGTAAAGTTCAGTGATGAACTGGACGAGAAAATTCGGCTGTCCTCATTCCTGCTCGGATGGGATACAACATGTGAACTAAAAGTAAGCAGACTTCATGGGTCAGCTACAAAGATGATCGCACGGCACCTGTGCTGTGCTTAGCATAATGTATTTAGCATTGTGATCGCAATACTTCATGTCTTCGATTAGTGAACTTTCTTTGGCTCCAATGCTAAGTAACTCGATACTTCTTGTCTAGCTACTTGGATGTGCACTTTTTATATACTTCTTATATAGTTTCACATCTCGCTGAAAAATTCGAATGGGAAGTGGGGGTGAGGGGTGAACTCGACCCTTCTCGCAGGAGCGCCACATTCCATGCTGCGGGGGAATATACCCAAGCGCATCCTTTATCCGCTCTTGCAATTGCATGCTCTGCTTTCCTTGCCCAGGTTATATTTCACCTTTACGTTTTGATTTTGCAGTCTTCAAAGCAATATTTCATCTTAAACATTTGCAATCTGTGTTAACAGAACTTGTCCTGTGACGGCACTTGCAGCATCACAGCACCACCTGTGAGGACCAAGAATCTACGTTTCCATAGGTGACCATTTGTGGTCGATACACAAATTATTTACCGTAGCGGTCAGATGCATGAATGTATAATGCATCATGCATGCGGCTCTGCTGTGTCTAGCAATGTGGGTGACGCCCATCTGTGTGACCATCAGGAGGTG
Organism: Imbricaverruca yamaguchii; assembly: GCA_034440575.1. NCBI lineage: Eukaryota > Metazoa > Arthropoda > Thecostraca > Neoverrucidae > Imbricaverruca > Imbricaverruca yamaguchii. Next base: position 782,269 of record JAOTOL010001459.1, on the reverse strand, counting down.
GTCGGGGTACAGTGTCAGGCAGTGTGGGTGACGCCCATCTGTGTAACCATCAGGAGGTGGTCGGGGTACAGTGTCAGGCAGTGTGGGTGACGCCCATCTGTGTGATCATCAGGAGGTGGTCGGGGTACAGTGTCAGGCAGTGTGGGCGACACCCATCTGTGTAACCATCAGGAGGTGGTCGGGGTACAGTGTCAGGCAGTGTGGGTGACGCCCATCTGTGTGACCATCAGGAGGTGGTCGAGGTACAGTGTCAGGCGGTGTGGGTGACGCCCATCTGTGTAACCATCAGGAGGTGGTCGGGGTACAGTGTCAGGCAGTGTGGGTGACGCCCATCTGTGTGACCATCAGGAGGTGGTCGGGGTACAGTTGGAGGAGCTGCTGCGGCCCGGCCGGGTCCAGCAGCTGCGGACCGGTCGGCTGCAGCGAGCCAGCCGACTGCTGCTGCACGCGTCCGCACTGGACCGCGCTGACGTCATTCGGCTGCTGCTGCGCACCGTCCGTCTCAGCGCTGACGTAATGGATGCCACCGGCGTCACCGGGCTCATCTGCGCGGCGGTGAGCCACATCCCCCGCCAACTTGTGATTCATCGTTGTCAGCATTATCATCAGATATTTCCCATCATTTATGTGCATAGGTTTTCAGGTATCCACGTCAAGCATACCTGTCAAAACACGGTTCGATAAATTACACTTGATTGTAAAATGGTGAACGGCATAACCAGTGAGACACAATTCCATTCTCCCAGCTCTTCCCATCCATCCCCTCCTACACGCTGTCCACGCGCCGTAGAAAAGCCCACTACTGCTCATCAAGACAACTGTGGGTGCGCACCAAATTGCAATAAACCGGTGGCGTTCACTCGCCCTCCCTTTGAAGGCCGGCACATATCCCCAGTTCTCGGCAAAAGCTGGCAGTTGATGCCGCGCTCGGTTGGGCCACCGCAGAATGAGCGGCGGCCAGGCTCATCCCGAACGGCCATATCTTCCACCAGCCGGCTATCTTGTGTTGGCCCGCCGCCGCGGACCAAGTGCATTGAAGCGCCGCTCTCCATGATCATACGATCGATTCGCGTCCGTCTCAATTCACTCACAACTAGCCATGCATTATATCGGCGACCAAGGCTTGTTATTACGCACGGGCTACAAGTGCGTTTCTGTACGCGTTTCCGTTGGGTGACTGTGCAGCTGGGACCCGTTTCCGTTGGGTGACAGTGCAGCTGGGACCCATCTAAAAATGAGAAAAATGTTTAAAAGTGAAGCATTTCGATAGGTTAATCTACATTGCCCCCAGAAATGAAGACCCTTTTCTGATTACAGCAGACTCAGGGCAATGATGTGACGTCATTCACCTGTCAGACGCCGATTGCCGCTGTGATCGTGGTCTGCGAGATCCAAGGCTATGCTATGACCTGACTTTGTTGATGCGGTGTCAAGCTATGGTCTTCATTAGTTGGATGCGGGGAGTGACGGTGTGACCTTCACCTGTCAGATACGGGGCCACACGTCCGCTGTGAACACCCTGCTGGACCACGGCGCCGACGTGAATCACGTGACCGACGAGGGTCTGACGGCGCTGAGTGTGTGTCTGGCGTTGCACATCCCCGACTTCACCACCAAGTACCACCTGGACCAGCTGGCCGTCTTTTCCTACCCTGACATGACCGAGGTGAGCTTACAACGACTGCTCACGGCCGATGGGGTGACGCGTGGCGATCCGTTCCCACACGGGAATCCATCTGCCCTTCAATCATTAAATACTCCGGTCCACTGTGTCGGCAAGAGTACAGTGACGTGGTGGAGTACACCAGTACACTGTGTTGACAGGAGTACACCGGTGCACTGTGTCGGCAGGAGTACAGTGACGTGGTGGAGTACACAAGTACACTGTGTTGACAGGAGTACACTGGGGCACTGTGTCGGCAGGAGTACAGTGACGTGGTGGAGTACACCAGTACACTGTGTTGACAGGAGTACACCGGTGCACTGTGTCGGCAGGAGTACAGTGGCGTGGTGGAGTACACCAGTACACTGTATCGGCAGGAGTACAGTGACGTTGTGGAGTACACCAGTACACTGTGTCGACAGGAGTACACCGGTGCACTGTGTCGACAGGAGTACAGTGACGTGGTGGAGTACACCAGTACACTGTGTCGACAGGAGTACACCGGTGCACTGTGTCGACAGGAGTACACCAGTACACTGTGTCGGCAGGAGTACACCGGTGCACTGTGTCGGCAGGAGTACACCGGTGCACTGTGTCGGCAGGAGTACACCGGTGCACTGTGTCGGCAGGAGTACACCAGTACACTGTGTTGACAGGAGTACACCAGTACACTGTGTCGGCAGGAGTACACCGGTGCACTGTGTCGGAAGGAGTACACCGGTGCACTGTGTCGGCAGGAGTACAGTGATGTGAAGTACACCAGTACACTGTGTCGACAGGAGTACACCGGTGCACTGTGTCGGCAGGAGTGCAGTGACGTGATGGAGTACACCAGTACACTGTGTCGGCAGGAGTACAGTGACGTGGTGGAGTGGCGTGGCGGCGCCAGTGTGCCGTTTGAGCGCGGAGAGCGGCCGTTTCCACGGCGGCCGCTGGTGGCCAGCGGGACGAGCAAAGCACGCCGCCGCACCCGCACCAGCCGGCGCAGCGGTCAGCGGCCCGGCCCGCCTGCCGACATCAGGATGGCCCTGGTGCCGGGCCCTTCCATCTGGGCAGGCGAGCAGGAACCCGCCGGCACCGTACCCGAGAGGGGCCGCTCCGGCCGGGCAGGGGACCATCAGCGTCGCGTCTCGGGGAAGCGCCGGCTGTCGTCCGGGCCAGGCTCAGCCACACCGCGAGGGTCGGCAGTGAGTCACACGTCAACTCATCCGGCTGACTCGTCGGCTCAGCTCGTTGACTCATCGGCTCAGCGACCTGACTCGTCAGGAAAGCGACCTGACTCGTCAGTGAACCGACCTGACTCGTCAGGGAAACGACCTGACTCGTCAGTGGAGAGACCTGACTCGTCATCCGAACGACATGACTCGCCAGGAAAACAGCGACCTGGGTCCTTAGTGAAGCGGTCCGACTCCGCACGTCCACTGTCCGGCTCTCCAGACCAGCGATTTGGTTCGCCAGATCAACGATCTGGTTCGCCAGGCCAGAGGCCTGATTCCCCAAGCAAATGGTCTGATTCGTCACGTGGGCGGTCCGATTCGCCAGCTTTGGGGCCGGGCTCTTCGGAAGTACAGGCAGGCTGGCCAGGGGTGCTCGACGGTGGAGACGGCCCGTCAGCGGCGGCCGACGTATCGGGTCACGAGGCACCGGAGGACGCCGTGCCACCCAGCTGGTCGGCCGTCCAGCTGGACGACGGCCAGGCACAGCCGAGGTCGAGCAGCATCCAGCTGGAGACGGCACGCACCGACCTAGGTCTGGACGGCTGCTGGCAGCGGCTGCCTGCGGCCGGGCTGAGCTGCTGTCCGTCTCTGGACCAGATGGTGGCCACTGCTGCCGACCGGCCGACCAGCGACCAGGAGACGGCCGTCCGTCTCATCGAGGCGTTCTGTTCGGGCACGCACGGCAGCTGGGAGGAGACCGCCTACACCACGCCCTCCCCAGTGTAGGTGTCGCGCTCGGCTCCTGAGCCCACGGTAGGTGCGGCCCGGGTCTCCAGAGTCCAGGATAGGTGACGTCCGCCTTTCCCGTGTCCCTGCTTGGTGCCACCCTCAGATGTCGAGTTCAGGGCATGTGTCGCTCGCGTCTTATGAGTCCATGGTAGGTGTCGCACGGGTCTCCCGAGTCTAGGGTAGATGTGTAGACCTCGGCTCCCGACTCCAGGAGCTGCTGCGTGCGTGCATTTACACGCACACAAATGCATAGTGTGGGGTGGGATGTTCAGGATGAGTGAGACATTTTCGCCCGGGTCACCAAAATACGATTTTAAAAATCAATATGCTTACGTACTGCGCAATAGAAGCTGGTGATGTTGTTATTGTAAATTGATTGTGGATGAAGAGAGGGAAAGGAACATTCAGAAGCCGTGCGCATTAAAAATATTATTCGTCTCGTATTTTCAAGTACAAAATATGATGAGAAGATACCTGAGCACAATCATACTATCCTGGCTTAGCATGTCGCTTGTTTCCCGAGGAGTTCCTAATTTCCATCCTTTCTTTCGTGAATGCTCTTGCGTAATGATTTAACTAATTGAGCAAAACCCAAATTTCAATGTTATCTGCGTCTGCAAAATTGGGTGAGTAAAATACATTCGAGAGCGCCTTCTACACCGCTACGAATTGTTACGAATTGCCATGTAGTAGGACTACTTGTGGTGCTATTATCATTATTACTTTGTTGTTGTTACTGTTCTTTTGCGATTATTTTCGTTACGTCTATTATTTTGCTTTGAGGTTTGTTGTTTTTTTGTTGTTGTTGTGTTTTTCTCTTCATCATCATTTCCTTTTTCCGATGGGAAGCCCGAGTAATACCCCCAGCGGGGTAATATCGGCAATTTATCTGCCGAGCAGAATGTGAACGAAGGAAGTTCAGGTGACTGTCTCGTCCGTTGAAGCCCCACGCGGGAGGTACCTCCCCCACTCAACGGATCTTTTATCAGGGAAGAGCTTTATTCCCCTCTCAGAGGAATAGGCGCCTTCTTGAAAATTTAAAAGACGCCATCCTGGGAGGGAAAGACGCCGTTTGAGTATGCTCGAGTGCACACAATTCTCCTCTACACAACTAATATTCAGCTGAAGACGGAATATTCTAAGAGCTTTCACAGCGGCACCCATCCGGGGACATATCACCCTTCCAGACGATTATTCCACGCTCTTCATCATTTTCGGAATTGGCAATTGGCTCACCGTCGTAGTTGGAGGAAGATCGGGCCCTCTTCTCCTGTTCCTAAGTCCCCGCGCGCAGTGTGTAGCGCCCGGGTGCCGTCGTTTCCACAGCACCGTCAACATGCTGCCGATGCTGAAGCTGCTGCTGAGGCGCGGCGCGGATCCCGAGGCCAGCAAGGTGCCCTTCCCGGCGGTGCACCTGGCGCTGCTCGCCGACAACAAGCCGTTGCTGGTGAAGCTGCTGACCGCCGGCGGTGACGTCAACAGTCGTCTGTCCCCTCAGGTCAGGTCAGGTCAGGTCAGAGAGCACGATGGGCGCGTGGTGAGAGAGAGAAAGAACGAGAGAGGGGCAGGGAAGAGAGAGAACGGAAGAGAGATAGAGAAGGGGAGAAACGGCGGGAAGAGAAGTAGGAAAGAGGGTACAATAATAGGAAAGAGGGCAAATAATAGGAAAGAGGTTAACCGAGAGAAATGAGCATTTGCACGACCTTTTCTGTCCCGCTGCTGTTGACTGACATCACCCTCTCCTCCCTGACAGCTGGGCGGCTTGGCGCCGCTGCACGTCTCCTGCGCCCTGCCCGGGGAGGACCGCCTCACCATGACGCAGCTGCTGTTGGCTCACGGTGCCGACCCGAACGTCACCTGTGACTCCAGCACAGCGATGCTCGACTTGAGCCTACTGGAGCGCCGGCAGCTGCCTCGGCCTCAGCAGCTGGGCGCGCGGACTCCCCTGCACGTGGCGTGCCACCAGATCGGCACCACCTACCGCGACAGAGTGGTGAGGTTCGGGCAGGTGGGGTACAGGAGAGACCACCTACCGCGACAGAGTGGTGAGGTTCGGGCAGGTGGGGTACAGGAGAGACCACCTACCGCGACAGAGTGGTGAGGTTCAGGCAGGTGGGGTACAGGAGAGACCACCTACCGCAACAGAATGGTGAGGTTCTGGCAGGTGGGGTACAGGAGAGACCACCTACCGCGACAGAGTGGTGAGGTTCTGGCAGGTGGGGTACAGGAGAGACCACCTACCGCGACAGAGTGGTGAGGTTCGGGCAGGTGGGGTACAGGAGAGACCACCTACCGCGACAAAGTGGTGAGGTTGGTGTAGGTGGGGTACAGGAGAGACCACCTACCGCGACAAAGTGGTGAGGTTGGTATAGGTGGGGTACAGGAGAGACCACCTACCGCGACATAGTGGTGAGGTTCTGGTAGGTGGGGTGCAGGAGAGACCACCTGCCGCGACAGAGTGGTGAGGTTCGGGCAGGTGGGGTACAGGAGAGACCACCTACCGCGACAGAGTGGTGAGGTTCTGGCAGGTAGGGCACAAAATAATTACACCGCAGCCTGGACAGAGGAGATGTGTGGACGACACTGTGGCTGAATCAAACATTGCAATGTCTTGAACAGTAACAACGTGCAACATGAATGTGCTCTGCTATGGTCATGCCATTCTCGGTTGTGCATTTACTCTTCACGTTCCAGACGTGTTCTGTATACTTGTGGATAGAGTTGAGTTTTCATTGTCATTATGTCCCCGTTGCATGGGACACTTCTTCATCTTACCTGGAAATGACAACAGAAAGGTGATCTGAAGAACAATAGGCTTAAAATTTATCACATGGTATTTATATTTGTCCCATGTTGTTTTTCTCCAAAATAGTTTCTTGAGCCCCCATGAGAAACTCAAAAGTTCAGGGTTAGTCAGAAGGGCTCTACTATTCTTACATTTTTTGCACTTAATCTTCATGGGCCAAGCCATTCGCTGGAGGCTGAAGCCAAGCAAAGTGTGTATTAGTATACAGATGTAGCCTGTTCACGGCCGCGGAACCCGGGACACGGCCCAACACTCCACGCGTGGCCAACTGTGTCTCGCACCAGGTCAGGCGCGCAACGTTCCACCGTACGTGCTAAATGTAACATATAAGCCATCCATCCGTCCAACCATCGTACATAAGCCATCTCACAGCACTGCCCGCCACACAGGGGTGCATTCAGAAATGCCTCTGGGGAGGGACACGTTTCTTCGGAGGGATGCCTTCGGCATAACAATTCGTTGAACAGATAGCGGATGCACTCGAGTATGCTGAAAGGGCACCTATCCTGCCTTCGTCCTTTGGTGAAAACTTTGTTAAGCTGGGCGTGGGGATACACTTGAACCTTCTGAGAGGCGCTTTTCCCGGCAAAAGGGGCACCACTACTCCATAGGGAAGTCAAGTGACATGCAGTGCCCCCTCTGTGTCCGCCACTGCCACAGCCAAAACAGGCCTCGAATGGCCGCCGATATCCGCGCCACCAATAGATATTCTGTGGTACATACAAAGGACCCCAACAAGGCATACATCATCCGTGAGTTTGACTTCACTGCTTTGTACTTGTGACATGTGACGGCCCGCTTCAGACACTGCTTAACTGGTGCACACTCAGCACGTGGCACGTGATGGGTCGCTT